>VZRJ01011157.1:1095946-1284978 GCA_013397565.1 Ptilonorhynchus violaceus | reverse complement strand
GCCCGGCTCCCGGCGCGGGGAATCCGCCGGGAGCGCCGGCAGCCGCCGCGGTGGGAACGGCGCCGCAGCCCGAGCTGCCTCGGCGGTGCTTCAAACGCGCTCGGCAAGACGCTGGCGAGCCCTCGGATCCTCCTTTTACGAGCATTTAAGCACCGTTTATGTAAGAGATGCGGCCCGGCGCGGGGAGGTGGGACAGGTGCTGTTCCATCTCTAATGGGGCCGCGGGTAATTAGTCACCCCCAAAGCACGCAGCCTCCCCTGCAGCTAAAGCACGAGCCACTTGTGACACGGAAAAGGTGTTTCCCCGAGATCTCCCACGGAAATCTTCCTCGCCTTACGTTAGCAATGATCGCATAACCCAAATACCACCTCGTAAAATCATTAAAGTGACTGTGAAATTGCAGCAGGTAAAGAAAAGGACTGCTTTGGTGAGAGCAGCCTTCCCAAATTCTGGCACCCTGACAGGACAAAACTGCAGGGGGGGGACTTGAACAGTCCCTGAAAAAACACTTGGGAATGAAAGAAAGTCAGGATCTCACAGGGAGCACCTGAGCTGGCCATGCCAGGGTTTGGGTGTCCCCATGGCCAGGCAAGAACAGACCCAGCACCTGGGAGCTGCTTTGCCCGAGTGCTTCAAGGTGACTGTGCAATGCAGAACACGATGACAGAAATACCCTATTTTAGCCAACACACACACTCATCTATTAAGTTGAGTCTGGATGCAGTTTATTTTTCATTAATGAAAATAACAGGCTCTCAAGCAACACGATAACCTTGCCAAGCAGGCAGGAGAATCCAGCTCACGTAGGACAGCTGAAATGGTAATGATTTAGACTTGGAAGTACTGTGTATGAGAGTTGGAGGGAGAGGCAGGGGCTGTGCTGAGGCTGTCTGGACCCATGGGTGGACACCACACCTTGTCTGGGGCCTGGGAGCAGGGACCACGTCCTGGAGCCTGTGGGGGTCATCTGTGCTACAGCCATCAAGTCAAAGAATGAAAGTGCTCTCTTGCACAAGACTTCCTTACACCAAAGGCTCTATTTCCTTAATTGGCTGCACTGAGTAATAAACCCCAAATGTTATATTAAACCAGGTCTTTTCAGATACCAGTTTATAGGCAGGAAAAACAAACTTTCAGTAACTAAAGTCAAGGCAAGAACTTTTTTTTTTTCCTCTACACGCTGCCCAGTGTGAAGGCAGCATCTTCTGCCCATCCCTGGTGTGCTGACAACCTCACTGCACACGAGCAGAATATTCAGGGCAAACTCCTGCAGCACTGGAGCTTCTGCCTGTTTTACCTGGGAGGGCAGGACTGCGTGTTTGGTTGGAGGGGCTTCTCACTGTGTCTCACTGATTCTTTAAAACTGAGCGAGGCAGCAGCTGAAATCCCAGACTGACTTGTCCCTCTTCACACAATTCCTCCTGAGCCCTTGTAATGTTTTCCCTTCCCAAGGCTGGAGGGGAGTCCACGTGGCACCTCAAGCGCAGTTTCCCTGCAGTTGAATCTCGCAAAGCAACTTCAACATCTCCAATTGCTTTCCTCACCCAACCTATTGCTGCACTGCGCCAACCTAAGGCATACTTATTTGTGATTTTTAGTTCTATATACATTCAGAAATCACCTCAACAGCTGAGTTCTAACCAACTGTACTTAGAATCAGGTTTTATAGATTCTTTACAGAGCAGTTTGCTCAAACACGCTCCCTGTTAATACTTGCTGTTATTTCTGTTGGGCTTTTTAAAATGGACTCCATCTATATTTTATAAGTGTTTGGGTTCATTCCTGCCTCCCCACCCCAAAGACTGCCCTTAAACTTCTGTCCATTGATTGCGACGGTATCAATTTGTAAAGGTCAAGAGAAAGCTTCTCTGACAGCTGAACTCAGAAGGCAATTTTTAAATGAGCTGTTTCTCTCCCTCTACAAAGCAAGATGCCAACAAAATCAAAACCCAAGGTCTCTATTTCACAGGCCTGACCAGTGGCTTTGATAGGCTTTGGATCCCCCATGGCCACTGAACACTCCTTGGAAATCTGAGCTTGTTTGAGGGTCTTGAAAAATAGCAACATCTGAAATAGCAGGTTTACAAAGAGAAAGGCTTGTTGAAGGAACAACATTAATTTGCTGCTTCTCTGAAAGCCTCTGCAGACCCTGGATAACAGAGCTCCAGGGATCACCACGCAAACGTCACCACTGTGTGGGTTTGGCCTCGTGCATTCTTTTATCATACATGAATAACTTATATTTTGCACTAAAAAAAACCCACAACCAGCTCTCCAGCAGAGAAACAGACTGTGCCAACTTATTTTGATGCTTGCTTCTGATTTCTTCTGAGAGAACAGGTTATTTTATTTGGGATTGGGATCAAAAGCCTCTTCAAAAGGCATCCGCCCTTTCCCCCACGCCACGGTTTACTGAATATCTCAAATTCATAACCACTTAAAGGAGGCCCTGTGCAATTTATGACACTGTTATACATGAAGAAAACCTGCCATAAATCAAAGAAATCAGTTATATAAATGAGCATAAAAGTGCAGGGAAATGTCACAAGATAGCAATAAAGTATCTTCCAAATGGTAAATCCCGGGAGCAGAAGCACCATTAGTTTAGAATCCTCCACTCAGCAACAGCAGGACCAGTTTATCACTGGAGCCACGAATACAGCAGTCCTGGGAGGAAGTTATAAGAGCAGGGTGAGGTGGGGTTTGCCCTGCAAACAGCCATAAAATCTTTCACTGGCTTCCCAGGTCCCAGCTCAGGCTGCTGTCTGAGATTCAGTCATTTTTCTGCAAACGCTACCAGCAGAAGGACAGACAGGCAACAGCAAAATGCCAAGGAATTCGCTGGGGTGAAAGGAAGGCAATGCCTTATAAAACACTGCAGCTGCCCCAGGAGCAGGGGTGGAAGCACCAGGAGGATCCCTGGACACATTAAAGCTTCAGGTCAGTGGCATGTGGAGAGGATGGCAGGAGAAAATCCCTCTGAGACTGAGCATGGTGCGGAAGACTCTCACCCCAATCACCCTTCGGTGATTCTCCAAGGCATTCCCTTTCCACCCTGCTCGCTCCAGCAGGACTTTAGGTGAGCAACCCGCAGCAACCACCAGACTGTGCCCTTGGGCTTATTTCTGAGGTCTGCACACAAGCCATTCCCCATCCTTTTGGACTTGGAGAAGTCCCAAGACTATTCCTGACCTCTTCAGAGGACATTTGTACGCACCTTTATCCTGCACAGGGTAACCATTAGCTCACTGGTAAAATAACACCCACCAGCGATAAGCCAAAATCATCTGTTTTCTGGTTCTCAACCCAAGGCGAGGGGGACAAAAGGAGAAGACACAGCAGAGGGCTTGGATCTTTTTTTGGCAACGTGGATGACATTCCCACAGACCAAAAGAAACTTCCCATTGCTGCCTGTGACGTGAGGATGAGAGCATTTCTGCCCGAAGTCTTCCTCACTTGGTTTGATTTTCTGAGCAAACACGGAAGAAGGCAGATGGATGCCAGGTGCCCCTCTCCTCCTCGCCAGGCACAGAGCAACAGGCATGCTCCCCAGCAGCCTCACCAAGAAGAAAAAGCCGGGAAGCAATTTTCCCAACGCAGCCCCTCTGCGAGGAGGCTGCTCCTGGGGTGCCCGCTTCATTAACGCCTTCCTCTGGCTCGCTCCTCTCCCTCCCCGATCCAGCCGAACCTGGGAGAGGAGAGGGAGGCGGGAGGGGGGGCACAGGGCGCCCTGCACGTGATTCCAGGCCAAACCTTGTGCCGGGGGCTCTGGCCAAGGCCGTGGGCTTTAAGTGATGCGGGAGCACGTGCGGCCCGAGCGGCTCCGTGCGAGTCCCCCCGGTGCACCGCGTCCTTGGGGCCGCCCGGCTGTGACGGGGAACGGCAGCCAAGGTCAGCAGGGCTGGCGCGATGGGAACGAGCCTGAGCCGGGGGCCCCGTCCTCAAAAACACCCAGACCCTCCCCAAAAGGCACAGAGACGTTCCCAGGAGCAGGGCTCCCTTGTTCCCCCCCCATACCGTGCTCGCTGAACGCCTTCGCTCGTTATTGCACCCACAGCAAAGCACAATCCAGCTTGGACTGCCAGGAACGGCTTAATTAATAACAATTAGCCGCAGCACAATTGTGATTCAGGTGGCGTTCTGGAGCGTGAAGGAGAAACTCGACACTTTTGCTGGTGTGCACGGACATAAGAAATTCCAGGCGAAGTTAATGGAAACCGAGCGGCTGAGCAACGCCAAAATTCAAATGTGCTGTGAAACCGCTAAATTATGTCAATGTCACAGGAAGGCGTCGCACTACTTCCAGGACTATTAGCCCTCGCAGAGTTCTAATAATATTTGGTCAAACACCTCAGGAGCTCATCACTGGGATATTATAAAACCACCGGGATAATATAAAATCCTTTCATATTTTAGGAAGAGGCGGGGTGGAAATCCCTGTTTACAGGCGACAGCCTCGCAAAGCTGGGTGCCAGCCCCGTGCTCCCTGAGGCCGCCTGGTCCCTGCCCGGTGGTGGATGCCTCGGAAGGAGCCTGGCTGTCCCCTCCTTGCCAAGGAGAAGGGGAAGGACACTTTATGAAATTGCTGTTGTCGAAAGTGGTCGAAACACCTGCCAGTCACGGCAGGTCTGTTGGCCCCGCTCCCCGCAAGGGGGGCCGCGTCTGAGCGCCTCCGCCTTAATTAGCGTCACCGCAGTCAGATGCAATTTAGCTTTAAATATACACGGGTAATAAGAAGACAGTCCAAGGGACTGCTTTCAAACAGCAGGAAAAAGGTGGAGGCTTCAAAACTTTCTGTTGGAAATCAAGAGAAATTCTTAGCTGGAGAGCGAATTGACCTGCTGTTAACAGAGCCTTTGCCGGGCTGGCGTCGTCTTGGCAAAAACAAGCAAACAAAGGATAAAGTGACTGCACAGGATCATGGTTTGAGAGCATGAAAAAGCACAGAAACGTGCACCCAGCGTGCTAAATGTGAGCATATGAGGGCATTTCTGCAAGGCCAGCTAGGCAGCCCGTGACACTCGGTGTGAACGCCGCACACACGGGCTTATGTTGATTTTCACAAGGTTTCTCGTGGCTTTGCATGAAGCCATCACCCTGCCCTCAGGAAAACAAATGTCCTGTATGGACCAGCAATGCACATTTATTTTCTGGCAAAAAAAGAACGTACCACAGCCATGTTGCAGGCAGAGGGAATTCCGGGTGGCAATGCCTGGCCTGGAGGGAGTATGTTTGGAAATTGCTCTGATACAGGTGTGGTGCAGCTAGAAAACCAAGTGCTTCAGACTACTTACCAACAGTGAAATGGGCATTTTCTAAAGTAGGCAGACCAAGAACACGCAGGCAAACGCTGGAAATGAAAGCAAGTGGCTCCTGCCCCTAAGACATCCCTCAAATCCTGCCTGAGCAGAGCCCGACCTCCCAGGGGAAAATCATACCCTCAGTAACCTACGCTCTCCTTATCGTTTACAAAACCTAAGCCATACTGCTGTAAAAATGTGTCTGAAAGTATGACAACCGTTCCAGGGCTTCTGGCAGAGCCTGCAGACACATGGGCCAAGAATCTGCTTCCCAGCAGCACAGATCCACCCTGCTTGTCCCCGGCATGCCCATCCGGGGAGCGCGCGGCCGCCTCGGTGCTGCTGGTGCTGATGGTCGGGAGCCGAGGAAATGGAAACCACCACGTCATGAACTTGCCAGCTGGTCTTCACACCTCCTTTTGTGCAGCTGGAGCACGGCACTTGATTTTTATTTTCTCTCAGGTCTCTGCAAGATCCTCTCACTTGACCGTGGAAAATTCCCATCAAACTCACATTTGACAAATTGGACCTAATTAAGAGGACCGGTTGGATATCAGTCTCCTTCCCATTAGTAGAGGAAAAACAGTGTTTGATGAACAGCTTTGGGTCCTATTGTGTTACCTGCATCAGGCTGAAAGGCCTGTGGCTCTCCACACCCACAGAAAGCAGAGAATAGATATAAAATATACACCTTACAGGCCATTTGGACTCAGAGAAAACCTAAAATAATCTCTCAGGCACCCTTCAAGCTCAAACCACGGCCTTCTGTGAATATACTACTTGTCTGCACTCATTAATGCAGGTAATACTCCTCTGCTTAAGAAAAGCATCACTTTTGGTTTAGCTGCCTTGGTTGTCCTCAGTCATATTCCTTCCCCAGGAAGGCAAAGTTGGGCTTGAATTTGAAACTAATTGCCCCTGTAGATTCAGTTCTTCGTGGCCCTACTCCTGATGAAAGAAAGTCAGGACCCAATCCCAAAGGCATCACGGTAAAAAACCCCACCCACCACACTCTGCAGATTTGCCCCTGGGGAACCATAAGCACTTGCTGCAATTAATGGTTCTCTGTGACCCTTGTCCCTCGATGAAAGGAAGCAAACCTCTTCCCCTGGGCTTGGAGAGAGTGGCAGCACCACCCCGAAAAATACAGGGCCTGGAGAACTCAGCTGAGTGAGCCTGGGGGTGCAGAGGATGTGCCCTCCTTGGGGAACGGGATACTCCTTCCCTGCTTCAGCAGGAAACCCTTCCCTAAGTCACACACCCCCCCTGCTGAATCCCTCCTCTCCCTCTCTCTTTGCACCCACTGGTGCTGCATGATGAATATCACATCAAATTTGTCTTTGTACAATATCCCACCAATCTTTCTCCGTGTAATGTTCGCTTTACACCAGGTGACAGTTTTAGTGATTCCTCCTTTATTTGCATGTCCCCTTGAAGAAGCTTCATTTCTCCTTCTAATCAAGTCATTAATTTTCACAAAAATCGTTCCCACCCTGAGATGGCTGGATTCTAATTTGTCTCTGTCACACAAATGACAAGTATCACCTCATTGTCATGCTGTGATGTTCCTCCACATACTTGTATTTGAGTAGGAAAAGCACCAAAGTTATTTTTCCACAGCCAAAACTGCTTTTCTTCGTGGCAGTTTGATTCTATCATGATCCTTCCTTCAGTTACTTTGCAATGACATTATACAGCTACTCCCTTTTTATTTCAAAACACACCTCGTTTGTGATTTCTTTGTAATGGGAGAAGTGGAAATGATGGTGTCAAAATGACTTTCTTTTTTATCTTCTTCGCATCCTGTTCACCAACAGTGCTGACCACCTGGGATGCCAGTGCAGACTCTCCTGCTGTCAGGTTGATGCCTCCTTCCAGAAGTTCTTTCTGTGGTGTTGTCAGCACATGGATTTTCACACAACAAAAGCCAAAGGCATCACGGTAAAAAAAAAGAGTTCTGAAATCTGAAACCCCACCTGGCAGCTCCTCCTTTTCCCAGTGTTCTTCCAATTACATCCCTTGCTTTTCCTGTATCTCTTTTTTTTTTTGGATCCCAAACTGCCCCCACTAACTCTGGGCCACCAGTCAGGAGAGTCTTGAAATGCTTTTAGGAAAGGTAACCTGCAGTGTGGCTGTAAAGGACGATGGAGGACCCCACAGTTTGCAACTCCCATCATTTGGCACCTTTGCTTCTATCTTTTTTTTTTTTTACTGACTACGTCTCTGATTTACTGCAGCACTGGCACATCTCGGTCTTGAGTGCACCAGGAATATTTGGCAGGAAAAAAACAAAGGCTGAGAGTCAGAACTGTGGCCACTGGATGATCCTTCCTCTCATATCCATGAAACTTGCTCGTGACAAACCTGCCTGCCACCACCGAGCCTGCCTGACCGCAGACACGGGCTTTTCCAGAGGAAAGATCTTCCTGATACCTGTGATTTTCTTCTGGCATTTACTATAAGGCACTAACTTTATATTAAAATCAAAAAGGCTGGCTTCTCATAGATTTTTAACAACACTGATCGAATTCTTTCTCATTTCATGCTACTTCTCCTTGAGGAAATGTACTTGAGCCCCAGAACCACCCCTGAAATCACATTTGGAAAAAGGCTGGGGCTGCACGCGGGATATTAGATATTAACAAATTTCAGTCCAACATAATTGAATAAATAAAATCTTTCTCTTAAAGGGAGATTACTTTTGCTTCATTAAAGCATCGAGGTTGTGCGCAGACCCCGGAGGACTGTCCTGCCTTTTTGATTTCCTTTCTGTTGTGCTTACTGTACCACCTGGTGGAGAACACCACCAAAAGTGACGGGAAAAGAGAAGTGGAATTATTCGCAGAGGATCCGAAGACCTTGCAGGGGTTTCTTTGTTTATTACTGTCAGTTCAGTCCAGAATTTCCACCGCTGGGCTGGATTAGCTGCTTATATATCCACACAATACCCTGAGTTTTCATGCTGTTCATACATGGCAGTACTGAGCACAGCACCCCAGGGAGAGAGTGATTCACCAGGAAAGTAGCCTGGGAGAAGCCCTGAAGGTTTTCCCTGGCAATGCTTCTCCTTCCTTATCTTTCCTTCTCCCTTATCACCTTTCCTTCTGCCCCTCCTGTCCCAGAGGTGCCCCAGCGCCGGGTTCATCCCTCCAGCCGCATCCCCCTGCTCACACCTCTCCCCTCTTGGGAGCCAAACCCACCCAGGGCAGCTGAGAGAAACCTGTGAACAACGGAGCCAACACACCCCAACCCAGCGCTGTGGGGTGGGAGCAGCCTTCCAGCAGCCCCCTTCCTCCGGCAGGGAATTCCAATGGCACTGGGCTAACGGCACTGCTGGCAGGAGCCAGGGCTCCGGTCCAGCACATTCCGGCAGCACCTCTGCCATTCCAGGCGTTCGGGACTCAGTTAACAGGAGTGAACTGTGACTGAAAGGATTGATTTTGTGCAGTATCATCTCCCTCCCTCTCCCGCTCTTACAGGCTGTTGTGTGCCAACACCGGTTGCATTTTCCCAACCTTATAATTGCAAAAATCGATGGGATTCTCAGCCATAAAAAGGCAGAGTAGCAGAGGGGTTCCCCAACAGGTTTTATTCTTGCTGGAAAAAATCAGAGTAGATAAAATGAATCATTGTATTTGGGTACCATTTCAAAGCCCAACTTCAGGGAAGAGATTAATTAAATACTTACTTTATCCTCAGAACTAAACTGACAACAAAAGCTGTGTTTTGCATTTCTCCTGCGAAATTCTCTGAATGCGTTTCAGCGTTTGATTTGAGAGGCAGTGGAGGAGATGTAGAGCATGTGTGCAGGGGGAAAAGCACGTGTACTTTTATATCATCCTGAAATAAAACCTCTGCAAGTGACAGCTCAAAGAACAGCGGACAAGAACCTATTTTCTAGATCTGGAGGTAATGCTGTTATTTGTAAAAGTTTGGTTGGGCTTGAAGGAAAAAAGTAAATGTATGAACTTTGGAAAATCTGTTTTTTCCCAGCTGGGATAAATTGCTACAACTCTTATAAAGTCTTTTATATATAGAGAGTAAAATATGCAGTAAGATATATATAAAGTAAGAAATAACGTGAAGCAATATCAAGCAACGCTACCTGGCAAAAATTCAGATTCATTTTGTTGGATGAATTTATCTTGTTGGTCCCGAGGAAAAAAACCAACATTTCATTCAGTTCTAATTTACTCAGCCAGGCTCCTGACGTTACAGACACGCAGCAAAGTCGACACAGATAAATCACCTTGCAAGGAGCAGACCTGGCGTACACAGCAGACGTTCAGCCTTTGCTCTGGTGTAAGAGCAAACAGGAAGAGAGATTTCCATGTTTTGCAGGCCATTGCATTCCACAAAAAAGGAAGCTTCACTGAAAATTCAGACATTTATTCAAGCTCACACTTGTTCCCCTGACCACTAACACCCATCCCTGCTCCTGGAGCAACACTGGTGAAACCCCAATTTCAAGTGCCCTGAATTCGAGAGGTCTCAAAAATACCAGCGAGAGAAAGCTCCTGCAGAGGGGAGACTCTCAGATCCAAAATCACCACCTGGGAGAGAGTCCATAGGGACAGGTCATTGGGATTCCCAAGACCAAATGACCAAAGATGGGGGATCTGCCAAAACAAGGAGGAAAATAAAAGCCAGTGGAGGAACACGTGATAAGAAAGCAAAATGGCATCATGGCTTTAAGGTCGGGAAGGCACAAGGCACCACCAAGTCTGAAATAAGAGCATTTTCATCACTGTTTTTGAAGTCCTTAATTCAGGGGCCTGGCAATCAGTAAGAGCAACAGGGTTTCTCTTCTTATTTTAAACAACATCAACTAAATTAACCTCCCTGTAAGAATTCACACCGCATCTTAAAACTTCCAAGCCTTTCTCTGTGTACTTAAGGACCAGGCAGGTGTTTAATCACTGCCTGGAATCACCAGTAGTGCAAAGAGCTGAGTGCCACAGATCGAAGCATTGCTTACCTGAAAATACATTTTGACATGAAGCACGCCAAAATACAGATTTTTAATCCTATATTTAAAGCTCCTGCCTCACAGTGTCGGATCTTAGAGACTTATACAGGTACAAGCATTTTCCAAATGTGATGGAAAATCTTGGCAAAAGAAAGGAGACCTTTGAGAGAATCTGGGGGTCGACCCATTTCTCAAATGAAAAAAGTCCCCAGCTTAAAACATTAGGTCTTTACTTCCTTTTAGGAAGGCAACAGATTTAAGTAAATGTCTGGAAATATTCTATTTGCTGAAACTAGTGAAAAAACCCCAAAGATACAAAATGTATCACTCAAAAAAAAAAAACCCCTCGTTGATTAAAATCCATAGCATCTTGTGTTCAGGTCTGCAAGACGTTTCTTGGGGATTAATGTGGGATTTTACTTTGTGTTATGTCAGTACCCTGCTGTATATCATATGCACAGCATTGCTGCAAACATCAGATAAGCAGGATCCCCCCCTATCTTATTTTAGCTTCAGTTTGCCTGGTGAGTGGATAGAATAAGCAGTTTTTCCTCCACTGAGGATAATAACAAGAACACAAAAGTTTTCATCTCTGCTTGTGTCTGCATTTATGGTTTTTCCCTTGCTTTTGGGATCACGCAGCAGTAACACCGAAGTTGCAAAGTCCTTTGTTGCGGGTCGCGATTGATTTTGAACTCCACCACCTCCCCAATCCCCACGCCCCGAAGCCACTGCTTTTATGTTTTCTTCTCCTCCCTCAGTAGCAGTCGGCTCGGGGAGAGAGGAAGGGCTGGGTGGAGATTGATCACCTTCCTGGTGGCATTTGGAGATCCAAGCTGTGCCTTATCAGCGGGCACAGTGGGGAGGAGGCAGCAGCAGCGGCTTTGAAGATGTCAGCAGGGGCTACCTGCTCGGCTACCGAGCTCCCAGGGGGCTCACACAGCTCCTGAGCACCACTCATCAGCAGAGTGGTGCCCTCCACCCGAGTCAGGCACAGCCAACAACTCCAGGAGAGACGCAGCAGCACCTGCCAACTCTCACCTGTTCAGGAGGGGATGGGAAAAGGGAAAGAACAGACGATTGTGGCTGCTTTATTGCTCAGACAAGGTCGTCAAAATGGTTTGGGGACCTTGCTGACGATGCAAGGTTTTGGCTGTAAGGACACCAAATGAAGGTAGCAGGCTTTTCAAGACTTGCTCCCAAACTGAAAGCGCACGTTATTTTCTGTGTTTCCAGCTGAGGGAGGAAAGATCTTTTCAGTGTAGGAATTAGGAACGGGCGATGCCTGAAGCCAACCGCGCTGAATTGTGTGGTCGATTGGGTCGTACACCTCTGACCCGAGTCACACAGAGATGACCTTCTCCTGCCAGACACTGCTGAGAGTCTAAGGGGAGAACAAAAACTGCATAAAAACTTTCTACTATCAGCTTGCTTCAGGTTATTCCCTCGTAAATCACAGCTCCCACTGCCTGTCCAGTAACTTCATTAAGCAAAAGGCTCCATCCAGCTGGCAGATGTCCACTGCGAGCTGCCAGAGCCAGGGTTCCAAAGCTAGTCTTGAATAAACTGCACATCTCCCACCTCCCTTGTTGATGCTTTAAAACAAAATGCTCCCGCACTGTTTATAGCCAAGGATACGGTTTACAGCCAGCAACAATAATTCCACAGCCTCCAACCCAGAGACACGAGAAAATAGTATCTGGCTCATCCCTGTGTCAAGGACAGAAGTCAATTTGCTTTGGAACAGCGTGTACTATCGTTTTGGGAAGCCAACAAAGGTGAGCACCCTTGAACCGCCGTGAGCAAACCCTTTCCATTTTGAAATTCAGATTCAGGCAAGAATCAAAGTGCCAGATTGCTGTATCTTCTGAATGATCCTGAAGTTCACACGTGCTTCATGTGAGTAGGAATACCTCAGCCTGTGGCTCCTCGAGCTGGTACCTTGGTGAAACACAGGAGACAGAGGCACTCAGCACTAACGCTGAAGAGGCTCTCTGGGGGGACACAGGAGTTCACGCAAAGCAGTAAGACAAACAAAACCAGGGCATTTTGCAGCAAAACACTCTTAGGAAACTTTTCATCACAGACTCAGAACAGCAGGTCTAGAAGAGGCCCTGAGTGCCCACAGAGCCCTTCTCTCTGCCCAGCCACATGATCTTACCTAATATAATTTCAAATTCTCTACGTACTCTGACACACCACCACAGATTAAGACAACAATTGGACACAGGTTTGTTATATGGCCACAGGTCAAAATGACCATTTATGCCCATGTGTCTCTGCTGCCATCCTGCCACCTTCTTTTGCTGTCTCATTTGTCCCTTGCTGTTGTCCAGCTTTTATCTGTGAGATCTTGAGGACTTGCACTCTATCTACATTATTTGCATATCACCTGTGACACCCGTTCCCTCCATCAGATTTTAATGTACCACAGCCCTGGACAGCCAGAGGAACAGTAACCAAATGCTGCCTGTTCTTCCCCTCATGGCTTTTCCACACCTGACTTCTTACCAGTGAGAAAATAACTTTCTGCTGCTTCTCTCCTCCCTGGATTTTGTACAGGAGGCTCACTCCTGCTAAGGACAAGAGGTGCCACATGCTTCTCACTGCTGGGGCATGACAACATCACGCCCCTCACCTCTGTGCAGCCACCCCAGCATGACAATCTCTCCTACAGGGTCAGGACCGGCTCCCTGCTCGAGGTGGGTGACAGCAGCAGAGCAGCAGCAGGCTGAGCACCCAGCCCCATGTGCCCAAACCCCCTCTGATGGCTCTAGTGTCCATCAAGATATGCAATAACAGTTTTGTGGTCCAAATTAATGCAGAACCACCCCCTTTTTGTCCTTTCTGTTTCCAAATAGTTTAGTTTTTGATAGCTTCACACCCACAGTACATTAAATGCTTATATGCCACACAGTGACAGCCCTATCCAGGGTCACCAAGGGGGGGTTAGCCAAGGGAAGTTCAGCCTGCCCAAGCAGCTTATCTGAGTCTTTCCTTTCCATCCATTTAAAACCATGAAAATGAATCTCAGGTAAGTAACATTTGAGTTAAAGGGAAGATCACCAAGATGTCTCAGCACAGCTGCATCTGCCTCCCAGTGCAGCCTGGTGCCACGCTCTCACAGCCAATACCTGAAATTCTTTCATGCTAGGCCAGGACTTTTCCAGGCTGGAACCTTTTTGGGGGGTAAGGAGAGAGGGGAATCTCAATCTCCCAGCTGATGTTCACTGCTGTTTGCCCAAATCACAGCAGACATGGGTGAAAAATCACCACAAACTGATCTCCTAGGGGCCAGAACATGGCAGGGAGAGATGGGCTGAGGCTGGAAATAGATCAGAAAAGTTTTATGGGTGCAAGGATCTGAGACAGCCGAAATACCCTTTTTTGGTGTTGCCATCATAATGCATACAGTGAAAGGGGGGCAGAGCTCCAGAGCAGCTCTCAGTTCAGCTTTGCATGAGAGGAGAGGTACCACTCCTGCTCCTCTGTTCCCAAGCAGGCAGGTCTGTATCCACACCAGCCCTCTTGAGGGCAAGTTGGCAATGTGACTTGCCCAGAAGAAACGCCTGAAGAGATGCAGACTGGAAAAACTGTGCTATGGCGAGGTTCAAAGTGCTTGAAACGAGCACAAACCTTCCTCCAGCCTCAGCAACCACTGCCACTGTTATCTTCAGGAGTAAAATGTAATGCAAATGGTAACACGAGGCACCACGATTAGGGTGCGTCAGACAGATGCCTTTGAAACGAGGAAACGGTGATAATTACGGTGCATAAGCAAAAAAGAAAAAAAATTGGTTTTACTGTTCGGAAATCTTCTTCCCTTTTATATGGGGGAATGCAGCATCTGCTCCTAATATAATGCACCAATAATTGAAGCATATAGTGTATACTCACGGGAGCCATAAGGCTGCTTTATTTATTCTTGGCCAACTGCGAGGATAAACAGATTTCACCGAAAGCGGTGCATATGGAACCCTCTCCTCGTGGAGAGCCCATATATTTCTGCAGGGAGACCGAAACGCAGGAGAGCCTCCTGCCTGAATGCTAATGGGACCAGCAGGAAACGAGGTAGCACCACCAAGCCTGGCCTTGAATCCTCCCCTCTGTGTCGAGGAGTGGCAGCCAGGTTAGCCAAGCGCCTCTGGAGGGAACGGTTTTTAGGGGGAGTCCAAGCTCGCTGAAACAAAAACTGAAGCTGCAAAGTCCAAAACTACCACAGGCACTTGCTTGAAACATTAGCAGAGGGATCTAGATTAAAGGCAAACAAGCAAAGAGTGAATTCAACTCCCATTCCCTGGCCCTTACTACGGATGACCCAGGAATAAAAAAGAAGCAACAAGCAAGTCCCAAATAGGTCATAAATACCCCCACACACAAACTCCTGCAAGCTCCCAAAGCCTGGCAGGTGGTCAGGACCAGGGACCAGCAGCCAGCACTCAACCTCCTGGATTTATCTTGCACAGGGGTGTTGCATTTGGGATTTGGCAGCCAGCCAAGAGCAGACACGTTTTGGGGGGATCCCTCACGGTTGCTGTGCAGAGAGCTCTCCGTGTCAGCCTGCACTCCTTGCAATAATCCTCCTTCCTGATGGCTTCAGTGTCGCAGCCGGAGCGCTCACTCCGCGCCCTCGCAAGGTGATTACAAACAAATCAGCCCGCCAAGGTGCACACATCCTTTGGAAAACAACCCTGACACAGGATTTGCTCCTTCTCCTCGCTCTGCTGAGTTCAATCCAGCTGCCTCCATCGTTTAGGAAGAGCTGAGGACGGTGACAGGAGCTCCATCGGGTTCAGCCTTTTGATTAACTCCAGCACGTAACATTCAGCTTCTGGTGCAGTTTGTAAGCAGAAGGGAAAATGACGACTTTGCCTAGGAAGATGCTAGATAAAAAAGCCCTAAAAAACAACATTTCCATTGACTCCATAAAAGAGCTGTTTGGCTTTGCACAATCTCCAACTCCACTGAGTGCAGTGAATCGAAATCTGTGGTAGAAGCTTTCCAAGTACACACAGGAGAATACCCATTTCTCTTCCTGGGCTGTAAGCAAAAGATATATATCAGCTTTAGGAAGAAGAAACTGCATCTGCTTATGAATGAGTACAGATTACAAGCAAGGCTTTTTTTAAATCCTAACCTAGTAACTCAGCTCCTGTCACCAACCAGCTGAAGCAGCAGTAAATCCTGCCTCCTAAAAATGTTCATTGGCTACATTAGACCAATCTCAAAATGATTTTACTGACCTGTGGTGACTTTTAAGCAACTTTAAAATGGTTACCAAGGACTGTGCCTGAGGTGAGAGGCAGTCTTTTCTAACTCACATGTTGCTCAGGCTATGATGTACAGCCAGACCTAAATCCCTCTCCACCTCTACAGGTTTTTGACACAGATATCCCGCATCTCTGAGACAAACACACAGCCCTATTGAACCACTTCTGTTCCAAACATCTTCCTGTGACGAGGAACCCATGATCCCTTCAGTTCGTCTCTTGCAATGCTTTGTCATCCTCAGTGTTACAAAGATACCCCCTCATTCCTACCTTCTGTCCTTCCTGCTGGCATTTAAGGCCATGACTCATTCCATGTCCTTCTCTGCAGCACTTTTCACACACAGACACCAGCGATCTTCCTCTGCCCCAGGTCTCTTCTACACCAAATTTCATCATCTTTCTTCTCCCTTTTCTTTCTGTCCAAAACTGGGGGCAATGCCAAGGGGCAACTCCACATCCGCTCACAAGATACTCGGTTTCTAACACCAAATATGATGCTAACTTCCTTTGCAGAAACTCGTGCCTGCCTTCCAGCTTACAACCCCCAGAACTGGGGGGTAAGAACCCCCCCTGGATTGAGGATGGCTCTTACAGGGAAATCCTTTGCTTCCACCTCTGTTCCGACACAACGTGCTGAGCGTTTTACAGCAAGGTCCTGCCACACACACAGGATTAGACTCCGGTCCTGAAATCCGCTCTGTGTAACAGCTTTCACCTCGGGTTACATTTGGAATGAACCCCTTCCATTAACGCAGCGGGGAACGGGAGATGGAGAGTTTGCCGGGTGAATCCCCCTGGGAGCGCTGCAAAAACGAGCTGGAGCCGCCCACTTTAGAGATGATGCATTTGTTTGCTCCAGCCCCGCTGGAAAGTCAACAAGCTCCCCGTTACCCCCTGCTCCCGGAGCTGGGGAGGGCAGAGAAGGCAGAGAGCGGCCACCAGCACGGCCTCTCCCCTGCACCAGCCCCCTCCAGCAGCTCTGCCTGATTTACTGATCTGCTACCAATTTATATCAGGAGCTTCTCCAGGACAAAACTGAAGCCCGCGTCTCCATGAAAGGCTATAAAGAAACCCACACACATTCAAGAATCATTATGGGGTGATATTTTACTCTGTTAGCCCATTAAACAACAGATGAAATATCAGGCTCCTGGAATCGTGGCAGTGCTGTGGTTTCTCAGACACAGCCCTTAGAAGACCACATATCTTTTATTCTTGGGATTCTCAGAAACTGTATATTTTTTTTTTTATATTCCAGAAGCCATCATCTGCAGAAAAGATTTTATCTTATTGCCTGGCAGTGGCAAATCTATTTTCAATAAAGAATGGGTGTTCAGAGGCTACTAGTATCACTCACTCCTGCTTGCAAATGTTGGCATTACTACCGTGATTTCTTCCGAGTGGAAGGATGAATTACATTTAGATTAATAACTGTGAATCCAAAAAACTTTGAAATGTGTTTACCAGGCATTAGTTCCAAACTGGGTATGCAGCTTGGATTGGCTCTCCAGTCCCTGGAGTTGTGCATCAAGGCCTGCCTGTGCTGAGGAAGCGCTGCACACTAAAGTAGAAATAATTTAATGCAGCCTAATTGTTTCATGAAAGCATCTTTAAAATGATGCATAGTTTGTTTCCCAGAAGTTGTGGGAAAACAGCTGAAGATAAATTGCAGTGCTGTTGTTGGTGCAGAGCAGGCAGGCTCCTCGGTGCCAGTCTCTTTGCCAGGCAGGGCTGAGTCCCCAAGCCCACGGGGCACTCCCTTGGGTGCCCTCTGCTCCCCTTGGGGTCTTGGGGACACTTAGGGGCACCCACAGAGCAAACAGGATTTGTGTAGCCCATGAAAACCAAGAGTAATCTTGGCTGCCAGCAGCCCCAGGCCTCGAAGTGAATCTCCCTTGGCAGCCCCCAGGACACACCGAGCCTCCAAGAACATGGATATCTCTGCCCTGCTCGGAAATTGGAAATATTTCCCGTTGAGGACAGGACTGGTTATCCCCACAGTCAACCCAAACCATAAGCACATCACATTCTTCATCAAATTCCTGCCAGAGGTCCTGAAGCTTTTCAGCTGCTGGTTTTACACCCCAAAACAAAGGTATCTCCAGGAATGCTTGAGCATCTCTAGGAAGGATTTATCTCAAGAAGTTTTGGTACAAGCGACCTTTCTGTATTTCTTCTCTCCCTGCCTCCTGGAAACTTCTCTCTGCTTAGATATGTTACAGCAGTTATGTTTCGTGACTGACAATTATCTCATAATGAAAAACAAGTCACAATTAATAAAGCTCAAAACTAATACCTGCTAAACTCATTTAATAATTTAATGAAGTAGGAGAGAGTCTTATGAAAAGATTTTAAAAGCAAGGGACTCAATTTCCAATTAGAGCCCACAATCATTTGAGAGCCTGCAGGGCTCCCGAGATAAGAGATGGGGAAGAAAGGAAAGGGGGGGAAAAAAACCCCAAACAGATATTTTTCCGGTGTTTTTCTTTGTATCCTTCTGAAGGGAAGCCTGTCCTCTGCTGCTCGTGCTGAACCAGCCCCTCCAGGTGCACACAGCTCAAAAGACAACACGAGCTCAATGTACAGCCCTAGATTTGATTCTTGAATGATGATACACCTTTAAATATTTTCTCACTCGACCAGCTCCGCTAATAAGCCTAAAACTAATTTAATGTTGTGCTATTCATTAATCACTATTACGGAAGGAAAACGGTGAATGCAGGGGACACCCTACAGAGGAGTTTTCACGGTGTCAGGCTTCTACCAAGCAGCGTGCCACAGCACCCCAACAACAGCCTAAATCAGAGGGAACCCAAAACCATTCCTAAAACGAAGGACTCAAGCAAGACACCACCAGCAGGCCTTCAAACAGCAGACAAGAAAAAAGGTGTTTAGGGAGAACGTTTACCCCATCCCATTTTTACACAAATTATGTTAGGCCCCCATTTAGTTTATAGAGCACTTAAAATTTTTTGGGAGGGGGAAAAAAAATCCACAGCAACTTCAACAGGCTGTGCCAGAAGCTGACAAGTGCAGGCAGTGAGGAGGAGGGCAGACAGGCAGCCCGAAGGCAGTGGATGTGGAGAAGTCAGACGCAGCTCAGCACCCAGATTTAATGCAGGATGAGTCGCTTTTCTTTTCCAACCCACTGTACCTGCAAGCACACTTGGTCTGGGATACCCCTTTTGCCATCTGCAGTACTAACCCTAGCATTCAGCTACTTGTTTTCCCCTAAAACCTGGTGACTAAATAATTCTATTAATTAGACTGTAAGGTCTCATTAGTGGACCTGCCAGGTGGCACCTCTGTGATGTCCCCAGCCCCAGGGAGAGTGACAGTCTCCAGCCAGGCTCCAGAAAGCTCACCTAAGGCTGTACACCCACGGGACTCCCCTGGGATTCCAGAGCAGCCAAATTCCTCTCCTGTGAAACTCTCTACTGCTGGGAGGGTTTTTTTAGGTGAAAAATCCTCCAGTTTACACCCAGGTAACACAAATAGAAGTCCAAGAGGATCTACGGAGGAGTTGCAGGATTTTACAACGGCTGAAATAATGAATACACAAATCTGCAGAGAGCTGGATCAAATCTCTCCTTTCCTTCTGAATACACTCACAAACATCTCTCTGTTTGCAGTTTACTATCGAGATTAAGCTGCTGTTACCCATGACTGTCACAGCTTCTCCCACTGTCACTGAATGGAGCACCTGGACCAGGAGGGGAGGGACAGGCAGGACCACATGGCACAGGCAGGAACGACCTGCAGGGTGCTTTACACTCATTTCTCCTCTCCTTATGATGTTCAGCAGTGAAACTATTTTATTTTATCTCCCCCACAGTCCATGGACACACTGACACAAGGAGCAGCTGACAACCATGGCAAACTCCACAGAGCAGCTCTCAACTGGGAACATGCTCTTCACTTGCCTTATGTCTGAGTCAGTTCTCTGCCCACCAAAATATTATATTTATTAGCCACCTGCATTATATACAAAATGAAAAAATCATAAAATGAAAAAATCACTCGACACCCCTTCATTCTGAGGCTGCTGAAGGTCACCCTGCCTTGGGAAAATCCTGGAAAGTGAAAGAGAAATGTCAAGCACAGAACAAGGTGCCCCTTGTCCCCTCCTGCCCACCCACATCCACCTTCTCTCATGGAAAAAATGAAAGATTCTAAGCCACCAAGAGCAGAAGGAGAGCAGTTGAGTCGCCTGCACTGCTGCAGCCATCACCAAACCAAGAACGGCAGAGCTCCTCGCAGACCTGAGGGTGTCAGCTGGTGGCTGAACCCAGCTGTAAATGGGTGAAACTGCATCTACTTCCATCACTCCCATCTTGGCAAGCCACACAGGAGTTTTACTTTATTTTTACTGGACCTACAGAAGTTTCACACGCCTAAAAATCAAAATGCTCCCACGATTTTGGCTGGTGCCAACATATGTCCAGCTCCTGGAAATGTGTGTCTCCAAGGCAAAGACAGTCTGCTTCCAACTGTACACAAACCCAACTGTGAAGCTGGAATCACTTTGCCCCTTGTTCCCTTTTATTGTATAATTTATTTTTTTTTTCCCTCCATGCCCAGGGCTCTCACAAAGGGTTTGCAATATATAAGACAGAGCTGCCAAAGGAGCAGATTTAATCTTCTTCAGTTTGTGGGCTCCAGAAACGTCACGGCGAAAGCTTGCAGCCACGCACAGAAAATGTATGTCTGCCAACAGCAAACCTCTTTCTCATCCTCGTGCTTTATGGACCTCCTCACAAAATGCACAGGACCCTCTGATGACAGACCACAACTCAAAAATCCCATTCCAGAGGGATCCTGAGCTGCTTGCAGGTCCCTACAGCCTGCATACCTTACACACATAACTTTGATGTAAAGTGCTTACTGCAGAGTGTAAGGCCCCAAAACCCCATTTTTCTCTCCAAAGCCAGATGCTCTCCAGAAGAAAAGAGCTACAAGCAAATTCCAAAGCTGTTTCACAAAACCCCCAAGAATTTTTCCCAGCTGATTCAGCAGCTCGGCCCTGGGTACAACTGCACTGGATGGTGACAGCATCAGATACGTTGGACCTCTGAGGGCTCCATGGGAGAAAAAACCTCCCCCTGCTCAGTCTATGAAACATCAGACTCATCAAAGGCTTTACATGAGTAAATCACATCCTTATTCTCCACATGGGAGGGCAGAGCCACAAGACTATACTGATCTATTGCATGGGGGAACACCATAATTTTAAACTACATTCCTGCAAAATATAGGTGTAACTTCACCAGTGCTTATGTACAGCTTCATTGAATTGCTGAGCCAGGATGGATTTAAGCCCTTCCTTACATTGTCTTGCTTAATCAACGTCTGCATTGGGTTGGAATTATTACAGAAGCACTCCTGTGGTACCCAAACGCCCTGAGAAAGAAAAGCTCTGCCTTGATCTCCCTGTCTCCTCTTCCACAGCTCGCCGGAGGAGCAACAGGAAATATTTTGAGAAGTTATTCCCCTTCTCTTTTTAATAAAACGTTCTCTCCCTCTGCCCCCAAATCAAATTTAAATACACAACAATAAAACACGCATTAGTCTTCCTGTCAAGGACTGCAATCACATCCCAGGTAGAGCGCGGCGGCTCAGCCCCAAGGCTGCAGTTAGCCAGGTTTCATCTGACCATTATGTTCTCGGGGAAAAACAGGGAGAAATCTGTCTGTGCTGACACAATCAAGACCGCCACAGCCAGCACGCCGCAGCTGCTCCTTGAATATTCCACGCCCTGCCGCCTCCGACCGCACCAGGAGCGCCTGCCTCCATAATCAGCCTGCCAACAGGAATATCTGCCACCCTCCCAGCTGCACAGGAGCTCCCAGGCATTCCACCTGGGCTGCTCTGTGCTCCCTGCGAGGCGGCGTTTTTGCAGCGCGGGCGCCGGACGCGGAGGCTGCTGGAGAGAAACGAGGGATTCGGCTGCGCTCAGACACCGCTGTTGAGCCCCTCGGGACAGCGAGGTGTTCCACCACGTGCTTGCACCGAAGCTTTGGGTTTTGTTGTTTTCCTCTGCAGATTTTAGAAAAAAAAAAAAAAAAAAAAAAAAAAAATTCAAGAAGTCATTTATTATGCTGCCCTTCGCTAACGAGGGAAAAGTGAGAAAAGAGTAACCACTTCCTATTTTAAAACAACTCAATGGAAACTGGATCTTCAAGAGGAGAAGTCTTTACATCAGACGTTTTCACAAGCCCAGATCTTTGGGACATCACTGGTACTTATGAAAGTCCCATCTGCCATCTTCCCCAGTGGCATGTAAAACTTAACTGAGGAGCTTTCAGAGGCTTAGGCAAGTCTGACTTTTTGCCTTGAAATCCCACGCTGTAACATTGAGAAACGTGCTGGCAGCATGGACCAAGCACACCTGACAAAAAAGTAAATATATGTATATTTAAAGAAACAGTTGTGTGAGACGTCTTCTTCGGCTGCAAACCCTGGCAGCTCCCAGTGAATGATTCTAAACTGACAAAAGGCCACTTCCCTCAGCCATTCTCCGTTGCACAAATGCCAATGAGCTCTCTGAACACAGAGCAGGAGATTCCAGTAGTTAAGCGTGGCTTGGGAAACCACAGCAACACTCTAATATATTATTATAATCCATAAAGATTCGGTGAAGGGGTTAATTAGGGATTAAACAGCCATGCTTGCTTGTGTTATCTTTAGGCTGGTGGTTCTTAAAATGCAGGAACACAGGGAGATCAAGAGTGGGATTCCTCCTCTGGATTTCTAGCAGCATAGTGCCACCAGTCAGCGCTGCCAGCAGCCTGGGACAGAGCCTGCTGCTGAAAGGCAGAACTTCTGCTGCAAATGGTTGCTCCTGTTGGGATTAAATCACCCTTAGAGGCACCCATTTACGAGAGAGGGATCCTGGCATGTTTTGCTGAAGTACCTTAGTACTTCAGCAAAACTGTATTTCAGCATCTTCTAAACCTAATTAAAGTCACCCTCTATAGTTTTTGTACACAGGTTTACTTAGGTTTCAGTTCTTTTAATTTAAAGAGCTTATCAGGGTTTTATAGTAAATTGTAATCGATTTCACCCCCACTGAAAATCATTAATTAGTATCCTGCGAAGAGAATTTTCCAGCAGCAAACTTGCAGCAAACGAGGAGAGTTTCCCCAGAAGCTGATTTAACACGTGGTTTGACATTCATTACCAGACTGGGAGGAATCCTGTGCTCAGAGGGCTGGCCAGCCACTGCTTCAGTAAATAAACTCTCTCAGACATGTGCTCAGCCCACAGAAATTTACTTTTTCAGTCCTGGGATGCCACAGTTTCTTTCTTGGTCAAGACAAAGATGGCTTTCATCACCCTGATGTTTTAATTTGGGATTCTACTGGCAAGCTAAAATGCCAGTTAAAATAAGTAGCAGATTCAGTACTGGCAAGCTGGGATGGAAATAGAACGAGTCAAACAGTCCAAAATTCCTCCTTGCCTGGAAGTAACATGACACATAGGAAAGAAACTTCAGTTCCAGTGGGTTATGGTCAAGCAGAGACAGGAGCCCAGTACCCCCCAGGTGATTCAAATGTCTTTAGACACCTACAGCTGCCCACACCCATTCTCACGAGCGAAATCCATGCCGCGAAATCAGCGCCGCTGCTGTCCCACCCTCGCCGCGTTTCTGCTGAGAACCATCCCTGTGGGCTCGGGAGGAATGTAACACGATCTGGAGCTCACTGTGGAGGACTGAGCCTCCATAAATCACTCATTAATAAATACCAGCAGCAAGGCTACAGACCTTAATCCCCGAAAAGCCCGGCGAGTGCCATGGCTCTGATCCCCTGGGAGGGCTCTCACCCCCCTGTGAATAAAGAGTGCACAGAACAAGTGTTAACAGCCCTGTGCACAGCTGGGTACCAACACAGGTTCACAGGGCAGCTCCTGGGCTTCTCCTGCTGCTCTGCCACGGCCCCGCTCCAAAGTGACACCCAATCCCTAAATTCCTCCTCGTATCCAAGCGTGGAGGATGCCCCGGCTGAGGCACCGATGCCTTTTGGAGGTGAGGTTTGCAAGGAGAGAAGGGGAAGTGTCCCCCACAGCAGCATGTGAAAAGTTTAACCTTGAAGAGTAAATAACAAAGGAAACTCTCCTAGATTATTTCAGAAGCCCCAAAGCAAACTACCCGAGAAGCGTTTTACCGAGCCTCGCACAACTGCTCCATGTGTTTCAAACATTCAAAAGGTCACTGGCCTTTTTTTTCCCCCCCCCCAGAGTTTTTCTTGACCTGGGGCTAAGGCTACCGGTGCCATTTCACCCGGGGCTTCTCTCTTTTCGTGACTTGTCCCTGTGCTCACGGGTGGATTTCTTGGAACTGGCTTGTGACCCACCTGAGAAAGCCCTGTGATGTTAGAGAGGGGCAGAGACGAAAAGGAACCACTGATGGGAGGAGAAATACAACCAGGCTGTGCTGGGAGAGGCCTCCTCTGGCTGCCCCAGCTCCCTCCCTGCTCCTCCCAAAGCAAGTGACTGTCTCACTTACAGACGATGGGCCATGGGTTGCAGAGAGGCCCCATTTATACTCCCAGCTGGTTCACCTGTTTTCTGCAAATTTTGCAGTTACACTGCAGACAGATCAATGCTGTGATTTGCTTCCAGCAGGGTGGTGGGAACCCCCTCTGGCACTTCCTATTTTTAAACAGCTGAAGTTGTTTTGTATTTCCTAAACCATATTGATCCACGAGGGTAATGATAGTTTTTCTCAAAGCTCCATTTTGCTCGCTCTGTCACAGAGGGAGCCCTGGAAATTACAATTAGTGATACAGGAAACGTTTGAAATCTATTTTACTGCACAAGTCTGCTCCTGCTATGTGCAAAGCAGAACAATAACCACAAATTCTGTCGCTCCCACATGGAAGCACGGATGGATGGCTATACAAGCAATGAAGAGGGCTTATATGGGGTGCAACAGCCACCACACATCTTTAATTTACACCATATTGTCCATTATATAAATGAAAAATAAAAATAACATGGCCATAACACTACAGTTTGAATAGACTGAAATATATGCACAGCTCCTCCCTCAAAGTAATTTAATTTTCAGTTCGCCAGCGGAATGAGAAAATCAGTTTTGTTTTTAAAATAATTCCCTCTCCTCAGTGTGAAAAAGTCACAGTCAGTCAAAGCATCTTGTTAACATACAGGGCATTTATCAAAATAAACATATCAGAAGGGGACCTCATCTCTGACAGACAGACCTATGAAGAAAAAAAAGAAAAAGAAAAACCCACCCAACCTGTGCAGGAATGAGCAGCTTTGGGTCAGAGGAGAAGTCTTTACATCAGACTCCCAGCACACACACGGTGTTCACACCCACCCAGCGCCCAGCCACGGCTCTCTGCTGGGAAGGATGACACCAGGAGCCCAGTCCTTGTCACCTGGGCTTGTCACCTACCTCTGTCAAAAGTAATTGCAATGCTACAACAAAACTTTTGGGGGAGTAAAAATGAAGAGTCATCCCCTCCCCCCGTGGAAAAAAAAAAACCCAACCAACCAAAAAAATCCCCCACACCTCCATGTTTTCATCATCTGGATCTAAACCACTGTTTCTCCTCTAGAAAAAAAAAATTTAATTCGCATTTCCATAAAATGGCACTGCTGGGAATTAACAAGCTAATAAAAAGGACTTTAAGGATGCATTAAACTTGGGTTGGGGAACTCTCTAGCGCTCGCAGCATAAATGCTAATAAAATTATAAATCTGTTATTAACTTTTTACATCCCTGCCAAGTGATAAAGACTTTTTTAAAAAAAAAGGCATTAAACAGGCTGGAGATGTACATTTTATGGTGAAAAACCAAGGAGTCCAGACAATACAAAAATTACTGACACCATATGGATCCTCTGTACAGCCCTGAAAAAACACACACCTGTCACCCCAGGACAATCCAGGATTGACATCTGATATACTGTGAAGGCAAAATAAAAATTAAAAAAAAAAAAAGAAAAGAAAAGAAAATATTCATTTTTCCTTTAAAATCTGAATAAAGCAGGATCCCACCATTGTTTGCCCCAAGGGCTGGACTTCTTGGTAGTAAGATGTTTATGTTAAGCCCTGGCTGACAAGTCCCCACGTCCACTCATCAGAGCCCTACAACTTTCTCGCTGTGCTTTACACTCCAGCCTGTGCAGTGCACTCCTGGCTTCAGCCAGTGACAACCCCCGGCTAATTGCTACACGTGGAAGGGAAATTAAAAGGATGGCCCTTGGAGACTGCTACGTCTGCTTCCAAATGAATATAATTAGCAGAGACGGGGAAAAGGTTGTAATTGCCTCAGATTTAGTGGTATAAGGAGGGATTTAGGGATTAATATTTCGGGGAACAGCCAGTCTTGCCAGCTCAGGATTTGGGAATGCAGAGCAATGACAGGCAGAGGACCTCCCAGACAATCCACAATATTTCAGGATGGAGAAACAAGGCAGATGGGTCAGAGACAGGAGCAGAGAGGCTCACTGGTGACACGACCTCCAGACACTTCCAGGGAGCTGATCCAACACTACAAGCTCTGCTGCAGGACAGCAATGGTTGCAACCACTCCCAAAAAGCTCTTTTACAGACAGGGGATTCTGGAACTGCCTGAGTTTGCAATCCTGGGCTCATGGATTGCAGAGTCCCGCAGTCCAGGGGCTGGAGAGCTCAGCTCCCCACAGGACCTCCCTCACTTATCCCACTCCAGCTCACTGCTTTTACTTTCTCCTGTGTCATGCTGCTGGGAAAAAAACATTTGGAACATTCCCAGATGAGATAAATGCCTGTTTAGGCAGTGCAATAGAGAGTTCTGTTTTCGAAAATCCTTATTAACAGAGAGCCATCTGAGGTCTGGGAAGTGTTGGGAGCCACGCAATTTTCAAAATCCAGCTCTTGTTTAAGTGAGTGAATGGATGCTGAGTAACTGTTCGGTCTGAACCCAGGACTGTGTGCTGAGGTGTTCAGGAACAAGCAGACAACCAGTTGGAAAAGGAAGACACAACCCCAAAGAACTATGTTCATTTTCTCTACACTGTCTACCTTGAAATATTATCCTCTTCCACAAGAGCAGCTTCATTCACAGCCCTCAGTCATCCCAGTTCACTTCACAGTCTCCATTAAAAACAGCGCTTCCATGAATTCAACACAAAAATTTGTTCAATGAGATTACTTCACCCTGCATTTCCCCTCTTGTGTCACTTGAGCTACGACCCAGGCCCAGCAGACTCCAGCTCCTCTCCGGGTTTCTGCCCCTGTCAGCCGTGTAATCCAGCTCCAGAACCAAGGGTGCCCCGAGCCAACCGATGCCTTACCTGCTGCACCGGCCCTGTTTCCCTGCCAGTCCCTCACACACGCAACAGGCACCGTGTCGCCGTGGCTCTCCAGCCACACGGGGTGCGTTGCCGAGGAAACACGAAACCAACCGAAGCAGGCAATGAACGCTCGCATGGTTACAACTCCCCCGGCCCACCCGTCCTTCCTCCGCCTTCCCCTCCTTTTCCAAAACGTGCTGCTGGTTTGGTCCGGCCAAGCACGGGTGCCTAGAGGTGCTCCTCTCTCCTCCCTGCTCTTCAGGAAGGTCCCCGAGCTTGCCTTTGGGACAAGTCGATGCCAAGAATGCACAAGCAGCACCAACGGAGGACTCGATGAAAGGCGCTCTGCCCACCACGACGCAGTGCCAGCCTTTCCCGGAGGCAGGACAGGCCCCAAAGTCCGCAAAGCACGAGGCTCCAGCAGCTCACCTCACCCTGCTGTGCAGCCACCACGTGCCTGGGTGGCTACACCGCCGGTGCCATGAGTTTTTAGGGTCTTGGGTACGTGAAAGGACAAATACTTTTCATCCTTGAATCTTCTTCAGATTATCTGGATATAGTACCACTCTTACAGGAACATACATGTGCTTGGAATCCCTGGATTCAGACAGAAGACATGGATCCTCTTCAGCACTCCCATGTTTGTTCTCCATCATGACATTTTAAAGACTTGCCCCGGCACCAAACGGATAGGGAATTAAAGAAAAAGATCCATGAATTTCACTCACACTAAGATCCCCTATGTAAATCCCGTGAGAAATCCAGGAGCCACTGAGACCAACGGGACTCTCCCCAGCACCCTCCACCACCTGGAATGTCACCACCCTCACAGCAGTGAAGCCTGTTGTGCTTCAAGACATCTCAAAACGTCTCGCTCTCTCCCGTTTGAACACCGCTGAAAAGTGTCACTCAAACTCAATTTCTCTATTCAAAATCTTGGTACAAATGCTCAGCTAAAGAACGCAACAAAAGCGACAGAGCTAAGCCAATAAAAGATTGCTTGATCTGTTTTTATGCTGTGTGATTCTAGGTCACGTTAAATCACTGGTTTCTTATTAACAAAAACACAAAAGAAACCACCCCAAAATTACTTCTCTCCTCCTGTCTACTCCCTGCTAGCTGATTGCCCCATCTTGTATGTTTTCAACAAGGTTCAAAGAAAGCAGGGTCTAGCCCAAAAGTGTTTGAATATCTAAAAATACCACTATTTTCCCTTGAGACTGAGTAAATGGCAGACTGAGCAGCACTTTATAAAACCGTGCATTACCTACACAGAAATGGCAGATTTCGGTTTCAAAGTGCCTCAAAACCATGAGTTGCACGACCCTCCCGGACCTGTAGGAAATAAGGAGTTGGGATGGGCTCCCACTCGACAGCGCCAAGCAGCTGAGTGTGGAACACCTGGTGGCCCTGCAGCTGGGTCAGCCGGTGCCAGGGGTGGCTGTGGTCACAGCAGAGACCCCCAGCTCTGCCTTCCAGCAGTGGCTGTGCCCACTGGGGCATCTCCTGTGCCGTCCCCGCCAATCCAAACAGGAATGGACAAAACCCACCGGCTCTCTGGGATTAAATGGGCCGAAAAAATCAGAGCTCCACATTGGTAGATACTAATTGCTCGTGCAGGCTGGCGTTAAGGGGAATGCCTTCCTGCAACACGCACAAAATAGATTTTCAGGGTTGCGCGATTTTAATGCAAACAAGTCTCACCCACGATGTTTGTTTTGCTGTCGAAGAAGCGACTACAGGAAGCCAGAATTAAAACAAATCAAAAAGGACAGCAAAGAAGACTCTTGACTTTTCCTCCACGAGTTCTCTCTTCACTTGTTATAATGTTGAAGTACCTAATGTCTGTTGATTAATTCCCCTCTTTATCGTCAGTTGATCAACATGCAGCTCCTACTACATCAAATTACCTTAAAATGATAAAAATCAACAGAGTGTGTTGTTTTCCCCCATTAGAGTGTACGAAATCATACTTGAGAACGATACCTGAATAACTGTGCAACACACAGGAGATGGCTGCTCAGCACAGAGGTTGACAGCATTCATTTTGATTCCAGTCATGTCTTGAAGAGTCCTTGGACCAAACTTCTCAAGAGCAAAAAAGTAGTTCGGACCAAGTTTTTCAGACTGACTTTCCTTCTCTCTTTTGCTAAGCTCTGAAGCAAGACAGGATCTGTTATTACACATACCACTCAGAGTTAAGTATTTCCATGAAGTAAATGAGAAATAAATATGTTGATGTTAGGAAACTCGCTGCAAAACACACAACAACCAAATTTCCTGGTGTTTTTGCCACAAAGCAGCCACAGCATTGCAGACCTCGTTTTGATACCAGATAAATTGACCATAACTAATTCAGTTATTATGCTAACTCCTCTATTTTACCTAATTCACAGGAGTAGAGAAGCAACACGACTCAAATTGGAAGTTTGGTGGCAGTGCCTTCTATCAAACTGGAAAGGAGCGGTATTCAGATTAATGGGATTTTGTGACAAATTCATGTTCTTACACAGCTGACAAAATACAGAGACATGTTTCAAATTACATTAAGGTTATGACAAAACAAAAAAAGAGAAAGTAATACTCCAGACTCCTTCCACTCCCTTGTGGGGTTCAGCAATGCAGTATGCTCTGTGAGCACGGTTCTGATGTGACAAAGGGGCGGCTCTAAAAAAATCTTTCCACCAGTGATCTTCAAGGCAAAAATGGAAGGCATTAAACTGTGCACTTTTCCTAAAATACCAGAGCTTTCTCTCTCTTTCTGTCTCTCAGGGAAAGAGTGGCATTGTCAGATGTCACTGACATGTGACTGGCTCTGCCTTGTTTCCACCACGTCATGACTGAGACTCACGGCTGGCGTCAAACACATCCTTGGAGACAAACCCTTCAATTCCCTCATTTCTTCATTGCTTTTGTATTCCAGAACTAGCAAATGTACTAGACCAATAAACAGCCTAGTACTTGAGCACTAGTTTCCTTTAGAGTTGGCAGCGGAGTATCAGATGATCTGGCTGACCTGAAGGAACCCTCACAGATGCCAAGCAAGCATTCTTCCAAGGCTGCTGATTGTTAATCAGAACCAGAGGACAGTTATTGCCATATATTCTATGTTTCTAAGCCCATCTGATGAAAAGAATATAACCATGGAGATTTTTTAATATACCTCAGCAGCATATATTGAATTCTGTTGCCCCAACAAAGCCACAGAGAAGCGTTGAGGACATCACACAGCACACACTGGCACAATCCTAAGGTCTTGGGGCCAGCTACCTATACCTTTCTTTAATAAACACTGATTATCTTAGGAGAAAATTTTAAATTAACCTAAGATGTTGTTTGCAGGCAGCCATTACATTTTTATTTCCCCAGGCTTGTGATTTAATCAACTGTCACCCGCAGACCTCATTAGACAAGGCGCAGAAGCCTCCGTCACACAGCTCCTGTGCTGTGCTGCCCCTTCTGCAGCTCAGAGCTCAGGTGGCTTGGGAGGCTTGTCCAGGATCTCTACACCCAGGGCAGTGCTACACCCGAGCCAGGGCAGAGTTACAGCAGATACACCATCACAAGCAGCCTAAACAGCCAGACAAAACTTCTCCTAGGAGCTCTCCTGCTCCCAGACTTGCGGCTGGCTCAGTCTGCCCGCCCAGTGTCTGGTCACAGTAATCTCCCCGGTCCACCTCGCCAAGTCCACCTCAGTCTCCACGACCACGGAGCCAAAAATGCAGAGGAAAACCAGAGTAATAGAAAGCAGTAAGAGCAGAGATGACATAGGACCTGTAAATGGTGCCAAGCTGTTTGCAATCACACGGTCCTCATCACTCAATCATCCCGACTCCGAGCTGGTCCTGGTTTCCAGATACGCTGCGGGCCTTGCCTTTGGTGTCCCAGCCAGGTTATTTTGGCAGGACTGGCTCTGGCTCAGTGCCAGGGCATCACTCAGCCTCAAGATCAAGGCAGAACGATATTTGCTTTTCTGCCATGCAGTACCAGCTTAAAAAATACCCAGACAGACACAATTTCTGCCTTTTTCCTGCAGTCCAAAAGGAGCAAAACGCCCACATAGATCCCATGGGAGACTTTGTGTAGATTATAAAAGACTTTGCCTTTTGTTTTGCTTTTTTGAACTTATTTTTCTTTTTAGTGAAAACAACGTCACCTACGTCAACAGGCTTTGGCCAAAAGCAACCAGCTGCACAACCCTTGCCAATCTCTTTTTGGTTTTGTTTTAAGCAACATTCTTCAGATGTTACCTTGCTAAATGTACCATTCAGTCCCCCTTAGTGAATACTACAGTTAAAGGGCCACTGACCTCAAGGACCAGGAGTTAAATGGGAAGGTGCACTTCTTCCCAAGGATAAGTAACTCTTCCCCCACACCCCTCCTGCGAGGGATGTTCTAATGTGATACGATCCAAAGAAAAATCAAAAGTAACATCAGATTCAACACCAGCATCATCTGCCCAACATGGAGGGAAGAGAAATTAGATGGGAAATGCAAGCAGACCTGGTATGTTAGACACCAAAACTACTCCTGCAATGCCAGGCCTGGCAGCAAACACACTGTTGGCTCTCATCACCCCAGTTTGCAAGCCTGGAAATTAATTAACAGTGACCTGGGAAAGGTCATCAAAGACATAACTATAAATTCTTCAAAATATCTTAATGTATTTAAAGCAGCAGCCAGGCACTGTAAGTTGCAGAGCTGCTTTATTGTGCTATAAAACGGAGAGGGGCGAGGGCAGAAGGTGAGCTGTGGGGTCAGGGCAAGCAAGGGTGGGTACTGCTACTTGGTGTTTTAAAAGTCCATTTCTAACCAGGCCAGTGCTGAAGCCTTTGTGCACTTGCCCCTAACACAGCAGATGGATTAGATCTGTGGCACTCTGGGAAGCACTGGTCAGTCTGGAGGTCAGGGCTTGAGGGCTGCCCAAGCGCTGGGAGCTTCCCCTCAAAGGTCCTGAGCCCGGTGCCTCCCACCTGGGTCTCCCCTGGGAGCCACACACTCACCACTCCTTATTTCTCCCATGTCCTCCCATAAACCACTGCACCAAAATGCTGGGAGAATGACTACCCGCTTGTAGACACTTTTGCTTAGGGCCGGCCAGACTTACTTCAACGGACACCAAACGTCCACTTGAAACATCACAGGTTGAACTCCTGGGAATTTCCCTGTGTAGTCCCAGGGAAGAAAAACTCCATTAAAAGCTGCCATCTCAGGCAAGCCAGAAACTGGAACTCCACAGTCCCTTCTATCCCAGGTTACAAAAGCACATTTACATCCCAAACGTTTTGTGGAAAATCTCACGTCTCCACAAAGTATTTAAACTCGGACGAAATGACAGATAAAGAGACTTTTAACTACACAAGCTTGAGGAACTTTTGAAGGGCTTATGAGAGGTTGTAAGAGACAGAAGAAAGCTTTATGGCTCGGAGGGATGACATCTAGAGCTTTTCTGATCCCTCAAGTACAAGACGACGTGTCCTTTCAGGAGTGACCAAATCAGCAGCCGAGTTTAACCCGTCAACCAGAACCAGCAGGTTTTTAATCTGACAAGTGGCAATGCTTTATTTGACTGATGTCAGCTTTTACCTCCCAGTTTTGGCAGAACACAGATTGAATAAATCTTGACTCCATCCCGAGTTCATTGCAGCTAATGACTTTGAACTTAAGGGTCTGTAACCACTAAATGGCTATCATCATGCAATCATGCTAAATTACCCCAGGAAGCAGAAGGTACCTCCAAAGGAAGAATTGCGCCAGCTTCTGCCAAGAAAACTGGACATCAATGAATATTGTTGGACTGTTCTCTGCAACACCAGGTTTCTGGCCCAGACAAACATGTTTCTCATCTACTGTGGTTATCTCCTGCCAATATAAATCCAGCCAAACTGGCTCCATCTAATTCTCACTCAATATGCCCTTGCAGAAACAAACACATAAAAGAGAAGTCTTTATCAAGAAACAGCCCTGCATAATGCAGAGCAACCCTCCTCCTTGCTTGCTCGAGGTAATTATCTCACCATTTTTGATACTTGCCTTTTATCATCAACTTTAGAGGCTCTGCTTACAGAGGAAGGACTGGTGAAATAAGGACTAACCTAACAGATAGTTCACAGATTCTCAAACACAGCCAAAATCACTTGACATTTGCTGGAAGCTCTGGATCTTTGAAAGGTGGCATGAAGAGTAGCCTCACTCAAGACAACAGGAATGTTGCCCTTTTTTTCACTGAGAAGAAGGTTTCATGCACAGCTCTTGGAGGAAATTGAAAATTTTGTGGATCAGGAGAGGAAGGCAGCATATTTTGCTCTCTGGTGACTGCAGTTGGACAGACAGCATTGGGACTTACTCAAACTGATGCCCAAAACAAACACAACACCAGAAGCACTACACACAAAACCAAAAAAGCTCAACCAATGCCTAAAACACATTTTCAGGACATTGGTGCAAATTGCACTGTAGTATTTCCAAAGCACTGAATGGAAGTGAATGTATCAATCAGCTGCAAAACCACACACTGTGGATGTACAGGAATGATGTGAAGTGCCAAGGCTGAGCTTTAGAAGTCTTCCTCTCCCCAGCTCAGCTGTGTTTTTCTGAGGCTGAATCTTTAGATTATGAGAAATGAGAAGATACTGAAGCCCTGTCCATGCCACTGAATAACACAGGTTTTATTTTTATTATGCTTTGTTAAATAGACTCACAACCAAATGGTTTCCATCACTAAAAAGAGGAACAAATGAATCCTTTGTGGATACACAATGCAGCCACACCAAGAGGCAAACAGAAATTGCAAGCTAAATAAAATTACTTCCTCATGCTCTTTTAGATGTATTTTTCCTCTAATGTTTAAAAAAGAAATAGATTAGGCTTGGGTTTTACATTCTTTGCCTTGCTAAATCCTCCCAGAGCAGGTAGAGGTGGCAGCACAAAAATAATCCTACGTGTGGCAACATCCCTTTGTGTCACTCCTTCAATTATCCCATGCCCAAGGATCTGGGGACTCAGATCCCTTTTTTGAAACCGCCATCCATGTTAGTAATATGAATTGAAAAGGCACCAAGCATTACCCCTCACAAAAGGGGGAAAGTTGATAAATTGTGTAAAGTTAATAAACATTTGCTTCAAATTTCTTGTAGATAGGCGGGTGTTTGCCTCTTCCTACATGGACACATTCAGCGTGCCCTTTGCTGTGTTCTCACCAGCGGGCCCCTGAAAGGCTTCAGAAATCCCAAAGGTTTGGGAATGACTGGATCCACATTTATCTTTCATCCTTGCCAGCAAGCAGCAGTCCAATGTTTCACCGGGCAAATTTCGACAGAAAACAAGAGTAGAGCGCGAGCACTCACATCACCCGTGGCGCCACCACACTTCAATCAATTCCAGCCCCTCCCGTGAATTCCATAAACACGGGAGATCGCCGCTCACAGGGAAGTTTTTCTGCTCGATACCTTTGCTGCTGCTCCCCAGCGCCGGCTCCGCCAGGGCTCCGGCTGTGAGGCTTGCCGTGAAATCGCGGGTAAGTGGATGTAATGCATTCCGGGACACGTACTCGCGCTGCTTCTGTTTGTGGAGAGGCAAACACAATTTGTCTGCTGGAGTAACGCTTGGAAGGCTTCCTGAAAAATCTAACAGCAATTAAGCTAATTTACCCCTGCCAAGCAGATGCCAGAAATTAAAACTTGCAAGAATGACAGACTCGTATGATAGCTAAAGACAGAAGAAAATTGCAAGATCCAAGATTATCATTCTCTTGCCTGTATAGAAGTGATTGTAATTATTGTTTGGTTCTCAACTATTCTGGGGCAGGCACCAAGGAAAGACATTTGGATTCATTTAGGCACCCTGCTCAAAGGGGTAATAAACACTGGGCTAAAAATACCATTGACATTTCAATATTAATAAAGATGTGCGCTCAAGTATCACTGTAGTGATCCTCCTGCAATAGCTTTGCCACGTCTCTGCTGACTGCTGGGCTGCCTTTACCTTCCAGCTTCCTGAAGGTGATCCGCACACTGCTGTAGTCTGAGCCTCCAGCTATCCAAAAATCATCACTCCAGCCAATTCCCGAATATAGAACCATCTTAATTCTCTCCTTCCCAAAGTCCATACTTTACATTAGTCATGTGCAGGTTTACAAGAAATTAAAACCTAATTTAACAAGAAGTTAAAGTGGCTGCTAACAAGCTCGAGATTACAAAAGAGAAAGCAAAGATCCCAGTCCTATTTGGTGCTTAAAACAATTTCTGAAAGCATCTATGTTTTATTCAGCTTTCCCCGAGCTTATAGGGAGCAGCTGGAGGACACTACAGAAACTAATTTGAATATACATTCCTTGAGCATTACATGCAACTGTAGCCCCTATCTAAAAAAAGATCCAACAACCTCTTTAATTTCATTGAGTCCTGTCACAATATTGGCCAGCACTCAGCAAATAACAAATACAAAGAGGCACGTGCTCCACCGACCTGCCTCGCAACCCGGGCATTAAAAAGGGCAGATATATTCTCACAGCTCCTTGTCCTGGCCAAATCTGCAAGGTGAGCACGAGCACAAGAGAGCAGGGCAGACCCACCCACGAGGGTGCCCCTGGCAGAAGCATCTCCTCTGAAGGAGGAGCAGACACGGAGTAGAGACCTGGCTCCTCCCTTCCCGGATCCGAGCACGTTGGGTACAGCGATCGTTAGGAAATAATCACCGCAGAGCTCGACGCTGCCACGGCCGCGGTGTCCCCTGTCCCCCACCTCGGTGCCCTAATGGAGAAACCCCTGGACTTAACAGAGATTGAAGAGTTTCTAGATTGGGGCTGACAAAAGCACGTTTATTCCCCGCCGCCTCATTTTAATCTCCGCGTTTCACAAATTCTCTGCCATCACGGGCGCGGGTTGGGTTTGGCCGTGTCGCTCTCTCTTAGAGTTGTGAGCATACTAATAAAAATAAATAAGCCTGGCTTGCTGAAGGAGCTTTAAAGAGGTGGATGTCCAATTAAATTCCCAGGCTCCTTTGAAAATCCTAACATTTTTCACTGTCAGGTGCCATTAGAATAAGAAAGGTCATGGGCAAAGAGGGATCTCTTGTAATTCTCTGTGAAGAGCACAGCCCGCCAGCAGGCAGCATTAGGAGAGATGGCAAAGAACGCTTCCCAGCGGGAATTCCGAGTTTGCTTTGCCAAAAATATACTCCATCACCAAGTCCATTTTGGTTACAACCAGGTGAAGGGAACGAGGAAGATTTTTGGAATGTTTTTGAAAACCTTTTCCTAGCTACTGTTCAAAACCGGACCAGCACGGGTCGTACTCTAACCCTGGTATTAATGAGCAGAAAGAGAGCACCACTTCAGCACCTCTCTGCACAAAAACCAGGACAAAGATGGAAACAGAGACAGGAAGACAGATGTTTTGTGTTTTAACAACTCCGAGGAACGCTTCATGCAACCTGATCAACAGAGCCCTGTGGGCTGTTTTTACAGTGTGGATGTATCTGGAAGGTTAAGTGAGAAAATTAGCTGTGGAAATATTACATATCGGCGCGCTCTCGCGGCGCAGCTTCCGAGGAGGATTATCCCAGGCCAAACAAACAAAAGGAGAGAATCCCATTAGCAACTGAAAACCCAGGGCCTTGGCGTGGGTGTCATTTGCATACATTACAATTGCACAAGGTTTAAAAACTGCAAATTGGATTTCGTTTTCCCCTGGCTACCTGCCCATTTTTCTTTAAATTGATTTATTAATGTCCACTGTTGCTTTGCAGTTTTATCCTTTTAGCAATAATAGATGTAATATATCACAAAACCAAATTTTTAAGAGTACATCATTAGAGTGATGTAGCACTGGTAATAAACCCCTTCACACTTGGATGAACTTAAATCAGTTTCTCTTTATTGATTTTTGGTCATAACATAATTTTAAAGTTCAACTTAGTTAATAAAAAGAAGATTTGCGCCGCTGTTGTGTGGAAAACACCAGCGCTGTAAGTTTTCACGTCATCTGTTGCAAAGGCTCCTGCGGTTTTATATATTCCCTGGGAAGGTGGCTCGGCATTATACAGCCTGTCTTATCTCCTCTGCTGACCCGCATTTATCTGTCTGTTTTTATTGCCGCGCGACTCAGCGCACAATAGATCTTTGCTCAGGGATCATCCATCCCGGCACTTGCAGTCATTTCATCCTTCCAGCAGTTTTTGGAGTGATGGTCATTTGCATTTTACCAAACCCCCCGACTTCAGGGGGGTCCTGCGTTGACAATCCCATTTGCATGCCCGTGCCTTTTTTACTTCCTTTCAGCAGAAAAGCAGTAACTCACCTTTTCCACTTAGGGGTTTTTTTTAAAGTATATTTAAAAATTAGATTTGTGTGCTCGTTTTTTCATGGTATGGGTGTTTTTTAGTATGCTTTTTAATCTTCCAGAAGCACAGAGCTAATGACAGCTGAGCTGAGGGATTTTTTGGTTGAAACTGCTTGATAAGGAAGCATATGATTTAGATGGGTGTATCATCACTTATGTCCTCTTCTCCTGCCCCCCTGAAAAGGTGGGATAATGGCTATGGTACAGACCAAAGATGTGGCTTCACTGCCAGAACTTCTCCAAAGGATGCTATAGATGCTCCTGCTCCTTTGGCTACACCAGCACATCTCCACAGCATGAAGACCATGGGGAAAAGCAGGGGTCAAACTCAGCAAACAAAGCAAAATTACCCCAGGCTGAGGTGACACACACCTCTGAAGAACAAGAACTGCTCGAACTCTTACATTTTTTACAGTCTCATCAAAAAAAATTTTAGAAATAAAAGACATGAAAACCTACCACTTTGCAACCTGCCAGCCTGGGTGTAGCACTGAGATGCTACCCAAGTATTTTATTTAATTGGTTTTCCTTTTCTCTCATTTCATCTCCACAATGGTCTCCTACAGACATAAAGAGAAGGCGATTGGTCCTGGAAGAGTTTGGAAAACTGGTAAAAGTTGATAAGATATGTAGTGTTTGGAAAGAAAGATAGGTGAGACTGTGACCCCAGATCAGTTCTAGAAGATGCTGTGCTACAGACTTATCTGTCCCACAGCTTACCTAATCCAACACAGCCTGCTGATATCTTCATGCACTGGCTTGTTCCAGAAACTTCAAAGAAACGCACAAAAATGAGATCACTTGGAACTGGTGGCCCATAAGGAGCCTCTGTGATTAATGAAGAGAACAGTTTGCTGCTATCCTAGACAGAGAATTAGTCACACACACATTCACTCAACAAGGAACTTAGGGCTAGTGAAATCTGTATTTAGTGGCACATCACGTACAAAACTTGTGTTCCTGAAAATCAAAGACAGGAATAGGTGAATCATGGCATAGATCTTACGTGCCGACCGCCAGAAAACATTATTCTTGCAACAATAAGGAAATCCTTACTTCAATACATTGTCACTGACTTTGACTCGAGAAGAGTAATTCATTCCCCAGCAAGCACTTATTTCTGGTTTTCTTTTGCTAAAAGGGCTGTTGGTGTATGGTCTTAATAAAAACATGCCCACACAGCCATCACACCAAACAGCTGCAGGCAGGAGTCAGATTCTCACCATGTCTACCCACTGACACAGGGAAACCCTGAGAAAGCAAAATACCTTTTTATGACCAAGTTGCCTTAACTGGTTAAACAAAGACAAGAAAAAAAAGCAAAAGGCTTTAAGTTTTATCATTTTCATTCCCAGTCTGTCCTACTTTTTTTTTTTTTTAACGGATTTAAGATTCATTCCTCTAGCTCTGTCCTGGAAGATTTGCAACAGCAGCTACTTACAAGGAAAAAACCCTAATCCTCTACCTGATACATATTGTACAACAAGCACGAGCAGTTCTGCTGTGGCCTGAGAAGGGATGTACAGGGCACCAACTCAGAGTGTGACCAAGCTCCCAAGAGCAGAGGGGTGTTTGTTTCCCAAACCCCGGGCTCAGCAGCGCATTCCCGAGGTGCCCCATCCGCCGCCGACAGCCCCGTTCCTTCTCACTCTATTCCAAGCCAGCTGCTAATGAGGAAATCCATAACCTTTTTTACAACAGATGCTGTGAAATATTCTTCCTTGATATGTAATGGTGTATTGATTTTTAATTTCAAAATATGCAAACATGACATTTGCGATAGCGACTCCGCACAAACAAAAGCCGTATTTTTGGACTTTTCGATCTGTAACACATTTTTGCAAGCATTTGCCATCAATAAGGAGGCGAAAAAAAAACCCCAACCCTCGCCATGAGGGGTTCCTTGCCTGTACAAACAGTACGACTGTGGATTTCACCCTGAATAAAACCCCTCATAAAAAGCCGATGTAAACAGCTGCATGTAATGAACTTGTCAAAGCTCAAGGTTAATTTAATGCCATGGTAATAGAGGTATTTCCAAAGGGGCAGTCCCTCTACCTTGACTCTACATTTCCTGTTATGATCCAATAGCATTTCTCAGGCTCCCTGACTGGATGCATGTCCCTGTTTTTATTTCCCTCGCAAGGGTAACGGTGGGAATACCAAAACAGATTCGTCGTTTGCACAAATAAGATATAAGAAAAATAGGTTTTCCATCCGTAAAAAGAATTCTTATTCCTGATTCATGGGAAAATCGGGAAAGTAAAAAATGTGCAGAGCGTCCACTTTCTGGCATAGGACCTTACAAGTGGGGAGGAGGGAAACCAGAGTGGTCACTGCTGCATCAGCAACACCTTTGGAATTTAAAAAAAAAAAAAAAAGGTTGTGGCCATGCTGAGCAGCACAACCTGTGCTCACTGGAAAGGTGATTTTGAGGGCAGCTACTGAGAGGGTCAGGCTGTCCCAAACCCACCCCCAGGTGGAGCAGAAATGGGTCACTTTTTCCACAGCTAGGTGAAACTCCTGTATTGCTGGGAAACTGTTGAGAAAATACACAGTCATTAATACATCAGATGGTATCAAGATTTCTTACAAACGACCATGATCAGCTGTCCCTGCCTGTTTGGGAGGGGAAAGCATTTAAACTGCTTTTCGAGTTCCCTCAAAATTTTGCATCACTGAGCCCCTCTCCTATGCCTCATATATATAAAATTTCACCTTTGGTGGCAAAGCCAGCTCTGCACTAAGGACAGATGGAGAAAATAACCATAGGGCACATCTCCATCTGGGACAAATTGGCATGGCTCTGCTGACTACAATGGAGTGACTTACACCAGTTGAGATGCTGGATTTACAATTAGTTTTCAATTCATTACTAATATACTCAAAATACCTTCCTGGAATCAATGTCCTGTAATAAAACATCATCCCAAGAGTGCACACACTGAGTGTCAAGGAGAGGGAAACAAAATGCATCTTGCATAGACTTATGCCACGTTCATAATCATTATCTTAATTTTTAAGCAATTCAAAAGGAAAAAAAAATGCTGAATATTTCTTGGGATGCACCCTATAATCTTGCAACATATTTAGAATAGGAAATCAAAGCAGAGCTAAACTACCAATTGTGTCAGCAAAAACAGCCTTTCATGGCAAAATGACAATTTTCTGTCTTTGAAATCAGGCAAGAATGAAAAGTGGTTTGCTCTTTTATTGTGCAAACCAGCAAAAATACATTCCTCCCTGCAAGACTTTTTCCAAATTAAATATGTATTTTTTTTTTTTTTACTGTAAGCCTCTTTGAGATCAGTCATTTGGTAGCAAAAGATTAAAAACCACCAGCATTTAACTAGACAAAGGCAAATAATCAAGCCATCAACAATTTTGAGCAGCTACAGGTTTATCCAAATATTTAGCGGGTTTATTTTTACCACCTCCTAAACGCTCTCCCCGCGTGCAATTTCAACCTCATTGTGTGAAACAGCCCCAGAGCCCAGCCCAGCTCCCCTTGGCGAGTCCCTGTCCCTCACCACGAGGCCCTTCTGGATGCTGCAGACCCAAAGGCATCAGCATGGCACAACCAATTTAAAGGCAGCACCGTGTCAGGCGACCTGGGAAATCCCAAATCCTCATTCCCACCCCGAGCTCCTGAGGCACTGGGAACGTTTCGGTGCACACCTCTAGGCCTTTGTGATCTAGCAGGAAATGTAGTTTTCTTTTTCCTTCCCAGGATAACCCACGTATGAATGGAGACCTTTGATCCACACACTCCTCCAGGCACAGGATGCTCGAGAGGAGCTGCAGGAAGAAGCAAGCGCTTATGGGCAAGGCCTGCTTTGCACCCTGTTGCCCTCTTTAGGCACCAGAGGCTTTAAGGCACACCCTAAATGCAAGGGGACACCCGGATATTCACCCTGAGCAGCCAATACTGCATCAGGCTCCTGTGAGACCCGAGCAGCGCCACTCCTACCCAAGTCATTAATCCATGACAACGCACAGCAACCCAAAATGACCTTACACTGCCAGCTCAGCATGACAGGCCATCAAAACTGGGAGGAACAAAGCCCCCAGTGCTAGCCTCTGCCCAAGGAATAACAGGAAAAAGACAAGGCAAAACGAGATTCAGATTTTGCTGGCAGAGTCCCGGCACGGAGCTCTGAGGGGCCAATTAAATGGCGGCGGTGGGAGAGGTGTGATGGAAGGGGAGGGAGGGATGGATGGATGGATGGATGGATGGATGGATGGATGGATGGATGGATGGATGGATGGATATCCCACCTGTGCCTGCCTTGGAACAAGATGCAAACCCAATAACAAAGCAGTGGCGGTGGAGGGATTCCCCAGGCAGACCGAAACCAAAGCACGTGGCTCTTCCCTGTGGCTTCCAAGGGTTTTAAGCTACACCAAAGTGCCACACTTTGGGAAATTGTGACCTCCTGGGCTTCAGAGAGGGCTGGTGGCTTTGCTGCCACGTCTGCCCCGTGCTGGCACTGCTTCCATGACCAGTGGGCAATGCAGGAAGGGAATAGTTTGGAACACAGCTCTGCATGGGTTCCCCTAATTGTGGGACGGGTAGGCCAGGCCCTAATAAAAGGAGATATTTCTTTGAGTGGCATTTGCTCCTCTCCTCTGCCACCCCTTTAAGAGCCACAGTTGAGGCTGGGAAGCCTTACATGGGTCCTGAGTGCACACTATGCTTGCACTGCTAGAAACTGCTGTAAGGAACAGCAATATCCCGTTATTGCTTGGGATAGGCTCTGTTCCCAGCGTTTTCCTCAGCTTCCCAACCAGGTGGGCACACAAGCTTTGTCTGTTCTGGCAGCTGCACTCCGAGATTCATCATAATTCAATCAGAAATGCCAGAGTGGCAGATGACAGAGAAACAAGAAGAGCAGTTTCAGGCTGTTGTGTCATTAAGTGAATCCTGGATTTATTTTACTGCCTTGCTGAAAGCTGTAATGCTGGGGAGAAACAGAGACACATCCAGGAAAAAAACCACCACTCCAAAATTCCACAAGTGAGCTTTAGCATCATTTTGGCATTTACTGAAAGAAAGCCAAAACTCAGCCGAGTGTAAATAAAAATAAGACTGGCAAACCGAGTACTGGTTTCTACTGGGGAAAAAAAAACAGGGAAAGATAAGCCAAATCAAGGGCAAGAGAGCATTCTCCTCTCCAAATCTCTGGCTCCACCATGGAAAGCCCTAGTGCCCACTGCCCCCCAAGCAGTTCCTCCCCCACACCCAACCAACCCGAGTTTCCTCGCCTCAGCCCCCACGTTTGCACAGTGTATTCAATCACAGTTTTTTCCACCCACCCACGATGTTTTCACCATAGGAAAACACAAATTACACAGCAAAAGGTGACTTCTGCTGCACCAGAGAGTCCAGTGAAAATTAAACTCGCTCTGCTACGTTTGAGCCACCTTACTCAACAACAAATTTTCCAAGAGTCCCCATTCTGCTGAATACTTTGCATTAAAAGGGGGAGATTTGCTCCTGATTGGATTATAACGTAAGTGAAAATTCATGAGTATTAATGATAAAATCCATTATTAGAGGTAGAGATAAATGTATAGTCATGGGGCATATTAGTAACTAACTTTTAAATGGAGATTATTTCTCCAAATGAAAAGGCAGGAATAATCCTTTTTAAACCCGCTTCATTTTCAATACCAGCAGCTAGATCTGCTTTCTTCTGTTCCTGATACCCCATAAAACCTTACAGCTTGTAATATCTCCTCTGTGTATGCGTCACATCCCTTACTCAACAAAAAAAACCCCTGAAAATTGGAAAAACATCTGTGAAAAACTGATGAACGGGGGAGGTTCCTGACATTCCCCACCCCTAGGGAAGGGAGGGCATGGGGAGCACTGGGTGAGTCCCCTCGGCAGCCCATCCTCCTGATGTCCATCTCCAAGCAGTGATGGACAGGGAGGACATTGCACCATCATCAGGGCCACCATCAACAACACACGTGCCAGCTCTGAGCACGTCCTCTGCAAACCGTGGCAGGTGACAGCCTAAGGAACAGCTGGAACCCAGCACTGGAGGGATCCTGATAAACCTGAGGATAGAGCCTACTGGGAATCTGGTGAGGTCTGAGAAGCCAAAGGGCTGCTTTCAGCCTGGGCGTGCAGGCTAACACCGAGCAGTGGCCCACAGAAGGGCCAGAGGGCTACCAGAGGCACTGAGGTGTCTTTGGGTCTCCCCATGCTAGTAGAGAGGAGGTAACCACCTGCTCACATCAATCTTCCCAACGGGAAGAAGAGCCCCATCCCTGTAGGCAGGGATGTTCCTTGGTCCAGTGCAAGTCACCCGCTCCGGTGCTGGGGCTTCCCTGGAGCGGGCACCTGAGCTGGGTGATCTCCAAAGGGCCACTTCTGGTGGCATCTCTGTCCTCCTGCAGCCCCAAAACAGGTAAGGGCTTTAAACAGCATCTCTGCAAACTACTTATCTTACTTACTCTAGGACTTAAGCTCTCTATCACAGCCAGGCAACAGAACGAATAAATTTGCCTTCCGTCAGGCAGTATCAAAGATATGAATAAAGCATTACAAGGCTATTTCAGCAACGCAGATCTTTGAACTGTGCTCTGCTTTACACCCCCAACCACAGCAGCAGAGAGAAAAGTCCCTATTCAGCACACTGGGATCGTCTTTTGATGTCGGCTAGAGAAGGAAGAGACCATGCTCGGACCCTATGGATTATTGGTCAGCATATGAAAAAATCCTGATGAAAGATGAGCCCTGCCTGGACTCGTGCACAGTGGTGCAGCATAAATAGCAGAGAGATTTACAGCGAGGAGCTGTGTCCTTTGACAATGCCCTGTCTAAGCAAAAAACAAGTGAGATCCAGTGGCTCCCTGCCAGCCCACTCCAGCTAAAGGCCACGCCACACCAGCCATGTTATTACACTGATGAAGAGCTGATATAAAAATAGGGAAAACTGTCCATCACTTATTTCAATCCTCTGTCTAAAATTATTTACTCCTGCTAGCTTTTACTCCCTTTCTTCCTGGCGTTTCTTTCCTTTTCTTCCCCATCTCCCCATTTTTCTTTTAGCCAGCATTTCCAGAAATGGCTACTGACTCACAGTCCTTCGGATCATACACATTAGAGGCTGAAGATTCAGTTCCCAATAAGCTCAGGGGAGCTCCAAGGTGGGATCCCAGAGGTGGGAGTTACCCCGAATGAAATGCTGCTTTTGAGCACACCAGTCTGACTCTTTCCCTCCACTTTTTAGAGCAGTAAAGCTCACCTAAAGCACCTACTCAACATAACAGATCGCTGGCAGATGTGGCAGCCTCACATTCTTGTTTCTTATTTAGACCAGGTTTTCTTTAAGGCCTCAGTCCTGTAAACTCCCAGGGCACGTGAGCAGTGCCCTTGACTCCCGGGAGCTACTCACATGTTTTAAGATGCACAAACGCCTGGGAGCTGGCAGGAGCCAGGCGTGCACAGGCATAGAGCAAGCTTTTAAAAGGGGAGAAAACTGTCCAGTTAATAAATTACTTGTTAACTGATCCTCCAGCTCCTGACAGAGCAACTCCAGCGAAAACAACACAGAGGGAAAAATGCATGCGGAGCCCAGCCCCGTAAGACCCCCAGCTCCTTTCCTTCCCAGGGAATTCCAAGAAGGCTGCATGAGGCTCCCAGCCCAATGCATGAGCGGGCACTTCATGCCAAATGGAATCATCCTTTAATTTTCTCAATTACCTCAGTAACCAAAAGCACACGTCCAGAGCTCTGCCATATTTCTGACAGTAAGTAATGCTCTCTCTGCAGTAAATTCAGTTAGTTATTCTCCACCAAGGAATTGTTTTTAAGGACATCCCGCTGCATCTCTACGCTGTGTTCGTGAGAGGAAAGGAACTTCTGACCTGGAATTGCACTCAGTGAAATATCTGTAGGCATCCAAGATAATAGACTTTTTAATGTGAAGACACTGCATTTTAAATGTGACACTTCTAATGCTTTTAATTTAACCACATCAGCATCACCATGGAATGGACTTCCTCAGAATCATTTGTGTTATATGCACGCAAGATATATATTTTATTATATAAATACATATATATATCTAAAAAGTCTGAGATTTCCTTGGCTTGTTCTATACATTTAATGTTTACCTTCTCCTCCAATTTTCTTTTTATCAAACCTGAAATTCCCATAAATCACAGCGTTCCTGGAGTTTGGGTTTTAGGAATGCAAAACATCACAACATGCTTAAAGTTACAGAAACTTTTTTCAGTCCAGCCCAAACCTTTCCTCCCACAGTCAGGAGCTTTCCTGGCCGTGAAATGACCATTGTCAGCACGGCTCCTGCAATGGCAGGATCAAATCCCACCACTTTTTCTAGGAGACAGAATCCCCAGCACGCAGCAAAGCAACCCAACCACCTCTGGCAGTCAGTATTTCTCCCAACCTCTCGACTTTCATCAGCATCCCTCCTAAAATCCTGCATTTCCAGCGACAGCTTCTCTCATCGATATCAGCTCAGGGCAGATTCCCTTCCATGGGAAATAGTCAACCCTGGTTTTGACAAGCTGAAAGGTTTTCCTGAGGGAAGGGAGTGGTGCGAAAAATGGCCCTACCAGCACCCATTATCTCAAAATAAAAGCATACACCAGTCATTGGGGGAAACAGTAACAAAATGCTATTGAGATTAAAGCCATGAACTCTCCGAGCAGCTGATTTCCTGCCAGAAACCCGTGCAGGAGCACAGTGCAGCATTATCCAGCCCTTTGCTGGGCTTCCCAGTGCCCAGCAGAGCCCCCCTGTACCTGCCAATTTTCATCATATCACGGGAAACAGCCCTTTGTGTCCAACCCCTGCAAAGAGCAAGGACTCACCCCCAAATTCTCAGCTAATGCTAGTTCTTTATCTGACCAGGTGGATTGAACAGGCAAGACCCCACACTGTCAGTGATCAGTAGCATCCTTCTCCCGTGTCCTTGTTTCTCAGGGGAGTGGGTTTAATACAAAGCCCTTCCTTCAGTACCCATTTCTTACCCCTCACCCCTCCCTGCAGCCCTGATAGCTGTTTTGATGAAAGAAAAGTATTATCTATGTCTTTCAGTAAAACCTTAGAATTTTCTTTGAGGACAATTCCCAAAACTTTTGGCTTGCTTGTAGCCATTTACTTCTTATTTGGATAAAAAAATCTGAGCAGTGTCTATTCGTACATGAAATTAGGCTTTTGAAGAGAAGCAAACCGAAGGAAACAAAAGCAACTCTGCCGTGTGATAATTAATCCTTCACAGGGGCACAGCAGCACTCGTGCCAAAGGAGGGCACAAGTTTGTCACCCACCACACAGCAAAGGGACAGGGCATCCACAGCACAGCAGCTGAAAAATAGCTTAAAGAAGGTTTTTTTCGACAGGACCACATTTTCTAAAGTTTTCTTTGCCAGAAAGGACAGGGTTTTCTGGCTGTGAGGGGTTTTTTTGGTCCACTGTGGCACCTCCCTGGGAGGATGGTAAGGATGATGAAATGACTGCCAAACTCTTTGTCCCCATCACCTGAAGGACCAAGGACTTTGCTCCTCTCGTTCCTTCAATTAAATGAAATGCCACTTAGGGATAACAACATCCTAGTGGAGCACACAGTCTCAGTGCCTGATTACCAAGCACAAAACCATAATTTTCAGCCTTAAATAGCCAACCTACACTTGTGAAAAGCATTGCCAAGAATAACAAGAAAGTTTTGTTTCTAGAGCAAGCATTCTTGGCAATTATTTGTGGTAATTGTGTCTCAGGCTGGTACGATTTCATAAACAGGGCGATCTCACACAGAGCTAGGAATAACACCTTTTTTTTTTTTAATATTCCTCATGCAAACAAAGTGGAGAACTAGAAACAATCTCTGAGGGGTAAACCAAGCAAAGATAATAGGAAGATATTGCACTGGTAAAATAGCTGCATTTAAACAGAACGCCTTTTTTTGGGAGCTGTACAAAAAGCTCCAATTAAGAGCACGAAAGTTTGTTTTCTGGGGGCAGGGTGTCAGGGCTTCTGTAAGAAGTAAGCAATGGCACAGTTGCATAAACTGACCAAAAAGAAGTAAAGTAAATTTTCAGCCACAAAGACAGTGCAGAAAACCTTCTCTATCAGTGCCATACTTGCTACACTCCTGCATTTGAAGGTCAAAACCACAGGGAGAGCCTGGGACCCACACAGCACCAGCATGCAAAAATCCCTGGCTTTGGTACAGCCCCATTCCCTTTCATCCTGTGCTTTAGTTTATCTGCTAAAGATAAGGCAGAGCATCCAGCAAGTTTCCCATGCCCTCCTCTGGGAACTGGAAGAGCTGGGGCATCTTGCCCTGTGGTCCCAGAGCCGCTGGCAAGGCAGGGTGCAGCACCCAGAGGGATGCTCTGGCTCCTTGGGAATGGGGCTGGCACCCAGGGGACTCCAGATCTGCCTTGGCACTGTGGCCATGGGACCTGGCGTGGCCAACAGACCATTCAGGACAGGGAGAGGAATACAGACTGCTCCTCCAGCCCAACTCAGACAAACACAACCCACTTTGTACACCCTGCTGTACAACCTAACGAGCCTCCCTGCTCAGCATCAACACCTATTTTCCATCTAGCTACTTCATAAAAATAAAGGAGGTGGCATTGCACACAAAGTCCTTTAGCTGTTTACCAAGTCCCCAGAGGAGGAGGTATTTTTCCATGCATCTTTAAAGTAATGTTAATTACATTATACACAGTTGCAGATATACACAGGGGACAACAGTGTACCTTTTAATTAAGAATTACTATTGCTTCCTCTGTCTCCTACCCTCATTCCCATCAGGGGATGAGGCAGCAGGGTCCCCCTACAGCTTGCCAAGTGTGTCCTGCTGCTGTGCTGCAGCACATGAGCCTCTGGCTCTGAGCCCCTCCAGAGGCCTGACACAGGGCGCCGACCTTTACGCTGCTACTTTAAAGACTTTATTCTCTCAGACGAGGAAAAAACACAGCAGGCTGTCTTAAAAATGTTTCCTGGGGACGGGGAGCTGAGAGGGGGACAATCTTCCACCCCATGGCCCTCATCTATCAGCACTCATGGACTCAACACACCTTACCAAAACACACACCCAGCCCACAGGCGACACCACTTCTCATGCAGCTGATGGTGCCTGTAAATCACAGGCATTTTTACTCATCTGGCACTAAGTTGTAAGCACAACTTAAAAGGATGTTCAACACAGTCACTAAATACTATAAATCCCACAGTGAATATATGCAGTCATACACAAATTATACAATATCATGAAAATTGATTTGTAAACGCACATAGGCAAAACAATTTTTTTCAGAGATTACTCCTGTAATTCCTTTATCCAGCTGGAGAGTATCTCTTATCCATCATTGTTGCTTTAAATTTATTAAATCAAATGCCTACAACAGATCTTAGGATGGGTTGTGAAGCCAAAATGAGGTAAATCTTACTTTAAAAATATAAATAAATCAGAATACTTAAGAGTACACTCCTTGCACGGGGGGCAAGCCACTCCTTAACTGTATTTCAACTTCCCCCCTCCACATGCTGCAGTAACACACAGAGCTACAAGAACAGTCCTTGATGATTTAGCTCTTCCACACTGAGAAGCTTGAAAAATTGTTCTCCACGTTATTTATTTGAAACCGCTTTAGTGTGAACTACAGACACAACAGGGTGGCGAGTCCAACTTAACCATCCTATTAAAAAAAAAAAAAATTTAAAACAAAAGTCTGCAAGAACAAAGAACCAACTGCAACTATCACGATCACACTTGAGCTGAGCAGAATAAGCAATCTCCTTCCAGGTAAAACACTGCACAGCCTCTTTATTCAACGAGTGTGTATGCAACAAGTCTGCTGCAGGGAGCTCTGCACACCAAGGCCACGGGTACCGGTGATAACAGGCACCAGTGGGCGTGTTGTGCTCAACAAGTGCAGCTCCATCTCTCCCCCAGGTCCAAGGGACTCGAGTGATTTTTACAAAAAAACCAAGCAAATTTCTCCGAAGCCAGCCCAACCCTCACAGGGCTGTGGCACGGGTGGAGGAGTGCACACACACAGTGGGTAGTTTAATTTAGGGTCAGCACGCTCAGATTGGGCGTGTTTCTGCTCAGCAGAGAGGTTCTGAGGCTGGCACTGTCACAGCGCACTGCTCCCCAGCTGAGGGAAGCACGCAGGGCGCATCACTGTTCAGCGTTCAGAGGAAATGGTAACACAAACTAACACCAGCAGAAGTCCATTGACACTTTTGTACTTCAGAAGGTAACGCTGGCTCGTTTATCTTCCTCCTAACGCAAAGGGAATCGAGCTCATGTGTCACTCGGGCAAGTGACAAAGCCTCAGGTAGCACAGGGAGCGAGGCCTGTCGGATCCAGTCGGCAGCGGGAGGAGAGGCAGGGCGAGGCGCTGGAACGCAAGCTGGTGCTCCCGCTCTCCCGCTCGCCTGCCATGTGGTTTGGGGGCAGCGGAGCCCCTTCCTGCGGGACAAACTCGGCGCTAAGAGGATGTGGCAGCCCCTCCGCGCCGCAGTCTGATCGCGTTAGACTGAGCGCGGCGCGAGAAATAAATGTTTAGACAGGGTAGATGGCAGCCTGAACGCGTCCGAGTGTCAGCTCCCATCTCAGCCTCCTGTTCCCGTGCCCGTGCGAGGCCCGGCATCTCCCGCAGCCCCTCTGCTGCGCTCCTCGATGGCCACAAACCTCAGCCAGCCTGCCACCTCAGAGCTCCGTGTCCTGGAGCGACTCCACGGTGCTAATATATCCCAATCGCCTGCTTAATGAAAAATATTAACTCTCTGTCTTTAAGCTGGCCCGAGAAGCTGGGCACTGTGTTTTGATTTTCTTCGAAAGTGTTTACATTCTTTTAGTTCTTATCAGCTAGCATTTGTGTGGTTCTCAGGAGAAACTCTGTTTTTCAGGAGAGAACTCTCTCCGGCCGCTTTCCTGTGTGGCAGAAGGCAAAGGGGACACTTTTTACCTTTTTTTTTCCTGTGAGTTTTCAGCACTGCTTTTACTTATATTGGAGGGAGTTAAAACTTACTTTTGGTTTTTTCCCTCCTCTGCCTGAGGCACAGAAAGAAGACAGCTGTTTTTTTCTCCTAGGATCGTAGTTTTTTTCCTTCTTCCTTTGGAACTTTACTGAACTCTGGGGCCTACCCACACCCTGGGCCTGGAGAGGGCCTACTCCGTACTCAAGCAGCTNCCCCCGCCCCAGCAGCTGGGTTTTGTTAAATAAACAGGCTTTTTTTCACTTTCCTCCAAAAAGTTCTTAAGGGGAGGGGAAGGGAGTTATTAAGACCCTATCTTTTGCAGAGGAGGCTCTTTGAGTCTTCCTCCTAAGTTTGCCCAAACCATGACACTCTGTCCCCCTGCCCGGCTCCCTCCTCTGCCCCAGCGCTCCACCATGCTGCTGCCTGCAGCCGGGAGGGACAGGGAAAGCCTCCAAGCCCTCCATCACAATGGATCTTGGTCGGCAATTAAGAAATTTGGGAGCTTGTGACTTCCCCGGGAGGTAGCGGGCTTAATTAAAATGAAAGCGGTTCATTTGAAGAGGGCGGTGTGACCCCCTTCCTGCCAGGCTGCGGGCCCATGGAAACCCCTCTGCGGTAGCTATGTTAGCTGCGAGTATTTAGGATAACTGTTTTCATATGCAAATGGAGCAGCATTCCTCGGTGCCCGGCCCACGGAGCGGCTTTATTGCTTCCCCCACGCGGTTGTGCCCAGCAAACAACAAAAGGCAACCTGTGTTCACAGGGCACCGGCCTGGCGTTCAAGCAATCTGTGCTCAGAACACTGGGCCGTGCCAAATGTCAGCAATGCGATGTGGGCAGGTCAAACACTGCTCTGTCTCACAGTTCCCCCATCAGGAAAAATGGAAACAATTTGTACTTCTCTCCCACTCAGCCTGGATAAACCCATGGCGTTTTCGGAACGGGGATGGGCTCTAATTACACAGAAGCAGGGCGGAAAAGGAGGCAGGTGCCCCCTCCGCATCGTCAGTGCCATCTCATGCAATGAGCAGATAAAAAGCACTGGGCCAGGTGTTGCATCCTCTCCCCCCTGCTTCTCGGGCTGTCACCAGACCAACTCACACTGGGTGCGTCTGGTCAGTGCCACGCACAGTCCCAGCCCCGTCTGGGCTCGGCAGCCACCAGCTGCTCTGTGGAGCCTTGGACGTGGCACGGAAGCTTTGCTGAGTGGGGTGTGGGGAATGGAAGTCCCCTCTGGTGGCACAGAGGCTTTGCTGAGTGGGGTGTGGGGAATGGAAGTCCCCTCTGGTGGCACAGAGGCTTTGCCAGGCAGGATGTGGGGAATGGACGTGCATCCCTCACCAAAGTGTTTGACCCAATTGTAGCTTTCAAAGCAGAACCAGGGGGAAAAAAGTTAAGCTGCCATTTGTGATGGCAGAGCTTCTGCTGGATGCAAACTAATTGCCCACCGTTAGCTGTAATTGGTGCACATTCTCCAGTGCAGGGAGCACCTCTGTTTGTTTTAGGAGAAGCTACCACAGCTCCAAGGGGTGAAGCACCAACAAGCACATTCCCTATAGTGACACCAGTCAGAGCAAGCAGAGTGTCCCCAGGGATGTTCCATCCGAGCCAGCCACGTTCCTGGCTCCGCTCTCCCTGTGGAGGGAGGGCTTCATCACCCACAGCAGAAAAAGTAGCAGTAAGTTCAGAACACCCATGGCAGTGGATTGCCCAGGAAAACACTTGGTCAAGTGACCCAACAGTGCCTTGTGCTGCAGCTTGTATTAAGGAGATGCCATCAAAACAACCACGAGCTGTAAGGGAGACTAACCAGGCACGTGGACAGGGATTTTCACGAGGCGTCCTGCCCGCCTGAACATGACGCAGCCCGAAATGAAAGCTGACAGCACAAAGGCAGGAAAAATTACCACGGCCATACAACCTGAGGTGGAGGCTGCCCACATCCTGGTCTGACATCTGAAAAAGCACTGGCCCACAACAGCGAACCAAGACAACTTAATTGCTGTTTCATGATAATTACTGGGGGCTGGCTGTTCTTCCTTCGATACGCACCAGCCCATCTGAGCTGTTCAAGGTTCCATTTGCAGCCTCCCGGGCTCTCCAGCACCAGCCCATTGTATCTTAGCCAGAACAGGGTCATCTCAAAAACCGTGGCAGAACAACAGGATCAAGCAGTGCTGAAAACAGCGGAATGAAACACCCAGAATCCATAATAATTTCTTCTGTGCTGCTTTTGAACGTCAGTGAACTCTCCTGGCAACTGTTCAAGCATTCTCACAGCTCAGCTACTGCTATGCAAGCGGCCAAGGCTCTGTGGTGGAAAGCAGAAAATACTATAATTGTTTGAAAAGAGGGCAGTAAAGTTTAACTAAGTGCATCAAGAAAAAAAAGAAACAACCCCAAAAAACACCAACAAGACTTGTAAAGGTGAAGGAAAACTTGTAAAGAGAAGCAGGGTCTTCTCCTAAATGAAGTGTTGCTTCTTGTACCTCCCTTTCCAGCACCAGCAGCACAACATGGCCAGCGCAGCATTTCCCTTTATTTTGGGTAACCCAATGCATTCTGTCCTACCTGGTCCAAAACTACTCCTGTCAGCATTTGGAGACAGGCAGCAAGGCTCCATGGATTCTTTGATTTGACCACTACAAGGTTCTGACTCCACACAACTGAAGACCAGTTGGCAGCACCAGAGGACATCCAAGTGATGAGGAGCCTCCAGACAGTCACAACTTCTGAGGGATGCACCTTCTGTGTGCCATTACACAGGACAATACACTAAATTCTCACTAGGAGAACAGGAAAGTTGCCTTCTTTTTGCCAATAAATTGCAACTAATTGCTCAAGTTGCCAGGAATCGAGACAGACTCTATACATCCATTTCAGGCACCTTAAATACACAGGAACACATAGGAGGTTGTGGGTAAACCTGTAACGTGATAGCAGAGGAAACAAAGAAAAAGGACTAATTTATTCTAATAAAATCATTCAAGCCAAGCAGGTAGCTGCCAATTGCTCTGTTTAAAAAGCTCCTGTTAAATGTGTCAGTTTTTCATGTGAAGTGTTTTGATTGTGACTATGCACACTGTCACCTGAATTACCACAAAGATGAAACTATTGATTTTGCCAGTGTCTGCGTGCAAGAAAGAAAAAAAAAAAACCTTAGGCGTTCTTCCTTTCAGTCTGTTCCTACTCAGCTGAGCACCACACAAGTGCTTCAGAGCGCTGAAGTCCCCTTCAGTCTTGATTAAACCTTTTACTCGGTGAAGTTCCCGGGATTTTTGGTGAGAACGCCTTCCCTGCGCCGCGTTCTGCCTCCGAAGGGTTCACAGGGCGACGTCTGAGAGGATCTCCCAGCAGCCAGGGCGTCACTCTGGAGCAGCCACGGCTCAATCCCACGTTTCCATGCGCTTTAACTCAGGGAAGGTGTTTTCATGCTGTTGTTTCCCCTCCCTGGCTGGGGTTGGAACAGGCACAAATCGCAAAGCGAGCTGCCTGACAAGGCCACGTCTTCCCTTTCGGTCTCAAAGCAGCTCATACAAAGCAAATTTGACAAAATTATAATGGGAAATCTGAAACTCATCCCCCAGGTACATCACAGATGCAGGAAACGTTCAAGGACGAATTTCTGACAAAAGAGTGCAGTTCTGCCTCCTGTTTGGCTGTAGATTTCAACAGTTGTGTGCAGAACTGCTGTAGGGGCTGCTGGAGCAGGAGGTTTCGAAGCTACCAAGCCAGAGGGAAGCCTGAATGAGCACCTGAGCAGAAGGCAAGGATTTATTTCTTGCCTAAGGCCCACTTGAGCCCTCCAGCTGCTGCCTTGTTGGTCCAGCTCTTTGCCTCCTGTGAAGCACTGGAGGCAGTGTGTGTCCCCATGGGGCTACAAGCATATTAAAGAGCAAGAGACAAATTACTAATTAGCATTAATCCTCCTTACCTGCTTACAATCAGGAGAGTTTGTTGTAGGGAGGTGAAAGGGGTTACTTTAAGCACAGCTATGACTGAGATCTGGTGCCTCAGACTTGATCTGGATGTTCAAAATCCCTAAAATGTAAGGACAGACGAGGGACAGAGAAATGCAAAACCTGGTCAGGGGCTCATTTACGAGGACGCTTACTTCAAATCACCAGTGGCCCCAATGCCCACAGGCAGAGGAAGTGTCTTCAGAGAGCACATTCCTTTTATCCCTGCCTCCAAAGGAGGACGATTAAGAGAGTTCAGGGTACCTTTGCCACAGTGGGAGCACCAAGTCAAATGTGAATAAGCGGATCACTTGTTCTCCCGGAGAGAAGATGATGCGGGCTGACGGGCTGATAAAACCACTGAAACCCGATCCTGCTCACCACGTGGCAGGGTCAAACAAATCCCATGCAAATGGCATTCCCACAGTTGTCCAGCGGGCAGAGCAGCGCCCAGGTGAGGGTTAAATGGAGAAGTGAACCCTCCAACGCTGCAGGAACGAAACGCCACAACCTTTGGGAAACCTCCGAGACGCGCCTCCCCGCCCCAGGTCTTCAGGGCCAAAAGTCCCTCCCCAAGAAGTAAGCTTTAAACACCACCCAGGAGCTCACAGGGTGGATAAAACCACCCCTCAGGAGGTCACCACGAAACACTGAGAGTAAAGATGCAGCTCTGGAGGGGGAGACGTTCCACTGACGGGACTAAACTCGGCCGTGGCACTGATGACCACGGGAGCACGTTGGCCTGAGCGCAGACAGAGCCCGTCCTCCTTGGTGACACCTCTACAGAAACAGCATTTCTGTGCTGGTTCCGATGGTGACATTCACAGGGAGGCTCAGAGGGAGGCTGCCCACCCCCACCAACCCGCTCAGGCCCTTGGGTTGGGTCTCTGTTAGCACCTTTACCCCTGGCTGAGAGTCAGGGTGATGGCTGGCCCCACGCGCACCACACTGCAGGTCTGAACCGCCCCAGCCCACGGACTCCGGAGCTGTCTGTGCCACAACCCACGGGAGCAGTGCCCGGCTTGTGCTGGGAGAGGAAGGACATCGCTGCAGTGCCTCTCCACTGGGAGGTGCCAACACACACACTGCATTTCCACAGCTCAGTTTTGCCACCCAGCAAGTGTAGGTGATCATTTTTGGCACTCCCCTTCGTCTAACCCTCACTGTACACAGCTTATTCCCATGCTCTTGCTCTCCCAACCTTCCTTTTCACTGCTTTCACAGCATCAGGAGTGGAGTGCATCTGATCTGGCTGAGCTGGAGTTCATTTTCCCCACAGCAGCCCTCGCAGTGCTGTGCTTTGGTCGCTGGAAAGGAGTTTGCACAGCACAGGGGCGGAACACAAAGCTGTCACAGGTCTCAGGGACCTGAGACCCCCTGAGCCACGCATGCAGGGTGGCCAGGGCATGGCAAGGCAGCCCACGGGACACTGACAGTGTCTGCACAAACAGTCATGGGGCACTGACCACCGTGTGAGCATCTGCAGGGTGTCCAGGATCCAAAACCCCCACCCAGGCACCAGACACCCAGATACCACAGGCAGAGTTTGCCCCCAGGATCAGCCAAATTGCCTGGACTCTGTGCCTCTGAGTTTTGGTTCAACTTCCAACTAATCCTTGGTATGCTTGGGATGTCCAAGGATCTCATATCTCAGGGCGCTTCAGTGCTATTTTTAAAACAGGTGATAAACGGTATTTTGAACCCTGTGCATCTCTCTCACCAGAATCCCAAACCCACCCTTGGCTTGTCAGGCTGCCAAATGTGTGAACACTACAGACAGCTCCGACCATCATCGGGGCTGGGCTCTGCAGTGAAGAAGAAACCCATCCAGGAGCTTTCAGATTCCAGCTCTGCAAGGAGCAGTGGATATTTACTTAATTTCTAGCACGGAGCCCTGCAGCAAGCACACCCCGTTAGGAAAAAAACCCTTGCAATGGAAGTCGTAGCTCTGTTGATACCTGTGACACACACTCAATTTTCAAGGAACCAAACAGGCTGTGAAGGCTGAAAGCCAAGGCCTGCAGCTCGGCTGGAAGGGCTGGAGCACTCGGATGAGGAAGCCCATATGCGTGCGGGGGTTCCTCGGACTGCTCTCATTTTTCATAGTCAGGCTGCTGGGCAAACTGGACACTGCCAGGGCAGGCTGTGTGCTTGGCCAGCTCCTCAGCACAAGCAACATGGCACTGGCCAGGCAAGAATCAACAAAGAACAGTTTAGAATGGGTTTTTCTCTTGTAGAGAGAAGGTTCTGTGGGTGCCCCCAGCATGCTAGCAGCCCTGCTCACCCCATCCCCGAGTGCACCGGCATGGAGCGCTCCCACCTCTCCCCCTCAGGTGCCCTTGCCGGGAGGAATGAACAGGAGCATCCTCCTTTTGGGCAGATGCAAAGCTGCAGGAGAGGACAGGAAGAAACCTCCCCTGAGCGCTTCATAAGCAAATCCCATCGAATCCTCTCCCACTGTATCTAACCTCCCCAAAAATCCAGACAGCCTTGTAATTCACACACCCGGGGCTCCGTGGCAACGCAGCGCACAACTAATAAAAAAAAACCAAAAAAACCAACAACACCCCCCCCCCATTTCAATTAACTTTTTATGACTTCTTGAAAACCATCTGTGTAATTTTGCAGCATTTCCTTTTAATCCCACTGACAGAATTATGTTTGTCTGCCTGAAACACCGCATTTGTTGTGACTATCACAAGACCTCATTTAGTGGACGTCACGGCCCATTACCCATTTTTAATAGGGAGTCACTGTCTCTCCAGCCTGCTTGTGCTGCAGCAGACACTGCAGCTCCAGCCCCACAGCTCCTGCACACAGCACAGGGTAAGCAGGCTTTGCCTGTACACCTGGGTACAGGTGTTTTGGAGTCCTGTCCCCCTCGTTGCTTCCTTCCCCCGGGCAGGGGTTCATGCCTATCCAAAAGGCATTTCCAGCATTTTACACCTGCTTTTGACAAAAGCACCAGGGCCACAGCAGCCCGGCACGCATCTGAATGCACCTGGAGCCCTCTAAGCCTCGCCAGCATCCCGTGGGCCAGGGCAGGACCCCAGGGGAGGGTTGCAAGCCGATGGCCGTGAGCAGGGCAGCGCCCCGGCCCTTCCCACGCGTGCCAGCACAGGGTCTCAGTGTCCCCCACTGCACTTCTCCGGGGAGGCAGGGCACCCCCTTCCCCCTGCTCTGCCTCCCCTTCTGTTTACAGAGCACTCAGTACTCCAAGGCTGGGTTTGCACAGCCCTCAGCAAGATGTGTCCCTGTAGGGCAAGTAATCTTGTCATGAAAGTTGGAGAACTGGGCTGCCTGCGCTTCCTTCAGCTCTCCTCCTAAAAAGGCTTCACCCTCCCAACTTAGCAGAGTTATCTAGAAGGGGCTGCTTTTAATTTTCAGTCTTCTGGTGGGTTTTTAGTCCTTACAAGAGACTAAGAGCAAGACAATAGTTCTGAAAGAGCATCAGTGGGGCAGTTGCACAGAGCTGGTCCAGCTGCTGCTCCAGGAGGCATTTTGAGCACAGTTAAATAACAGGGATGGCAAAAGCACCACTGCTAAAAACCCAACCTCCAGCTGACAGAAGGAGTTTAAAGACTGATGTGGGCCTTCAGCAGGTTATGCCTGTCCCCAAGGCTCCCTGAAACCATCCACTCACATCAGGTCTGTCTCAATCTGCCTGTCAGAGTAAATATCGGAATGGTTTTTCTCATTCTGATATCATCTGTCTCCCCCACTTGCATAATCACACAAGGGGCTTACTCACCAACAATTAGGTACCAGTTGTGTTGCAGTGTGTAAATCTTTGAAATGGAGATTTCTTGGGAAAGTGAGGGGCTGGAGTTATTTTCTTTCTACAAATCAAAATGCTGTCAGAATGGTCTGTGATAAAAAAAAAGTGATAAAAAATTCATAACAACCCCTCCAGGCTAGAAGAGCGGCTGCTTATTGTATTTACTAAGCCACTGCCTGGGAGCCTAAAGCCTGATTTCACACCAATCCACTCATTAAACATCTAGATCAACATTGTACAGATTAGGGTGAAATGTAAACAGCAACAGTGGATCTGCTGCAGGGATCACGGCACAAAGGAAACAAAAGCCCCGCATGTTTTTCCTGAAAATCCATCCTTTCAGCAGCACCTTGCTCCTCCTTGCTGTGTCCTCCCTCACGTGCTCTGCTCCCCCAGGTTTGCTGAGGGATCAACAACCCGGACCGAAGCATCGGAGCCAATTGGTGACACTGATTTTTCATGAATCCACAACCTCAGTTATTCCATGGGGCTCCCCTGGGAAAAAAAACCACAGCATTCCATTGACTGTTGTTCGAGCTGTTCCTCTTGCTGAAGAGGAAGGGCTGCTCACTGAAAGATGAGCTCTGTGTGGTCTCCCCTGTGTATGTTTTCTCCATCTTAATGAGCTTACATGGGAAAGGTTAAAGCTAATATCAGAGATACCAATTGCTCAAAATCATGATCTGATAGGGAGAGATTATCACTCTGAAATAGCTCGTTTAAAAGGAGGCAGCTAATAGCTACACTTAAACGCTGGAAAATCTTTCAGAATACATCGTATCCCTACGCTTACAGTCTGCTATTTTGGTTTAAAAAAAAAAAAAAGGACAAACAAAAGCCTCAGCTTGCAGCTACTCAGTTTGAGGTACAAAGGGTATCAGTGCTCTGACTTGCATTCATGGTTCTGTGCTTTTAGAGCAGAATTTCATTTTTCCTCCTCCTCCTCCTCCTCCTCTGTGTTGCTGCCTGGAAGACCAGGCACAAAAAGAGTAAGAAAAATGAGCCTGGCCAAAGGGCTTACACAGAGAAGGGAGAAGACCCAAGGATCTCCAGGATGCTCATGTCCTGCTTTGCCCAGACAGGCCACCCCTGTGTAACTTCTGCATGTCTTTGCTCATGCAGGAGGACAAAGGGAACTGTTATTTCCACGGCAGGAATAGCCACACATCATGGCTCTTCTGCGCCAGGTATAACCCATTCAAACACTCACACAGACACAAATAAAGCCCTTCCTTGAGGGATTCAAGCCTAACTATGGGACTAATGGCTTGCAAGCAAGACTTTGGTATAAAAGGATTTGTTCCCTGAACAAAACCTGCCCCATCAGGCATCAGCACCAACACCAGCAGCACAGCCCAGCTGAGGCACCGCAGCAGGAGCCTCCTGCCATAGAAATAAACCCATCAATGAACAGAGAGCACAATAAAAGCAGAAGCATAATCCAGGTTTCCTGGAAGCCCATCTCAGAGCCAGTGCTGGCAGAAGCACTTCCCACAGCCAAAGGCAGCTCCAGTCCAAGCGTCCTCCCAAGGAGGCACCGCTCACACAACAGCTGAGCTTTTGTGAAGAGCAGACCTACCCTGGCCATGTTTCACAGCCTTCAGGCTAGCAATGGACATCTGGTATTGCCTGAAAGAGCAGAAGAAGGACAAGATGCATCTCCTCCTAGGTAGCAAGGACATCAGCTGCTCGCTAGGTATTAAAATGAAAGCCCTCCGTGTACTGCCAGAGGTAAAAACCCTATTTCTCTGAGACTTCAGCCCCCAGATCCTCCTCCTTCCCTAATGGCATTCGTTTCTACATTTGTGCTTGTCTGAAGAAGTGTGAAACAGAACTCATTATCAAGATAAACGACCTAAAACACAAGCCTCCACAAGTGACAAAAGGTTACCCAGTGCTGTACAGATCCAGGTTAATCTCCCACGTAAGGTAATTTGGTGGCAAAACCCCAAGTCATTACACCTCTGGTGCAGAAGAACAGCTGACATGGGATCTTGCAAGCTGGCTCACCAGGAGCAGCTTGGTACGACAAGCCATTACCAGGGGGGATGAGAGCAGAGCCCCTTCTGCTGGGGTGGATTATCCACCACACTCACACTGAGCCACCCCAGCCCCAGGCTGTCCAACTGAGCATGACCATTGGCTGACCAATTAAGCAGAACCATGACAACTCCTTGTTGTGCAGCTCCAAGAAATGCACGACTGCCTGGCTTTGGAAAGCGTCACTTTTTAAAAACCAGGCTGCTCATAATTTTTAGGAGAGCAGAGGTACTGTTGGTTAGGCAGCCCAGGATTTTTGGACACACTGCTGGGGTTTACTTTTATTTGCCTCGAAAAAAGGATAAAAAGAAATACAGTGACACCACCAGAGGGAAAGATGACAAATTCTCCCAACTCCAGAGTGAGGGAAGCATCAGGTAGAGGACAACATAAAGGCAGCTCAGATTTCCCCTGCACTGACTCCCCAGCCCTGAGTCACGGCAGAAACGAAGTAAACTCACATCACCCTTTTATCTTACAAGTCAGTGGAGCTCTAAATTGCCTCTCAATCTGAGGTCCAGTGCACCCTGTGCACAGCAAACCAGCCTCTCACAGCACCTGCAGGGCTCCTGCTCGCTCCCAGGTCAGACTGCTTGGAGTAAAATCCCAACCAGACAGAAGCACCCACATTTTCCCACCGATGGCTCCTGCTGAGGGCCCCCAAGCCCAGCAGCAGAGAGAGGGAATAATGACTTCTGCCACAGCTCCTAGGGCACAGGTGAAAACAGCTCATGACGTGACACATCCACATCCCCTCCTCGATCCCGTATCCAAGCACAAAACAGGACACAGGGAAGTCACTCTTTGCCCGCACCTCCAGGAACAGAGGTGGTGGCCCACCCTGGGATGGTGGGAGTCTGTTTCCCTATATTTAACTGGACCACCCAGAGAGCAGGGCCTCAGGGGACAGGTTTGCCCATCTTGACTAATTTTGACAAAGGTTTGCGTATTAAAAAACCAGCACAAGCCCCAAGTGAGACATTTGAAGCCCTGACCTGCAAATACCAGTTGAACTGGATGCCACGGGGTGTGGTGGATGCAGGAGGTAAAGACATGCTTCCTCCCATGCATTTTGGGCTAATGTAGCGGGAGAAAGGGAGTTTGGGCTAAACACCAGCTTCTGGGGAGTATCCAGGAGGATCCAAGGCTGATCCCTGCCTGCAGTGGGACACCGGGCTGGATAGGCTTAGCACTGAAAATGATCTGTAGGAAGCAGTCCCTAAATCATGAAAACAAAAAAATTAATTATAGACATAACGCAGCCCTTCTATTGTTTTATTTGTTCTTTTTTTTTTCTCTGTATGTGCCCTTATTTGGCATGAAAGCAATGACATTCACGTGTCCAAGTCCTGAAGGAATTAGGTAAACACAAATCTTGTGGTTCAGTGGTTATTCTAGAGACCTGAAGCACCGATTATCACTGCTGGAACTCCATGCATTTCCCTGCCAGGTCGAGTTATTAAAGAAATTTTACACATTTGATGAAGGATTCCCCCTGCCTTCCAGAAGAGATGAAATCCTCTTTGCAGCTCACGTCATTTACATGTCTAATCTTTTCGGTTCTGCCCATCAACTCTGCCCAGCATGCCCTTTAGAGCTGAAACCCCTGGTCAGAAAAGCCAGAAAAAATACATTATTTATGATTTAGAAAATTCAGATTTCAAACCTGTGGCTTTCCTTGAGACGCATTTTTCTTGCTCGTTTGGATACACTTCAGTTTATAATTTGCTGCTTGCCATTTATGCTTTTGTTGTTAAGTTGAAAGAAAAAAGGCAGTAAGAAAAATGGTGTTCAGTCCTCCTGCCTCATATGTGACTGAAACATTGGCTAGAATAGTGCTGGGGTGTGTTTTGTCATTTTGGGGGTTTTTAATTAAAGGATAGTATTGAAGATAAGCCATGACATGTTTTGTTACCTTATTTTGCTTCCCCCATTGTGAAGAGTGATCACGGCAAAGGGAAGAGCAAAAACACCATCAAACCCAGCTCCCATGTACCTGTTCAAGTCTTCCTGGTAACTCTCAGGAGGTGCCTCCAGTCCAGGCTCCATGAAGGATTAAGAAAGTTTATTTTGCATACTTGGTGGAGGAATAGAAGAGCATGTGTGTGTGTGTGTACAGACAGCACGTGTAAATAAATGAGGGAAATACCCTTATCCCAACGTTCTCCATCACAGCCCCTGTGCAAGCAGGCTGTGTGCCACCAGGATGTTTGTGTCCCTTTTCAAACAGACACATGCACACACTGATGGCCAGTCAACAGCACTAAATGCCTTGCTGAGTCAGAGCCTGCCCAAGGAAGAAGTTTTTCAGGAGAAAAGGACAAGAAGTTGGAGACCACCTCACAGAGCATCTGAAGAAAGGCAAACTTAAAGCTACGTGGTCAGTGCAGTTCCTCAGGTGTTTTCCAAATGCTCAGCACCACCATCCTAAAGCTCTTTTAATAGGGTTTTTGGGGTGTATTTGTTCCATTACATACCTCTCATCCGCTCAATAAATAGAATAATGCAAAAATCCGTCCTGGCATAATCTGTTGGATCATCAGCCCTGGTTCAAACTGTTCAGTGAGTGCTGTGGGACCAACCCTACTGATCCATCTCACACACCTTTCCTCCAGCAGGGCTGCCCCCAGGAAGGCCAAATATCAAGGAGAAGAGTGGGGAGCCAGGGCAGCACTCTGCAGCCAAAGCACTTTTACCCCTGCAGCACCTCTTGGAGCCTCACAAGTACCTCAAAGCACTCTCATGCTCTACATCCCAGTCCTCCTTTACTGCAACAGCACAAAGCTCCTCACCCTGTCCCAAAACAAGGATGGTGGTATGAGCTTCCAGCTCACAAATATTCCACAAGTTTACAGGAAGAGACATCACCGTTTCCCAACCCGCCTGTCATGGAGAAAAGCACTGAGTTACTCCGGAAGGTAACTGCAAAAGCGAGATCTTTAGGAAAAGAACTGCCTTCCAGAAATAAAGGAAAAACTTCTGGTTACAGGCTGGCTGTTGCCAGCTTAAACCACCGAAAGAGTGAGTCATCCCTTCTGCTCCTGTCCTGAGCAAAGCTGCAACAACAACAACAACGCTCCGCGCTTTACCGGAACACAGCGTTCCAAATATGACAACAGCGAGCATCGCCGGAGCTCCTTAATGAAATTTAAATAGTGTTTGTTTTCAGGAGCTGTGACTCAGCCAAATACCTCCAAAGTTATTAAAAGTGGCTCGCTACAGGGCTCTGTGCCCTGTCCCACCACAGACAGCTGGGAAACACTGCAGCTTTATGGTGCTTGCACTCCCCCAGAGTATTCAAAACATACACTGAAAATTAGCTTGCTTGCTCAATAGATGATTTTCTTTAACCATCAGGCCAAGTTCTATAAATTACAGAAACACAACAGAAAGATCAATAGGTCCATTGAGGCAGGGGAGTGGGAGGGGGTGACTTCTCCCAACGTATTATCAATATTCAGACAAATTAGCATCGTGTGCTTCGGTAGGACTGGCTCTACACCCAAGAAGCAGAGTGTGATCCATTGATTTTGAAGCTCCTGGCCCAGCACGGGAGAGGTCATGTCCACTGCTGGATGCTTCTCTTCTCTGCGTAGTGCAAAGTCTTATGAATGCAACAAGCAGGGAAAAAAAAAAAGTCATATACTGGCTCAGTTAAATCAATTACAACATTAGTGCAGTGGTATCATGACTTGTTCTGGAAGGCTCGCACAGGGCTCAATGTAAAGAACACCTCTGCTAGGAAATTAATATTCACAGAGGTATTAAAGCAGACATTAGCTGTATACAGCAACTCCCCCTGAGCTTATCAGCACCATTCACCACGAGGCAGGGATGAGAAGTTCCCTGCAAACAAAGCAGGGCAAGCTGGTGCTGCTCATGATCTGATTTGTTTTGACACGAGTGCGTTGTTGAACATTTGCCATCGTGCTCTTGTACGACGAGGCACTTAGCACCAGGCTGGCGCTGCCCCAGCCCTCCCCGGCACCACGCTGCCGCTCTGCTCAGCCCCCAGCGAGCTCCCTGAGCAAAATGTTTAATTTGCAGGCACGTTCCCTTCCCTTCTTGATTATCTATCTCCCCACACAATAAAACCCAGCTGATGCAGAACCCTGCCGGCGCTGCCAAGTCAAACGGCAGGCAAAGGTTCATTTAGCGGCGCGGAAACACCTCTGAAATTCTCGTTTATTGGATTCTGCTGCCAATCACATTAATTCCAACACAAATGTCAAAATAAGATTAATAAAAAGTTGCCTGATTAAAGGAGCGAGCAACAAGGATGGCTCCCTATTTATAGTTTAAAACAAAAGGCTCATTTAAATCAAGTAATTCCCTTCCTTTTCTGCACCTGCAGACAAACACAAACTCTCTAAAACGAGAGGCAAATATTTAACTGGGATAAAGCTGGCAAGAACTCCGTACCAAGAAGAACTTCTCTTCAGTGTTTAAGGAAACAAACCTCTGTCTCCCCAGCCAGATGTTTGATATATTCACCTTATACACCTCCACATCCAATGTCCACTATAGCAAAACTTCAGGCATTTAATCATAGAATGGTTTGGCTTGGAAGGGACCTTAGAGATCATCCACTTACAACCCCCCTGCCACAGGCAGGGACGCCTTGCACTATCCCAGGTTGCTCAGAGCTCCATCCAACCTGGCCTTGGACACTTTCAGGGATGGGAAGGCCACAACCTCCCCGGGAAACCTGTTCCAAGGCCTCACCAACCTCACAGGGAAGAATTTCCTCCTAATACCTAATTAAAGCTGCCCTACTCCGGCTTAAGGCCATTCCCCCTTGTCCTATTGCTACATGTCCTCGTGAAAAGTCCCTCTTGTGACAAGATCTCTGTCAAGCTTTACTTTTGATGCATATTTGGCCAATGAAGCACACATCACAGACTTGGCCAAACTGGCAGCAACTGGACTCGTTAAGCTTGGTGAAACAGGCCCCCACTAAAACGTGGGAGGAAGAAAAGTGCCAGGAGATGGGTCTCTTTTGCTGAAAATTTACCTATTTCAGCATGTTCCGGACAACATTTTACTCGTACCATCATCTTACCCTGTACAGCTTTTTGTTATTTTTAACATATTTTGACTCACTGCCTTTGTGACCTGGAAAATGCAAGAAATCCTACTCCTGAGCAGAGACTTCTTGCCTCTATGGCACCAGACCATCTGAAACATCTGGACCTCAGGTAACTTGGCCCAAAAATAACCTGCATTTGCATGAAAAACTTGCACAAAATCAGAAGAGACCTTCCCAGCTCTCTTGCCAGTTAAAAGCCCTCCTCTGTTTCCCAGCCTAAACCAAATCATGAATACTTTGAAGTGGATTTGTCTTCTCATAGGTATTTCTCAGCTATCTCTTGCTTTAGGATCACAAGGGAAATCAGATTTGTGTTACCAGAAATGAAGACAAACTGCTCACAGAAAATACATAAACAATGCTCCTGGTTGAGTGCAAAATTCCCATCCAAGTCACGGGTGTGCTTGAGGCAGCTCTAAAACAAACACAAATAAATAAATGCATCAGATGCCAAGAAGGGCAATTCTGGTCTTCTCAAGGAGGTTAACAGTGCTACTCTGGCCCTAATTTGGGATCACCAGGTTGTTCATGGGCTGAGGGTTTACTTTCAGTACCAAGGTGAATTAAACCTCAGCCTCTGGAGACTGTTCAGTACCACCTCTGCCTGCAAGAAATGCAGCATTTTGCATCCACAGATAAAACCCTGCTGCCTCTGCTCCTCTCCAGCCTGCTCAGAATTAACCTCCCTGCCCTCCCTCTCACCCATGTGCAGCAAGGATCAAAGCAGGCCATCATGCAGACAGTTTTGACTAAATACATCTTATCAGGGGAAAATGAAGCTTCCTATGTCACAGCTGCACAGAAATAGCTCAGGAAGTTACAAGCCATTCAACAAAAAAAAACCACCTGCACTAAACTGCTTGATTGATCCACTGCTGTCTTTGCCAATTAAGTAAAACCAGAGCTCCCCCATATTTTAATATAATGGTAACTGTGAATCATAGCAATTCTTAACTTCTCTCACCTTCATACCCTATCTTAGAGTAACCACTGAAGCAGCATTTACCATGTAGGACACAGAGCCAAAGAGCTAATCTGTCCCTGCAGACCTTATGGTGCACTTTGCTGCAAAAGCAATTTTCATTTTTTTACCTCCAGCACCCTCTGCGTGAACAAAGCCTTTCCAAAACCATCTCACGGCTCCAAAGACTTGGAGCTGGTGGCCTTCCCACCTCTTTCCTTTTACCCCACCCCTTTTCCTTGAGATACACATCTCCCACTCCAAGGGCCAAAAAATGCACCGTGGGCTGCAGACATTCTCCACTGATGTCTTCTCTCAGTGTGCCTTTTGAAATAAGGATGTGGCACCAGAAAAGAGGGTGACATTATCCCCAGGGGTTTGGGGAGCAGGGAGAGAAGTTCCTGTTCACAAGGGCAAGGAGCTCTGAAAGATCCAACACAGGAACCTGGTGGTGGGCAAAGAAAAGGGCCAGAACCACTCAGTTTGCTCACGAGCTTTTTGACACAGAGATAAAACTTTAGTGCAAATGAAGCAATTTCCTTCAGTTAAACATGCAATTACTGCACTCAATCAAAGTAATAAATTAGTTGGGTAAACACAAAACCCCCACAAGACTGAAAAACTTCAGTGAAAAATATTGGTGTTTTAAGAGCACATCTGTCCCCAGATGTGTTTGCCACTTGACTTTCAAACATTTCACTTCCTACCAAAGCAGGGCAATGCACTATTTCATTTCACATCCACATTCCCTAGCTTTTTCCTTTCCTTCTGAGACACACAGGTAGGTCAGGCAACAAAGCCAAGGTTTTTGCTTCAGCCTTCCTCCGAGGGCCAGCAGGATGGATGCTCCCAGGCTTGTCAGTAGTCCTTGCAGTGAAGCCAAGAGTTTTGAGGAGAACAAAACATCCTGCTTGCATTTCTGGCGGTCAGGCACAGGGGTTTGGTTTCTGTGGGAACACGGTCACCTAAACCCACCCCTAAAATGGGTTTTTTTGCAGAAACGTTACTCACAAAACCAAGAAAAGTGGCATTTCTCCTTGTCTAGCAGACAAACAAAACAAAGGTAGACTTCAAGCTGTGCATGAGCATATGAATTTCACCTTAATGAATCACTTTATAAAATAAATCTCGTTCCCTTAAGAGAAGCTGATACTACCAGACCGTCCATGCCCTGAAATGTGCCACAATGCACCAGCACAGGTCATTACCACATTTCCAGTTATCATGCCTGGGAACCACCAGCAAACTCTACTGCAGACAGAAGCTTCCACTGGAGTTATGCTGGCAGGAGAACAACCCCGAACAGAGGTGATAACAACTATTTTCAAAACATTTTCAACTAAGTTGCTTACATACACACACACACACACACACTGCAGTTGAATTTAAAACAACATTTGGGGGTTAAAAAAAATAAGTATTCCGTGGACAGTCAGCTACAGAAAGGCTAAAAAAAAACTTAACAAAATTATGTTAATAAAGTGACAGCAGTAATTCCCGTGTTATTGGTAATTCCTAATCCCATGGCTACCTTATTGACCCGCTGCTCCCACAACAGATCTGTGCCTTGGAGCCACCAACAGCTGCTGGAGTAACCAGTAAGGGATTCACAGTCTCTTCGGCAATCTTAGTTTAGGGCTGAATAGATTAGTTCTGACATATTAAAAAAAAAGAATTTAAACGCTGATAAAAAACGAGATTGTTCTCATGACCTCCTCGTTGGATCCTTTCTCTTTGCTTAGTAGGCCTGGAAGGGGGTGGGCCTGTGCCTCACAGAAGGCCCTGCTTGGAGAAGAAGACTTTTCTCCCTAAAACATTTTTAGAAGTGCTAGGTGGTAAAGGGAGCGCAAAGCTCTAATTCAGCCTTGGTTTTGCAGAAATTAAGGCCTGACGTGTTCAGAGCGTGCAAACCAAGAGAAAAACTCGTCTCCTCTGCAACAGCCACGTTAATTTTCATGCAGTGCTGGAGGAAGTAAGAGTGAGCCCTCTCAGCACACTGCAGACATGACTCCTGATTTCTCTTTTCTCTTGGGAAGGTTTCAGGCTGCCCCACTGCCGGTACAGACACCAGCCTTGCTCAGGCCCTTTTGAGGCATTCATTTTCATAGAAATTAAAATTGGTGCATCAGACAATCCCATCCGGTTATCCCTAAGTTCTCCTCCCCGGAGAGCCAGCAGAGGACGCTCGGACCGGAAACAAAAGTCTCTTTCATGGTGGCTATAAAGCACAGAATAAATAAAATAAAAATCAAGGTCAGCCTTTTCCAGGCCGCTAAACTGAGCCTGCAGACAGAAGGGAACAAACGTCCAAGAAATATTACTCATAATGTCCCAGATGTAGGAGGAAATGGTTCCCTGCCTCAACAGGAGCTTTATCTTGGCAGGATGCAAAGCTACCACCGGCTCACTGCCATGGGACTGCTGTCTTCTGTCCCCCTCCCAGAGCTCAGGGACCCTGTTATCCTCTGTTCCCTTCCCAGAGCTCAGGGACTCACTCTGTTATCCTCTGTCCCCCTCCCAGAGCTCAGGGACCCTGTTATCCTCTGTCCCCTTCCCAGAGCTCAGAGACCCTGTTATCCTCTGTCCCCTTCCCAGAGCTCAGGGACCCTGTTATCCTCTGTCCCCTTCCCAGAGCTCAAGGACCCTGTTATCCTCTGTTCCCTTCCCAGAGCTCAAGGACCCTGTTATCCTCTGTCCCCTTCCCAGAGCTCAGCGAAGAAAAACCCAAGGTTGGTTTGAGCCTCAGGGAGCCCCTTCTCAACTGATCCCTCAAACACTGCAGTAGAGGATTTTTAACTTCCAAAGGAAAAGCAAAATAAAACAATAAAAGATGAAAAGGCCCCAAGCTTGCAGGCCTTCCTGTGCCACACATGAAGGCATTTACACCCCCTCTGCTCTCCCCTCCTGCCCTCCTCCCACCGACAAGGCTCCTTTTCCGCCTAATTTTTTTGTTTTCACTATTTATTTAATTTAATATCTTAGAAAAGCTAGGTCATAAGCCATCTGATGACTTTGTAAATGCGAAGGGCCAATGTTGTGGAACAGACAATCTAATGACATAGTGTTTAGTGTTCCCTAAAGCGGGAGACAGATGAAGAGAAACGGTGAACCGGCAACCTTAGCATAATTAAGACAAGCCTGAGTGCTTGCTGGAGTGCCATTACATTAATCTCACATCGCTGGCACCTGGCGAAAATTTATGAGATATGTAAAAAGGGCCTTTCCGACTGACCTTGATAAGACAGTGTTATTTATCACGTGAGGGAGCAGGCAAGGATGCTGGCTTGGAGGAGGGATGAGCTGGGGGGGGGGGAAGCCGGCAGCGTGGACCAAAATCTGCTTACACCTGAAATTTTAAACAAGAGTTCTCCTGTACGGGAGTCGCATCTGGCAACTATAATCGATCAATACAGTTTTGTATTACCAGAACAGAAACAGCAGAGCAGGCCGGGCTCTCAGCACAGCCTCGTGGAGTCGAAACTCAGGGCAAAGGGGCAGATTTTGACATCCAAGGATTCACTCTCGGTTTTCAAAATGCTCCTGCCGTGAAATCAAACGAAGCTCGCACACGAAACAGCAAATCCCACGTTGGAAGAACACCTCTGCACTAAAATTATATAGTGTATGTAACAGCACGGAATTAATAAAATTAGGTGATGATTTGATGCGTTTTATGACGTTCTAAAAGTACAAAAAAAAAATGAGGAGGGTGAAATTTTAGGACAAGTATTTACTTCCTACAGGAAAAAAAAAAACGTGTAAAACCTCAAAGTATTATAATAAAACAAATTGAGAGTCCCTGCAGCCTGCAACAGCCCAGTGACTGCGACTGCAGACACTGACTATGTGCAGAGCTGGACCCGAGGCCTCAAAGTGGCATCTCCCTGCCACAGCAACACAGAATGAACTGACCCCAGCGCTAGCAGAGGGCAGGCAAGCAAAGGAGTCACTGCACCCAGCTCAGAATGGTCATTTCTTCTGAGAAACCATCACTGGAAACTCTTCCTAGAAGTCAGGGAGGAAAACCACCAAACCATATTTCCCCAGCACTCGTATTTTTATCTCTGCTTTCCCAGAGAACAGTAGGAGATCTGCTTGGGGTCTGTGTGTGTAACTGTAGTGAAATACCCTTGAGTTGCCACTTTGTGTTCTTCAGCTGAACCCCAAGAAACCGGAAAATAATTTGTCAGAGGCTCCAGTGGGGCTGAAACAAGGTAAAAGGGTGTGTGGTTTTATCTTTGTGCATTCCATCACAAGCTTGGTGACAGTCACCAGCAAATTAATAACATATGCTAAGGTTTCTGCCATTTACACTGCATGACTGATGCTGTCTGCTATTATAATCTATTATTATTATTATTATTACAGCAAGAGATCTCTCAGATTCACCACAAAGCAAGTTTTGGCTTCTTACCTGCAGATTCTTTCCTCCCTGCAACTGGAGCATGGGCACCTTTCCCTAAATAAAGTTCCTTCAGAGGATATTGCCCGAGGGCTTGGGAAATGTTCCTTCCTGACCGCTCTGCTGCCGACACTTCTCTCCACCAGCACCTCCCCCTTGGTCACCAATTCACGCCCCAAAACCTCTCAAACACACTAGCCCACCCTCCTCTTTGCCACAAAGGGGATCCAGCACATCCCCGTCCTTTCGTTGTCAGTGCCAAAATGCAGAGCTTTCATTTTTAAACTCCAATCAAATGGATGTGAAAGTCAATAGTTTCCCACAGACCTTCTCAAACACGAGGATGCTGCTCTGATGAGGTAAAGGCAAAGAAACTGTGACCCTTACTTACAAGAACACTAAGCAAGCAAAAAAGGAGAATATAATTGATTTTTGATGGGTAACTACTACACCCAGGCCAGGTTCTTTTTCCCGGGGAATGCCTTTTCACAGATGAAATAAAAAAAAAACCAAACCAAGCCCAAAAGCCCACATTATTTTAATCCTTGCAGGAGCATTATTTCAGGGAAAGGAACAACCTCTAAGCAGCGTGGATTTTCAGCATCCCAACACAAGCATGAGTTACTTCAAAAATAGGAATGCAAGGGGATTTGCTGGAGGAGCCCTGAGCCAGGTGCCAGAGCCACCTTCCCTATCCCACAGCTCCAAGAGCCAGCACGGGCTCCATCTCCCTGCACAAGCCCAGATGTCTTTCACCAAATGACAGTCCCTGAGAGAGAAAAATCACACTCCCTACCAGAGTCAGAGCAAATAAGACAGGACTTTGGTGTATTTCTGTTGAAACTGGAGTTGCATTGTCAGACACTTCCCACAGAGAGCTGCTCCTATCTGATCTGGCTTTCACAGTCGGTGGATTTGGTTTCAGACAAGAAATTCGAGCTCAGATTTCAGGGGAAGGCCCTTAGACGTGGCACTCCCTTCTTGCTGCTTCACCAGCCCCTCGTGGTAAGCCTTTATGGCTCCCTCTGAAAAATGACACTTTCTGTCAGATAAACCAGCACAGCTTCTCATCCCAGCTGATAATCCCAGCTCTGCTGCTAAAAGAGAAAAGGACAATTCTCTCACTTTAAGCAAAACCCAAAAAGCATAAGAGTTTTTCTGATCCCCACCAAGTACAAACATCATCTTGCACCAGCAGAATTCAGCAAGGCCCATCTATTTCCAGCTCAAAGAAAAAAAAAAAAAGGAAAATAAAACCCAAATTGGGATTTGCCAAAGATGGTAATAAGGGAAATGCCCCGGCCTGCCCTGAACAAGCCTTCTCTAAATGTAAAATCACAAAGTTACCATGTTATCTCTTAGTCAGAGTTCCTTAATTCCAGAGAATTTCTTAAGCTAGGTTTGAAGAAAGAAACTATGAAGACTGAACAAAAAAATCATTTAAATACCTCAGCAATTGATTTGTTAACGATTTTGCAAGTTTCCTTATAACAAATTTATTTTGATCAAATCCTGTTCCTGCTAAATTCGGGGACCAGCCTCTGTCAGCTAAATATACACACGGGGTTTTATTCAAACAAATACTGCTTCCTTCACGTGCCAAGAGGAGCCTACAAAAGGCAGAGGGTGTGCCAAATGGTGCAGTAGTGGCACGGACACCACAGCTGACTGCGTGGCAGGCAAGCAGCATCCTGATGGATCTGCCGAGCTCATCCAGCCTGCCCTTATTCCAGGGCATCACTTCCACCTGACGGCTCCCTGCGGGAGCGCCTTCCTCCCACCCTGCAGGGAACAGCGAACACCCAAACTCTCCCTGGTCTTCCCTGGTGCTGCTCTCCAGGCTTTGTCTCGCTGCTGGAAAATATTTTGGCCGAAGCCTGTTTTGAAAGTGGTGCCTGAGAGAAAGGCTGGAATGGAAACATTATCCTGCCATGAAAAAGTGCAGGGGAGGGGGAAGAGAGCGTGAATAGCAAACTGCAACAAAGAGGAACTATTTGCACATAAAAGGGGTTATCAAAGTTGCCATTCAGCTTGTGTTAATCAACAGGTCTGGATAAGACTAAGTCCTTCTCACGGGATAGGCTCCATCAGACCTTCCAATTTAAATAACCTTGTTTATAACTCCTTTTCATCGCCGCACAAAGACTCCATTTTCTCTCTTTCTTGCTCTCCCCCTCTCTTTGTCGGGGCTGTTTACTCCCGAGTCTGTCTCTGAACTCTCTGTCTAATTAGCTCTTGATAGATCTGCTGCCCTGTTTCCACAAACATTTAATTCTGCCGTCAGTCCCGTTTACATTACAGCGTGTTGCATTGTCTTTTACCAACCTAATTTTGTTTGAGCGAATGTAAATCCCATTAAGCAGTCACTATATACCTATTAGACTGTGGCACATAAACCCCAAACCCCTCCTCATTTACAAGAGAGAACATAAGGCCCGATTCATAAAGGATTTCGAGGACATTGCAATTTGTGCTTTCTCACAAACCACGGAGAATTCTTAAAGGCTGCAAAACTCTTTTCTTCAAGGCAATATTGTCGAACTGCCCAAAACCCGACATGTTCCAGCCACTGCATAACCAACAATAATGCTTTTATAATTCTAATGAGTCCCCAGGAAGTGCTCACTAATTAGAGCAGTGATTTAAAGTTGTCATTATGAGTTGTTCTACGTCTACACTGGATTTCACTACGGTTTTTTTTTTGTTTGAGAAGAATACTTGGGTAAAGTGCCCAGCTGTAACAAAACAAACCCTGACACGTCCCTCTTTTTCCTAAGCCAACTACTGCAACACGAGGAGAGAAGAGTCTGCGTGAAACTCATGGAGGTGAGCAATAAGGTTTTGAAATTTCACCTGGAGTGACCTTTCATTCAAAATACAATCTTCATTTTGCCAAAAACCTGAACAACTCAGCTCGAGTCAACTCCCGACTGAGTTTTTCCTCAGGAAATCTTTCCTGCTCCATTAACACAGGGCAACCCAGGACATTCCCAAAGTGCAGAGCCCAACCTGGCCATGCCTATTTCCCCTGTTACAGGCCGAAACAGCAGCAATATTTTGAAATATGTCAGAGCCCACCACTTGTACAACTTCCAGCTGCCTCGTCAGTCCTCCCTGTCAGCCTAAAACAGCACTAAATGCTCTTTTTAGAATTATATGGATGCTCTGGTGCTGGATACCAGCAGCAACCCGGAGTCTCAAGCGACTCCAATTTACACAGAAGTCTTGCTCAACAGGTGCAAAGCCCAAACAGCAACACTCCCCCTGCCAGAGCGATCTGGGAGAACTGGTTCCATCAATCGACACTCCTCTCACACCGCAACAGAACCTCGGGGCCAAAACTCAGAGGCAGCAGGAGACAAAAGCCCTCGCATAGATAACTGACAGGCACCAGGAAATGCAAAGCAACAGGAAACAAACCCCTCTTAAAAATTAGCTAAACTTTCCCTTGGACACTGAATGGAAATTCCATTACCCACCCCCTTGTGCTCAAGCATTGAAGGCATGGGTGCTGTCGTGTGCTCATTTAGCTGCATGGTTCTTATCAACCACAACGCCTTATCTTATCAAGCACAGCTCCCTTACTGGATAAAATCTTAGGACCAGGGCTTTCACAATCTCTGCCATCACACAGATGATCTGAAAGGATGGAACAATTACTGCCATGCCAGTAAGCACACAGAAGTACCCATTTGCTGATAATTTTGTCTGTGGCTCGTGTGCAATCAGAAGTACCATGCTGTAATTAAACCAAATGGAATATATAGTCTTCAATGTAGTTAAAATTTTTTATTTCAACATTATCAATAACCAAACAAGCTCAAAAGATGGTTTTTTCACCCCTGTCCACACTTACTTTACCCACTGCCTAATTCTGAAGCTGAGAGCACAAAAGGCAGATAACAGCTCCAGGTGTACATTACAAACCTGCCTTTCTGAGGCTCAGCGCTGATTTCTTTGCCACACACGCTTTAAATCCAGATAATGGCCTGACTTGGAGTTGCAGCTCACCTTCGATGGGTGGATCAGCACTTCCCCACTGCCTGTACTGTGGGAAACAGGCAGAAGTGAAAAGGAAAGCACAAATGGGAGGGAAGGTCGTTCCCCTTGCAGGATTCCCAGGTGACTCCCAGACATGCCAGCCCCCTCGAGCTGGCTCCCCCAGCCCCTGTGATCACCTGCTCAGCTTGGGAACAACCAATTGCCTCTTAATTCCCACCTGTGGCTGACAACTCTCCTCACTGCACTGAAAGGAGAGCAGATTGTCATCCTCTGCTGCTCAGAGGTCCTCATCTGCTAAATGAAATACCAGGACTCTGGACACATCAATGTCAGTCTCAATGCTAATCGATGGTTAATGTCCAAACAGGCTGGTGATTGGCACTAATTTGTTAATTATAGATTACCAAATCCCTCGGGGACGCTAAATCAGCGTGATGTACTTCACTGTGTTACTGCAGCACAAAGTCTTTCAAAGGTTACCTGACTCTGACACAGCCTTCAGAAATGTTATTCTTCAGAGGCAGTTGGTCAGTCAAGCCATACACACACTCAGTAAGGCTTTCAGCGCACACTGAAAATCTTACAAATCTATTCCGGTGCCTTCGAAAGCAAATTTAAAAGCCACTTTTACATGTCACCCGCAAGTGGCTCCAGTGCAAGTGAAATTTGACGCCATGGTTTCAAACCCAGAGCTACACATGCCACGTTGAAATATTCCAGGATCCATGAAAATGAAAGTCTGCAACTTCTACAGCAGTTCTGCAGAGGCATTTAATACACAATACAGCTCAGAGAGATGTCTTCAGTCTGCTTTGCCCTCCTGTAGATAAGAACTTTAATACCGATTTCATTTCAAACAGAGCTCAACTACTGCTCTCTGCTTCCATGTAATGCTAAATGGAGAACTTCATGATATGTTCAGGCAGCTTGCTCCACTAAACCCAATGAGAATCTCACCTTTGGGGGCAAACCCTCATGAAAGCAGCAGATAATATTGTAAGAAAAATCCAAATCAAAGCCTTTACCTACAGTTCTACTTTGGAAAATAACTGAACTTGAGTGGTTCTTCAGTCTACCTTTTGAACCTGAAAAACAGCACAAAATTTCTGTAAGTAACACCCAGACAGTTTGGAGCTCCAGTTAGCTGAATTCTGCAGGATGTGACTGGGATCAAGACACTGTCCCTGTCACACCCTGGACGTCGTGAGCATCGTGTTGCACACAGACACCCGCACGTTCCCCGCTCCAAGGCAAACCAAGCTGCTCTCCAGGCACACACAGGGAAACTTTGCCGACAGAGGAGATTGGGGATAAGGCAAGTGGATATTTTCCCAGTGCTCCCCTGAAAGGGTGATGTTTCCTCCCTCCCAGTTCCCGGTTGGTTACCTCTCCACAATCCAAGAGCGTTGTTCCTGTGACAATTTGTATTCTACCTTATTAAAATTATGTCTCTAAACACAAACACAAAGCTCCAATTTTTCTGGTCTAGTTGCTTGGCATCAGTAAAAGCTCATACTAATCCCATCACCACTTTTTGGACTCTGTATCTGATGTTGTAAACCAAAATACATTTTAAAGGCTTTCTGCACAGCAGTTTGCAGCAAAGTCAGTGAAGCTCTGATAGAATGGTAAGAAATTATGGAAAAACTGTTTTATTTTTATTGGGATCATACCTTGAAATACTAAATTTCTGATCTGAAAAACGTGTTTCATCTATCAACAAACACAGCTTTCAGCTTTCCACCTCAGACCTTTCCTGCCTGCCTGTGTTCTAGAAAACATCTGGGGCTGGATTATTTTCCTTTCCAAAAGCATTTGAAGTTTTACTTCATCCTCTGTTCTTTTATCCTCGCTATCATCTACACATAATTTATACTGCCACTGTATACTGTCTCTACACTCCACCATGTATTCTTTATTTTTTTCCCTGCCGAGTATTAAAGACACACCTTTCAAAATACCCACCTTTAGTGATCCCTACTTGTTCCCTCGCTCTAAAGAGACCCATGCTCTGTACGTGTGTTTTGCCTCTTGCCTGTTTTTTGTCGTTTTCAGCCCACGCTGGTGCAGATGCAGAGCAGAGGACGCCGCAAGGAGAGAGCCACGCTCCGCGGGCTGCACACGCTGCACAAACCACAAACAAACTCTCTGTCTGAGCTCACACATCTGAGAGGGAGAGAGAGGGGTCAGCAAGTGAGCAGCCAGAAGGGCACGGCGGGGTGCTGAGCCTTGGAAAGCTCTCCGAGGCAGCCTTTGAGCAGATTGATTTCCGTGCGCCTTCGGGCTGACGCGAGGCCACGCGCGAGAGCCCCTCTCGGTTACCCAGTGAACTGGGTCGTGTGTGACAGTATTAGTTAGATGGTCCTAGGATGTGACAGCAGAGAGGGAACCAGCTGTCCAAGGCTAATGTGCCATCTGTGCCTAAAATATTCTGCCAATTGTGATGGCAGCACATAAAAAGTGTGTCCCTTTATCGGGCTATAAATCACGAGCAGGTCTTGCGCATCGTCAATTAAACACTGATATATTGAGTGGCCCGGATGCTTCGTTGACTTCCAGCCTTTTGAGTGTGACATTTGCTGGTGGCGACCACTATGGAGGTCATTAGCTACAAACTTAAAGCCCCAAAATAGCCTGAACAACTCCCCAAGTGACCAGTTCCACAGTTTACTGCCACCCAGGAAAGCACTCAGCAGTCCCACTTGGTCTTGTGTTTAACTACTTTGGACAAGGAAAAATGAAGCACCCATGGCAGAACAAATTGTAATAGATCTCGTTATTGTCATTTTCTTGCTCCTGAGAGACTGGGTTGATGAGTATTTTTCCATCTCTCTGGTTTAGAATCAAAGGCAAAGACTCACGGCCTGCCTTGTGCTTTGGTGGAACAGTGGGCAGTGAGTTGGCTGGACTCAGCTCCTGGACAGCTGTAAGACTCAGGTAACTGAGCTCCACGGGCTCCACCACGTTCTTCCACCAGTCCTCCGTCCATGCAGGCCAACATGCAGGCTAGAAAGCGCCATGGGACAGCTCAGCAAGCAGTGACAGCAGAGGTGACACAGCCACCACCTACTGAAAGCATCATTAGACAGCAGCCCAGCCTCTGCCTGGAGCAGATGCCTGCACAGAACTCAGAGCAGGGCATGCAGAAACACCTCTGCCTTCACAGCAGCCTCCCAGCAACTCCCAGCCCCCGGCGCCAGATGTGGGTTTGCACATCTCTCTCATGGCCATGTTACGGTGTGTGATCCCCACCTTGCACCCAGTTCTAGGCACACAAATGGCATAATCTGCAATATGATGCACAGATCTCTCAGGACAGAGAAATGCTGCACCTGTGGATTCGCTGGGAATGCCAGTGCAAACAAAAAAAAGAAGGAAAGGCCAAAAACTCAAATCAGTTTCTAGAAGAGAGGCTCCTGATAAACAGCTACTGACTGGGGTAAAGGAACGAGACACTGCTACGCTTTCTATTGCCATGCATGGTACTTTAGGTAGATAACCAAACAACATTTAAACACAGAATGAGCTACATTTTATGGCATTGTCCTTGCAATTGACAGTGCCACAAAATGTAGGACAAGATCCTGATCCTGCAATTGAAAGTATGAATATCTGACTGGTTAGCCAATCTGTCCTTTTTTCTTTATTTTTTGTTTCGTTTGCTGATAGTACAGTGTCATCTCTTTCCCCTTTTTAAATAAGGCAACAACACAAAGGAGTTCAAAAGTAAGTTTGCAGCACTACTTAAGTTTGTCTTTTAATAGCAAGAAACAGTTTGATGTGTTTTGTGTAACCGGTTCCCTGATCCTCACTGTCTTTCTGCACACAGCAGTGAGAAGTGATCAAACTCACATTTTCCTCAGATCCTTGAAAAGCAAACAACTCTACTGCAGATTAATGTAAGATGTGCTTTGTCATGAGCTGCTGCTAAAGACAGGTAGCATCAGTAACTGGGAGAAGCTTTGATATCTCTTGAGAGAAGCAATTTAGCATACGTCAAAATAAATACAACGTGGCGCTTAAAAACATAAATGAAAAGAAAGCCTTCAGGTACAATATACACCTGATGATTCCCATCACGTTGTTTCTGGGAACTGAATCACCACAGACCAGGCAGTCTCTGTTGCCCAAGCAGAGGGAAAAGCCCCTCATATTTAAAACTTGAAGAAGACTTGCAACCATCTTCTGCATCATCTGCACAAGGACATTCAAACTCCTCCTGGGTGTTGGGGTTTTGTGGGGCAAGAAGGCGGAGTTGGGGGGAAGAACTCTGGAGGGACAATTTTCACAGCGAAATCTCAAAGTTTCACAACAGATCCACAAATGCACTTTTTGTCATTTTGGTGAGAAGAAAAAAGACAAGAGGGAAATTCCCTCGAAGCCCCTCTCCAGCTCAACTGCATCTGCATTCACCTGCACGTTAAATTCAGAAATCTGAATGGAGAGGTGTTTTGATTTTTTTTCCTGGAAAATATTGCACCAATATCTGTGAACATTTTCCAGTACTTGTACTGCAAGAAAAATATGGAGACAAAATCATTATTTCACTTAACTGGTGCTTTTCAAAAGCATCATCACTGCTAGGAAAAGAAGCAAGGGTCATTTTCCAGGTACCCATTTTCCAGGTACCCAACACCGAGGCAGAAGCTGTAGTGGTTAATCCTGGGTAGCTTTGTTCTACTTTGGAAAGAAATTGATATGCACATCATTTTTATACAGAATTTCCATTTAACAATGGAAAACAAAAATGCTAGTGTTGCTAGTGTTACCGGAGGATGGCATTAAAAAGAATTCTGATTATAGTTATTAACAGCATTAATCACTGAAATGGAAACAGTCACCAAAAGAGCTAAGCAAGAGATACTGAAAGCCATTAAAGTAAATGTGTTTTTCTGAAAAAGGTGATCATTTCAAGTGAGCAGATCTCCCTTGAGGACAGTCAATAACCCCAGGGAGGTGTCTGCACTACTGTGAATGGCACCTCTTTGCTTTATCCCCAGTAGGCACACTAATTCCTAACCAAACATTGCGTTGAAGGGCTGAATTATTTATCTGTCAGGAGTCTCAAGTGCATCAGTTGACACTGTACGCTGGTTTCAGTCATTCGAGCCCAACTCCAGTATTTAAGGAAATCAAATCTACATGCCCAAATCATTTTGGAAGGATTTGTTAAGAGGACAAACCAGACTGCTCCTTCAGCAGAAGAACCTTCAGCTGACCAAACGAAAGACAACGTCAGATTCAGCCACTGTAAAGCACCGTTTCTATGGAAAAACTTCTTTTAAAAGCACAGACAAATGGCAGCTGGGCACTGGGTTCCCACTGCTACTTGAGCCTAATTCTCAGCAGGGCGTATGGAAATCTCCCATATGACTTTTTCCACTGGACTGCCAAAGACTCCTTTCGGGTTCACGTTCAGATGAGCACGCGGCTCTTGCATCCGCTGCGATCAAAAAACCGCACGGCGGGAAGGGAAAGAGGCCATCCCGGGCAGTTCCCTGGGAATGTTGTCATGTGCACCTCTGCTTTGGTCAGAATAACCAGTAGCATCTGCCTACAACACGAGAAACATTCGCTCATTAATGGCACGTCCCTCGCACAACACCAAGCGACTTCTCTGAGAGCTCAAACTGGTTACGGCCAGGCACGGGGGACGGCGTTTGACACACAGCAACGGCGACCCTGCTCTGCTCACAGCAGACAGCCCCAGCAATGTCTGTGCCTGAGGATGAAGAGCGGGCTGCAGGAGCCCCAGACTTCTGTTTGTGTCGTGTGAGGAGATCAGGCAGTGTCTGGGTGAGTCCTTGCCTTCCCCCGGGAGCTGTGCTGATCTTCAGCCCAGCTAACTTTATTTACAGCAGTTTCTTTTTACACACGCACGATGTCGCGCCTTTGTTCTTGGCCTCACAATTTCACTACAGTAGGTCCTAGATTAGATCAGCCTGGTTGCTGCTGGCATCTGATTTGCAGAGAACAGGTTTCCCCCCATGCACCTTCCCTCCACAGCAGCTGCTGGAGCCAGTTGGGGGATGCCTTTTCAGCAGCAAATGGTTTCACCTAAGCAGCAGCTTCAGAAAGCGGGTTAATGTGCACTGTTCAAACATAATCACTTTAAAAAAAGAAAGGACTCATTACTTTAGTGATGTTTCCTGGTCCATTGCACCATTGTTGGAAACTCTGTCAGTAAACAAATTACATCTAACACTGTGCCCTTCTGCTAAACAGATCTCCTGAGAATATCTTGTTATGCATAATGCTTTCTTTCACGCCTCTGTATCTGGCAGAAGAACACAAGTATCTCTCTACAAATGCTGAATACTTTCCTCCCATATTTTCTATCAAGAAAAAAGAGTAAATAAAGTGGGGAATAACTAAAGCTCAATACTGAAACTTTCCTTTCAAGTGGCAATATCAAAGAAAATGATTTTTTCCTATAGTAGCAGCCACTTCTGCTACTTAAACCCACACAGAGAAAAAGGATCAATCTTCAGAAAGCGCTGAGGATCCCCTGCCTACAAAACAAACAAAGCACATACTTTGTAGATGTCTCCACGTTTGGGTGTTGCAGTATTTGGCACTATTCACACATTTCAGAACCACTAACTAGATCCAGCTACCAGGTTTACCTGAGGAGGAAGCTCAACCCCAACATTACGGGCAATTTTCTTGTTAACTGACAGTCAGGACCGTGGAAACAGAGTTGTTTCTGGGAAATCACCACTGCAACACTGTACTATTATAGTTTGATTTCAAAGGCACAGATGGAACTTGGGAAACATACTGAAAGCTTGGTCAGCAAAACAGTAATTCTTGTGAATTAAACCCATCACTAAGTTGAGGTCTTCCCTCCCCCCAGTAAGCTCATCTCTCACCTCGAGGATTCTTCAAAAATTACTGAATTTGCATACTTTTTGCTGTATCAAAATTACAGCAATTAGTGAGAATTACAATGGACAAACCATTCCCTCTGACTCCAGTGCACTTAGACCGTCGCTGCGGTTACGATAATTTACACGGATTATCCCACGTGGAGTTTTACATCAAATCAACCATCTCCCCAAACGCCACCAGACAGATGTTCCAGCAGGAGGTTCCCACATCCCATCCCCAAGGCAACAACAGGCAGCCCTGGCGATGCCCCTGCCTGGCACAGCGGGGTCACCCTCCGGGGTCCCAGCGGGAGCTGTGGGATGTCAAGTGCCTGTGGACATTCACCCCTCACAACCAGCTATGAACCACAGGGCACTTGAGAACGTGAGCCCCGAAGAGCCTGAGAGACAAGTGCCTGGTAATGAACACTTCCCAAGGCAGACGGATTTTTTTCCCAAAACAAACATATTGGGAACCCCCCCCCTCGCCCTCGCACAGCATGCCCTGCTTTCAGATTAATAGTGTTTGCCTTCAGCCACTGCTGGCATCACACAAAATACAGAACCAGAGTGTGTGCGAGGCAGGGGTGGGGGGGAAGGGAGAAGTCTCCTGAGGAAGGATATTATACATGGGAAAACAAAATGATTAATGCACGACCTAGGTAAGAACAAACTTACGAGGAAGAAAAATTATTGAGCTGCAGAATTTGCACAACACAACGGGAAAATATTCCCATTATTTTGCTCCCCCATCCTGGGAGTGGATGTACAGTGGGAAAAAAGGCAGCACTTCAGTAATGTCCAAGACCTGGAAGAAACCAGGAGGAGTCTGGAAACATGACAGGCAATTCTAGCCAGAACATCAGCATAAGGAAAGCTTGAATTTCATCTGAAGCCCTGCTTTAGGGGTGAGTGAGACCAAGTGAGACCCAACATTAGGTCTAATGTACGGAGGAGAGCTCTGCCCACACCTGCAGGCTGCAGCAGGCAGCTGTCTGCAGTAGCAGCAGTGGAAGATTTCCAGAGGAAAATCACTCATCAGGAAAAAAGAAAGGTCAAAGACTCGGAAAGGACCACCAGGAAAGGAATGGAAGAACAGCAAAGGGCTGTCTGTGGCACACAAAGACTTTGCCATGCTTAGCAATTAGGGCACTACAAGAGGAAGGATGCAGAGAAGAATGAACACACCACTCGGCAGCAAAATGCTCCCACGGAAAGAACAAGAGGGACAAATTAAAACTTCCACACAGGCAGAAGAGCCTGACCAAAAAAAAAGCTACATTTAGCTCGTGTTTATTATAGTAAGCCATCAAGGACATCCGTAAAACATCAGCAGATCTTCACAGTTGCTAGCAAAGCATTTTGAGTGACCCCTCAGGGTCCAATGAGATCTCTGGGAGAGTTTGTTTTCCAGCTGTCCTTCAATTCCGAAAGGGTAGCCCATGGTAGACTTCCCAAAGACTGGCATGAATTCTTACAACTTCAGCAGGCCCAAAAAACTGGAATAATCAGCACCAGAGCGACAGGAGCAGCCAAGACCCTCCGGCTCAGAGGCCAGCACAGAGCTGCTGAAACGAAAAGGGATGTTCACAAATCACTGTGCAACCATCTGAGTGTGATTTGTGCTCTGGTTTGTGAGGCAAGCCCAGGGCTGTGGAGAAAGTGAGCTGCTGAACATTATTATTATTATTATTATTATTACACCCATTATATTTTATAATGATCTCTTACAGGGGTTAGGAATAAAAACGAGACATCAGATAGGACACAGGAAGGAAGGAAAAATGGAATTATGCCCCAAGCAGACCTTTTTACATACAGTGTTTTGCCTCTACCTTTTGAAAATGAGAGTGTAAGTTATTAACAAGTCTTACAGCAAAACCCACTCATGCTAGATGAGGAAGGGGTTTCCAGTGGAGGGGTTAGAGGATCAGAGGCTGCTCTCAAAGCCTGTCAGGACTCAATCCAGAGCCTGGGAGCGTTGGGCTGGTCTCCTTGCTGACCCGCTCTTTCCTTCCCCCCCCCTTTTTTTTTGTTGATGTAAGCTCCCATCTGGATGAACTTTTGGGAAAGACATCTTAAGGGGCATTTGAAAAAGAGCAGAAATGGGGAACTGCAGCAAATGAACATTTTGTGATGTTGGAAGAGGCAGCAGAGGAAATGAATGCAGCATCACACAGGTGTGCCCTGGTAGGTTCCTGGATCATGATCATCAACTGCTTTGTTCCAGCCACAAAAGGTGTGTTTTGGAGAGGGCCATTTCCAGGCAGGCGCCAATCACTTCTAATTGAGTCGGGCTTATTTACCGACTTCGTGCTGCGTATTTTCCTTGGGCAAGCACGTCACTGGAAACAAGAAAAATTAAGAAGTGCTGCATTTCTAACATGTCCATCCAGTCCTTGTGGCCAGACACGTTGGTGTAGGAGTAATCCAAACACACAACCACGTCCCTTAACCTCCCTGCCACCCGGCCTCGGTGACATCTCAATGCGTTGAGAGCTGGGAATGATGAATGCCAGAACTATGAATGCTGAACAGGATAACTAATACTAGTAGTGAAAAGCAAAACACAGCTGAATATGAATTGGCGTTCTCAAATTAAACAGCTCTGATTTTGATAGCTAGTAAACATATTTATAATCATTCAGATGCTAAAATATGTGCTTCCAGTCCTCGGATGAATAAACACAAAAGCTGTGCCTGTTGATAAGTACTTACACGTTCATTCCTTTAGTTGGAATACAAATCATACTTTTAACTTTTTTTCTTTTCCTTTTTTCTTTTAATTAAATGGGCCTAAGACTCCTTCAGCAAGTCTGGATCATTGTAACGCCGCCACTGACTATGAATGGTGCACGAAGCCATTACATACAATTCCCCTGGAGTTTTTCTGACAGAAGCGTTTGACACAGAGATAAACCCTCTTCAGTGCATTTGCTGCTTGGGTTGATCAATAGCCTGGTTAATTTCTTTATATATTTTTTTAAATGCAGATGCATTCCCAATTCAGCACTTTGTGCATGTACCGTATTTTAATTATATCCATAAATAATACCACTTAGTGTGCTTAAAAGCTTGGGGAGGGGAGGAAAAAAATTAATAAAACAACCAACAAATAGAAAAAACCAAAGAAAGAGATAGTTAATCACAATTTTTAAAGGACGTGTTTTCAATGGATAAATGGCAGAGCAGGAAAAGGGAAGAGAGTATGCAGCAATTTAAACCTACAAGCACTTGGAAAAAGGATCACTTGGCATGAAACCACCTTCCTTGGAGTCTGAGCAGGCTGAATTTTACCTGCTGTGAGTTTTGGAACTGACAGAGCTGACGAGGGAGGCAAAATACAGCCATCTAAGTATGCATTTGAACGCAACAATTTATCTAAAGCATAAAAATGCAACTGCTTTTACAACTGGTTCCAACACCTTCCAGGAAGGCAAGCAGGGGAAGGAAGACATTGCTGATGGTGCCATCTGAGGCACTGGACAGGACCTGGGGATTGCTCCCAGAACAGATGATCAGTGCATGGAGGAGGAGCTGGTGAGCACTCACTGACAAAGATCTAAGGGGTAGAGAAATGCTCACAGAAAAAGGAAAAACTCCAGAGGAGCTAAAACCCAAAAATACTTTACAAAGCAGCCAAATGATGCTCTAACCGCTGCAACATTTCTTCACCACTCTCATAAGAACTTAGGTGATTTACCTTCCTCCTCAGGCAAATACTTAATTGGAATTACGGTACCTAAAATTTCCTGTAAATATCTGACCCCATCTGAATTCCTAAATGTTTGGAAGAAGAGTGCATCTTGCTTAGCATTATGTATTAACTATGGTACTACCTAGAGGTTTCCAAGTCAGTCTCACTAACACACACAGCAGGCAAATCAAGAGTCAAACTGCTCAGAAATAAATAAACCCATCAAATTGCCCCTAAAATTCTGAGATGTGGGGAAATAAATATCAATCCCTGAAAATACTGTCTAGTCCTTTCACAATTTTTGGTTTTTAATTTGCCATATGGTTTTGGAGCCTTTTACTTCTGTTACCGTGTCAGGAACACTCACACTGGCCTCAGGTTTGGCCCCAGTGAAGCTTCTTCCTTTAAACAAGAGGCTCAGTCAGAACCAGAGGTGAGGTAGACAGGAGAGTGCTCTCCAGACCGGTTCCTCTTTCTTCAAATCGCATGATTAATATGAACATGAATGCAAAACTTCACAACCTAAATTAAAATTCAAGAGGAAGAGGGAAAATGTGACACCCTGCATTTTAAAGCGTGATGTTATGCACAGACTGGACCACTTTTACCAACCAAGCAAGACATGACATGAAGTTTAATAAATATTCAATAAAAAGGGAAGAAATATGAATTTGATGAAGTTTGCAGGCAATTAGAGCAATTTATTTCACTATTAACATGACAGACTAAATGGAAATCAGCTCCGGGTGAGAATGCAGTTTTACTGCCCAGCATTCCGATTGCTGTGTAATTAAATAATGAAACGGGTGAGGGGCTTCTCCAGCAAGGCAGCATCCATCAAAGCCCTGCCTCCTGCCAGCCCAGAGCCTGTGAGGGGCTGTGTGTGTGCCTGCCTGGCTCTGTCACTGCAGGAGGGATTTCTTTCCACTGTGCAAAAGGCATTTCCCACACGGCCGGCTCATCCCTGCTCCTGCCGCACCGAAAATGCCAGCTGCAGTTACGGGGCACCAGGTTGAGTTCGCTGTTTGTTTTCTTTACCAGGGAAAAATATTAATCATGCATTAAGAGAGTCAACATTTTCCCCAATTTCAGGCTGAAACTGAAAAGCCGTGACATTGCTTCTCCCCGTGGACGCTCGTTAAGAAACCAGGATTCTCCTCCATGGGATCGTCTAGGAACAAACAAACAAACAAACAGAAGTCTGTGCTGGATGCACCACATGCAGCTCTTCAACCTGCCAGGAGATTTGGGTGCAGATGTTTCAGAGCATGAAGATTGCTGCTGTTCAAAATTCGAGCATGTGTACTCCAGGATTTCAAGGAAAAAATTGCTATTTCTGTCTGTTAACCAATTCCTAAATATTTCCTTACCCCTGTAACAGCAAGTGCTGCTCTGAACACAATCCAGCAAGTCCATCTCAAGTTGTCAAATTGCTGTTCCTGACACACTCTCCAGCAACAGTTACAGTCAGTTGTGTCTGACAGATTGTGGATCTGTGGATAAAATGCTCCTTTCTAACACAGCCACTTTGTCTAGCAGCAAATACAGCGATAGATGTGCAAAACACCTGCTCCAAATTATTCCTCGTCTTCGCTAACTTCCCCCAAATGCTGCCTTTTTGAAAGAGAATTTAAAAGAACCCAAACCAAAACAAAACTTAAGACATCAAATATGTCTGTTTGCAGGCTTGCGTCACGTATGAAATTTAAAGCAGGCAAGTTTGGAATGCCTGATTTTTAACAAAAATCCTTTAAAAGGGTTCCTTTAAAGGAATTTCCTTTCAGGACACTGCAAAGAAAATCTTTTTCCAGTGGCTCCAGCTGGCCACCAAAAATAGCAGATTTTTGAATTTCTTTTGAAAATCTGTTACTGAATGACTCTTAACTCGCAGCTTGGCTAGTGCTACAACTTCAGAGCTGGTCCATCCACTAATAGCCATCACCATGGGAACAAGGAAACAAGCACCAGCAAAAGGGAAAATATTTCCTTGATCCTTGAAAACCTAGAGTTTTGCCTACCTTCCCTCACTTGCATTTCATCCAGCAACTTACTGCTGAACCAACTGGGACTCGGCCATACCAAAAATCAATGAAATTCCATCTAAAATTAAGAACATTTTTATGGATCAGAATTTCAGTTTGAATCAAGATACCCATCTTTGTTCCAATTTTAAGAAACAGGCTTTGCAGATCAATTCCAGGCTCGGTTTCAAAAGGAAGAAAGAGGGCCCTGCAAGCTTTGATCTGCTGGAGTTTGAGACAACTATTCCATAGTGTCAATATTCCCATTTATCTCACCGTATGACTACAGATTTTCCGGACAGAAATCAAGAAAAGGAAGGGGGGGAAAAAAAAGAAAGCTATCCCAAGGAAATCTAGTCCAACAACTTTAATTTCAGCTATGCATGCAGCACATTCACTTATATAACAAGTACTACAGCCAAGCCAGTGCAGCAACAACTCGGCTCTCGAGCAGACACGGAGCTGCGCCATCGACTGACAAGTCGAGATGGTGGATTTAACACGTGTTGGTGCATCCAGTGGCAAAGAACACGCACATAAACCACAAGGCCCGTTTGAACAGCTAGGAGCTAGCACACTGGTCTGTATGAACGTGGTAGGCAACACCCTGGCCCTGCTGCAGTCTGGTTCTGAGAGCATGCGTGGCATGATCCAAGTGCAAGGGCGTGAGGTGGCCAGCCTTTGCTACTGAGCTCCGGCTTTGCCTGTTACAAACCCAGGCCCTCAGAGGCCAGCCCAGGGGTCACCCATGGCCACCCTGTTCTTCTCCAGGCAGAAACGCCTCAAAAAGGCCCCAAAACCTCCGGGGCCCTTTGGTGGTAGAGTTTATTACGAAGAATAACCCCGCTGGTCACATTAAGAAAGATCTTGTTGAGAAAGAATTAGCATGTCTTCTACCAAGGGAAATCCTGTCTCCGTAACCTGGAGCCATACGAGGTAGTCAACTGGTGTGTGAACAAAAGGGATTTTCAAAAATAATTGGATTTTCAAAAAGCCTTTGACAGAGCCCATGCGAAAGATTATTAAAGAAGCTAAGCTGTCGTGGGCCTGAAGGAAAGTCTCTTTCATGGACCAAAAGCTGGTTAGGAAGCAGAAGGTCTGGAGATCAAGAAAAGCCGGCACCAGGGTCCCCCAGGGGCACATATTCGTGAGGATTTCATCCAGCACCTTCATCACAGCCCTGGAGAAGGGAGAAAAGGTGAAACCTCAGAGCCTGCAGGTGAAACTAAACCAGTGGGGGTAGTCAAGTGCTGCAGCAACGGTGAAGAACACCAGCAGAAAGTGAAAAAGCCAAGTGAGCAGGCAAGGAGGAGGCAGCTGAGATAAGCTCAGATAAACTAGATAAGCTTAGAGGTAACACATACAGGGGTAATAACCTAAACCCTGCCTGTGTGATGCTGAACTCCTGGGAGCCTCAACTTGGGATCCTGGAGTCATCTCTGACACTCATCTGAAATCACTGGCTCATTGTGCAGTGGCCTCCAAGAGGAGAACCAACAAAATGCTGGGAATCATCTGGAGGGGCACTGTGGGAGGGACAGGTGTTGCTCTGCCGCTTCCCAAGCCCTTGGCACGTCCCCATCCCGTGGGCAGTGCCAGTCTCGGGAAGGCTCCAGCTCTTAGGCAAAGTCAAGGGACACAAAAAAGGGGATGGAGCTGCTGCCTTGCCCGAGGGTCCAGACCACACAGCTTGGGGGGAGAAAGATGAAGAGGGTTTGCAGTTCTAAGGTTTGCAAAAAACACAGATGCAGTGGATAAGCCTAAAGAAGGGCAGTTTGCCAAGGGCTGCTGAACAAGAAGTAGGGAGAACTGGGAAAATCAGTAGATGGATTTAGAAGAGATAAAATATTTGCACGGGAGGTGGTGAACACCTGAGACTTGCTGCTGGCACAAGGCTGGGGAGCCAGGGGACCCAAAAGGTGTTGGACAGACTCATGGACAATAGGAAGCAGGGACCTCACATCCCAAAACGACTGTGGGTAGAGGGGGATGCTGTAGGAGAGGCCAGGCTGCCTCCTCTCCCTGAGCACCAGTCCCTTCTGCCATGCAGAAGAGGCAGGAAGGCAAAGAGGCAGAAAACTGCTCTCACTCAGCAGGCACAGTGACTTAAACACTACCTGCTACATGAAGAACCTTGTAAGGTCCTTCAAAATGCTAAATAAAAAAAAAACAAATATCATTTTTTAAAAGTTCCAGATTTATTTATTTTTTATTTGAAAGACTTCCCTGCTAACCAAGTCTTTCCAAAGCCCTGGAACATTTTCCAGTGTTGATGTGTGGACAGTTCACTGGTGTGCTTTAAAAGACTTTTAGGTCACTGGGTGGCAGGGGGGAAAGGAAAAACAATAGGAGAAGACAGAAGAACAATGTCCAAATCATTAGATTGTTCCAAATGCTCAGCTGAAAGCTCTAGCCAGGTCTCCAGTGCCTTGAGTGCTTTCCCCATCCTTGGTGTGTCAGTATAAATTATCATCAACATTAATTCTTTTGTTTCTTCCCTTTCCTAACAGATGTAGTAATCGCACATTTGGACACTGGCGATATTTCTAATTGTGTAATGGGGGCAGAGATAGAATTAATTAATGATCCAAGTTAGATGGAAAATCTGAGTTAATTTCTTACAGGTTTTTGAGGGGTTACTTATGGCTGGAGGTGTTCTTGCAGGCTTCCAGCTCTGTCACGGGACCCAGCCGAGCATGCCAACGAGAAAATGGGCATTTTGGGAAGACAACAGGCCGGATACTGAGGCACCCACTGCCACAAGAACTACTTTCTTAGTGGCAAAAGATACTAGCTGGAGTCAGTGCAAAGCAGTACTGCCAGAAATGGAATTTCCCTGCTGGGAGCACGGCAGAGTGACTCCATTTGAGCGTTTCCTCCCTCCCACCACCACTACACCCTGTTTTCCCCCGTCTGCTCGCCTATCTGAACACTTCCAGCTCATCCCAAGGCAGCTGCCTTCCAACAGGGAGGACGACCAAAAAAAAAAAATCACACGTGCACCAAACCACGGAGTATTCCAAGGACAATCAGAACAACCAAGGCCACCCCAGTCTGCAGGCACCTGCATAAGCGAGGTGAGCTCCGGGTCTGATGTGGATCCAGTGCCCTGGGCCTTTGTGGGATGAGCACAGAGCACAGATGACACCCTCTGCCAGCAGGGAGACAGTCACACAACACCCGGCCACTCTACCCAAGCAGGTATTGGGAACTGCCACAGGACACTGGCACACCGGAAAGGGCAGCAGGGCGAATCAGAATAAAGTTTGTTCACAGCCAGGATTGGGATCACAACCCCTGCTCTACCCTGGAAGTTTTAAAACTTGTTAAATTAATCCATCATAAATTATACGTGTGTAAGGTTAAATGTCCAGCAAAATGAGACTGTTCAGCTAATAATGCAGTCTTAGATGGAGCTGTTAAGAGGCCATAATTCTCGATGAGATGATTATGTTTCACAGCTTTTGAGATTAATAACAAGATTTACATTTTCAGTGTCTAGTTATTTTGGGTGGCTTGAGTTTGAGGTATGAAACCTCCTGACAGGAACACACGTTCCTGAACAAGGCTGTGTCCTGCCTCTGAACTCCCCATGTCTACTGTCTCAATTCACTACCAATTGAATTCCCATTTTTACTGCCACGACCATTTTTTCAACGAGCAAAAAACTGTTGACAAACACTGTGCTCACAAGCCAGGCACTTAAAACTCCCCACGCCTCACCCCTGAGGGAAACACGACCACGGCCACTTCTCTGGATGGAAATCAGCTGGCTGGCCTTTTCCTGGGACAAACATCCAGGATCCCCAAAGCTGCCCCTTCACCGGATTCAGCCACTGGGTATTTGCAGCAAGCAAACACTTTCTCCAGCTCCCACTTCCCACTCTTCCTTCCATCCCTAGATTTCTCTTCCTCAAGCTGCATGGTAACTCCTCACTCATGCTGAGGCAAGCTCTGCAGAAAATTCCCCTCGGAGTCCCCAGTGACTGTGAGCAGGTTCCCCATCACTCTTGCCCAGAACGGCACCCACGCTGGCCCTGGCATTTGGAGAAATGTGGTTTGTCAATAAAGCACTGAAAGAAACTGCCTGCTTGGAGTGATGGACAGGAACCGAGCAAAAAGTTTGTCTTGACAAAAATAGGGTCGTTTTGAGGTGTCAGGAAAGAATTCAGACGCAGGTGGTTTATTTTTAAAAATACCCCTAAAAAATGAATTTTTCATTCAGCATTCCAGCTTGGCCTCTCTCTAATGATGAACAGGATATTTTTCTTTTTGGTTTTAAAGCGGATGCTGATGTTTAACAGGTTGTATAGCTCCAGGCATTATTATTTTTCAAGCTACCAACAGCTTGAATATGCCTTCTTTAACTGTGGCATTCCAGAAATTCCTGGCTCTGATCTTATATACTGGGACAAAAGCTCTGTGTCTTTGCATTAACTCCAAGTTACAACTGCTGAGGACCTACAGAGTCAAGGAGTGTTAAAAGTTAAGGTTACCATGTCGTGTGGTCTAATTAGGAACAGCTTGTTGTCCCTTTATGATTAGGCCCCTTGCAAGACACATCTGGTTGGTTGATTTTTTCTTTTTAACCATCCCTTCATTTACTCTATGTATATCTACACGTGTGTAAAGGTCATATTTGTATTGTCACTATTTAATACACACCATAACCAAGAGTCTTGTCAATGCAGGGTCTCACTGATCCTTAGGTACGTGCCACGGAGAAGGTGACTCCGTAATGAGCACTGAGCTGTCCTAGGTGGGGCAGACAAATGCTGGCAGAAGTGACATATTATACCTCTGCAAGCTGGAAAAAAATGAATACACAGCTACAAATCGAGCGAGACACACGACTGAAAGCATCAGACCTCTAAGGAACAGCTGTAAAACACAAGGCTGGAAGTGGAAAAACTTCTAATACAAACAAAAAGAACAAATCTGAAACTAACCTGATTTTAAAGCCCCTTGAGTCGCCTCAGAAAACTGAACAGGGTTATGTTTGCACGCTTCACTCCAGGCAGCAGCGCGAGGGCAAGCGCAGCTCCCAGGACTTACCTCCTTTAAATCCCGCAAGATTCACCCCGATAAAGCCCACTTAGCCAAAGCAAAACAAGCGAAATTTTAAGAGTGATGAGCGCTCTTTCCAACCCCCACCCGGCCCCGTCCTTCAGGTTGACTGCCGCTTTTCTTTTCCATCACGCCCGGAGTGCTCACGGGTAGGAGACGGAAAGCCAACAGCCGGCTAAATCAACAGCTCCCTGCCGTTAGGGAGCTGGATGACGCTCCCTGCCATACGAGGAGCCGGGGAAGATCCATCTCCACGGCCATCCCTCAGCCCAGCAGATGCCAGAGCCGGCAGATGGCAGGAAGGATGGCGTCTCAATTCGCTTTTGATCACGGCTCCGAGCTGGGAAGAGCAGCCGCGGCCCGGCGCTGCCGCGATCGGATGCGGGCGCTTTGAACACTCGGTGGTTTGACAGCGCTCATCCCTCTCTCCCCTCTGAAGGATGTGAAAAGATGGATTAAGACAAACCTGGTGCCAAGCTTTATAATGCAATTCTAATGACATACGCTAGAAATCAATGCTCCTCCAGTGTCCTGCCATTTCCCCGGACCTGCCGGCGGAGTGGAAAGCAGATACTCGATACCTGACACAGATTACTTCTGAGTGCCAAAATATATTAACGAGTGTATTCTCCTGGTGTGGAGGGCACACACACACACACAGCTTCAGGTGTTTGCTGTAAAAAACACACCAGTGTGCTAAAAAAAAAGAGAAAACAGAAAGGGGAAAAAGAAAAAAAACCAAACCAACAAAAACCCAAACACCCAGCTGAGCTCCACAGTCCATGGCTAAGTTCAAGTGTTTTAGACAGAGGCCTGACACAAGCATAGGTGACATCAAGGAATTCTTGGCTGGCCTGATGGGACTTGTTAATACCTCTATTTCAGCAGGTGTAATTTGTTCTTGCCCCACTCAGTCACAGCCCTTCCTACACGACACACTTTGTCTCGCTTCCAAGAACGAGGCAAGAAGAGTTTTTCTTTGGAAGAACGCTGCTGCCAGCCCTCAGGACAGTTCAGCTACTCTCTGGGGACCAACACATCAGAGAGAGGATGAAAGGAATGCAAATTTTTCTCAACCTATGGTCACCTCTGATTCCACAAATCCAGAACGTGCAAACCTTTTCATTTTTCCAGTAATGCGGGGATAGAGCCACAGGAGTTCATCACGTGAAACAAAGGCAGTTTCTCCAAACAGGATGCCAGCTCCTGTTCCAGCATGAGGGCTACACAAGGACAACTGCTCCACACTTGGGGTTTGAGACCTCTACTGAGTCAAAAATGCAAACAGGGGCGCGTTGCACAGGGGTGCACAACGTTACAATTCACACAGAAACAAAATTAAGCCATCCAAGAGGGTAAATTCATAGGGAAGCAGTGGACAAGGAGGGAAGCTGAGGGTGCTGCTGCAGGGAAAAACTGTAAATCATCCCACAAAACCATTTGGTAAAGGTTGGTAGCCGTGGATCATATATACCAACGGGAAAGAGGCGTGGAACACACCAAGGAAAACATCAGCACTGCTGACAGCAGGAACGAGGGAAAACCCACTGGCAAAAAGAGCAGCTTGGCTTCTGCAGCTTCCCCTCTGCTTTACATAAAGTGCCACCTTCAATAATAGTTAAACGTTTATGGTTCCACAGCTACACACATACCTGGGCAGGCACAGGCAGATTTTCCAACTAACCAATAAAGTGAGGCAAGAAAAAGAAAATAAACACGCCAGGGATGGGTTGTTTTCTGTATATATAATAAATATGCTTTTGCCAAGGATATTTATGTCTGGCAGAAGGGAGGCAATGCAGAAACTGAGAGTGACTTCACTGACAGAAGCAGAAGAAGAGTGCCTCAATATTCAGCCTCTTGTCACTACATCACATTAAGCCAGCCTGGCAAGTGGAAATGTAACAGCCAAGTTGTGGCCAGGTACATACATTGTATTTACCTTGGTTTTATTTATTCACATATGACAAAGATTATAAGGAAGATCTTTCTTTGGCATTGCTTAAAATTTTCACTAGGAAAATAAGGCTCTTTTTTGAAATAGTTTTAGCTGATCGGTATTAGTGGCAGAGGAAAGGAGAGCTTCTGAACAGGGCTTTGCATTTCCAGCTTTCCTTTGAAAATGTGACATCTGAAACATCACTCATCTGATTGCCAGGAAGTAAAAGTTCTGTATGAAATGGTGCAGCTGTAGGATTACTGTGGAGAAACTCTACAGCAACTACTTGTAAATAACAAAAAGCTAACACCACTGTGCTCCATAACTGTTGACATACACTGAATATTTATGGAGGCATTCATCTATAGATTGTGCTGTCTTTTATGGAAAGTGGGGGGTGCAGCAAGTCTGAAAAGGAAAGATCTCTCATTCATAACTAACTCTGCATCCCTAGAATGCTTCAGCTCCACTGTGGGACACATTTCTGATGGTTTTTCCTCTTATGCTGATTCAAGTCATTTGCCTTGTGTTGCATCCTTGGGCCTCACTAAGTCCATCACACGACCAAACACACATGAAACAGGCCCAAAACGCATTTGGGATCTCAAGATGTATAGATTGACACAATCCAGTCAACTTCAAGAGGAGCTGGCCACACAGAAAATGCAGGACTATGCCACTTGACCCTGTCATGGGGGAAAACAAAAGTCCTGTCTAGAAATATAAGGCAAGCACGAGCTCCACCTCCATATGAGCGATCCCGCTATCACCTTATTATTATTTAAGCTTCTTCACATCTTCTCTTATCTGAGCATTCAATTCGTGAAACACTCCAGTAGGTGAAACAACAGACAAACAAAACCCCAAAAAACGATTTAAAAAAGATAAAATACGGAGAGAAACTCCATCAAATCAGAACACATCGCTCCCCAACTTCCATCCCAGGGCTCAACAGCACTCCTCGGTAAGGTTTGCAACCCAGCCGCGCACGCGAAACGCCAACGTCCCCGCTGAGAAGCTAAAAAGCAGAGCACAACAACAACACCGTCGCCAAGGGAGCTTCCTTGGAATTTGCTCCTTTCCTGCTCTGTATTCCTTCGGTGTGGACGAACACCAGCGTGTTCCTGCCTGGTTGGCTCTGCTGCTGCTGCTGCCTGAAGGCTGCTGGCGCGTTCAGGTGGGGGCTGCGCAGCAAGAGCGGAAGGTGAAACAGCCCCCTGCCTCTGCAGCAGACAGATGAGCTTCAGTGGGGGAGCAGGAGGGCAAGAGAAGCAGGGGCTTTAGACCCAAGAAGTTTTGATTCTTCAGAAAGCAAAACAGGGCAGTTTTTCTTAAGGGGAACAGATCTGATGATTTTGCTCAATTTCTCGCCGACTATCAGCGCTACAGGGGAAAAAAAAAAGATTACAGCACTGAGGAAACATGGGAGAATTACAACAAACGTGAAAGGATACAGGATCTGTAGGACGCACACTGAGTAAATATCTGACAGGAATGGTGCATGAAGTACAGCTTGCAGAATGGCATCAAAAGGGTACAAAGACCGGAGGAGTTTTTGGGAACGATGCTGAAGTTCAGCCAGGGGGAATAAGGCTGCAACAGCAGAGAGGCAGCGTGGACAATTCGAAACCTGCAGGCACTTATGTGCAGATTTCACACAAGAAAAATACATCTGTGGCACCAAAAAAAGAGTAAAAAACAACCCAGGAAATAGGAAACTGAGTGGAGGAGTAAATTTGCTGCACTGGAGAACACAGTGAGAAAGCAAAGACAAAATTGCAAGGAAGAAGCAAAGAAGCAGCAGCTGCTTGGGGGGTTTTTGTTTGTTTGGGGGTTTTTTGGTTTTGTTCTGGTTTGGGGGTTTTGTTGTCATTGTTTTGTTGCTGTGGGGGTTTTGGTTTTGGTCGTTTGTTTGTTTATGTTGATTTTTCTGTGAAATACTATGAGGCAAGCTGGGTCTCTCCAGAGGTGGAGAAAGAGTTGTGTTAGTGCCTTTTGAGGGAGCCACAGCAACTTCCTTCCCACAGATGGTTTCAAGCAGAAGGAGGCTGAGAAAGAGGTGTGCAGAGTAACCACAGGGCCCACTTTCTGGGGGTAGACTCTGGAACTCAACTGATTTAGATTCAGAAAATAAAGTTTAAGAGGGCATTTGGTTGTTTCCTACACATACATTACCAAGGAGATAGAATTAATTTCCTCAGAACAAAGAAACAAAAACCCCCAAACTGAACTTGTTGAACACAGCACTGGCACCAGAGCAAGAGCAGTGTAGGCACAAGAGACTCAGATTGGCAATGAGAGTTTCTTAACACCCCACAACTGTGCTCCCAGACCAAGAGGGAAAACAAAAGTGGCAACCTAGCACTCTTAAAGCAAGGCACAGTAAATTTTACAGAAGGGATTACAGAACACAACAGTTTGCAAGAACTGAGAAAACTGGACAGCCTTCTGCTACCCATCAGGTGACAGCTCAGGTTTTTCCAAATATCACCCCAGTGTTGCTCAAGGAAAAAAGGCAATGCTGCCTCATAATGTGGAAACCCTCAGTTCACTAGTCAAGCTCATTCTCCTTAAACACACCTTCAGGATGACCTTTCCTACCTCACACTTCCCCACCCACAGCAGAGGGTGAGCTCATTCTCAGCTGGTCAAGATGCAAATGCCCTTCAGTGCAGAGTCACTGACCCCTGGGCCTGGCAGGCAGTGCAACACCACAGAGCTGCTCTCTCCCTCTGCCCCACAGGGGGATGGCAGAGAGAACTGGGGGGAAAAAGGGTAAAATTCATGGGCTGAGATAAAGAGAGTTTAATAGGACAGGGAAAATAGTACCACTACTACTAATAATAAAGATGAAATAAGAGGAATACACAAACCAAATGCTGCACAATGCAATTGCTCACCACCTGCTGACTGATGCCCAGCCAGTTCCCAAGCAGAAACCTTGGCCAGCTTTCCTCCAAGTTTATATACTGAGCATGGCACCATATGGTGTGGGAGATCCCTCGGGTCAGCTCTCCTGGCAGTGTCTCCTCCCAGCTCCTTGTTCCCCCAGTCTGCTCCCTGGCAGGGCAGCATGAGAAGATGAAAAGGCCTGGACTGCGTGTAGGCACTGCTCAGCAGCAGCTAAAACATCGGTTTTAGGATGAGTTACTCTCACCCTAAATCCAAAACACAGCACTACACCAGCTGCTAAGACGATGAACCCCATCCCAGCTGAAACCGGGACACTCTCCCCTTCCAGAGACACTTTCCAGACTTGCCTTAGTAGTGCCAAAACTCATCAGTAACTCACTCCACCAGCCTTAAAAACCCCTCAGAGAGAGCTCCATCCCTTTTACACACCTGTAAAAGGTGAGTTGTGGCCAAGCACATTTGGTGTGCACTCTGACTCTGGGTAGTTTGGCAGAGCCATTTCAGCCCCATGGCTTTCTGACACAGAACCGGTGTCACTCACATCTTTGGAAGGTTCCTGCACTGCCTGCCATTCCTCACTGCAGAAAAAAATTACCAGAGCCTTGAGACCTCAAACCCAGTGCCAACACGTCCAGAAGGAGAGAAAAACCTGCTCGTGAAGTTATTCCGTGGCAAATGTGCACTTTGAGGCAAGCTGGTTTTATTTGCTGGGGTTGGTTTTCTGTTTAATTGCTGATAGATAGCAAAGCTAGAGACCAGAGACGGGATTCCCCAAGATCTGCTCTTATTGCTACCCCTGCCCCCAGTTTCACCAGCCAGGAAAAGAGGAAGAAAGGCTTTCCCTAGAAGCACAACCAGCTGTGTGACTCTGGAGCAATCCCACCGGAGCACCAGCATGGCTCTTTCTGCTCCACATTTAATTTTTAAAAAGTTATAAATGTGCCGTTGTCTGGCTGGAGCTTAAGGGGAGCACAAAGGAACTCGTCGGCAATAAAGTGCCAGCTGCTTCCCTGTAGCCAAGTTTATCACAGTTTAACAACAAACACTTTTTCTATAATTTATGGCCTCTGTATCTTAATTCTCTTCAGGTAGACACCTCCTGAAGTAGAAGTTTCTGGTCCTTGTGCACAGAAACGTGACAAAGAAATGCAGTTCACCAAATATATGTAGACACATTTATATATACATATATATATATACTTACATATGTATATAAATGTGTGTGTATATATATTTGTGTATGTATATACATATTTATACATGTATGTTTATGTAGATGAATATGTGTAAATCAATAGATGTACATATCATGTATGCAGGTGTGTATGAATATATATAAATATATAAATTATATAAATATTTAAAACAAGTATACAGATAATAAATGTACATAATAGTATATAATAGAAATAATAAATATAAATATATAATTTTTAATAAAATTTCTAAATTTAAATTTTCACAGATCTCAGCCAAAAGCAAAAGTTTATGGTCAAAAGTCTTCCACGCAGTGAGGGCTCCTCACAGGCACCAGCAAGACCCAAGGCTGAGGAAAACCTCCTTTCTCTTGGAAGAGCACAGCCCATGTGAGCTGAGAGAAGAGGCAGAGCACCTGGGACAAGTCTGCTAGACCAGGACTGGGGTCTACTGTGGGTGGGAGTCGAAGGCATCACATCACACCACCTGTCCACAGAAGAAGAACTTGTGGGTCAGAAAGAGTGGCCCCTGGATCCAGGTCTCAGCTGAGCACACAGCTAAGCCAGAGTTAATTCCCACACGGATTTGCAAACACGCCCAAAGCCCAGCACAAGCCCGAGTGCGCTCCCGAGCGAGAAACGCAGAGGATCCATTATGGGGAGGTTAATGAGAGGTTTGAGGCAGATATAAATATGAGGTGCCACAGTCAGACGTCCCTCACGCTCCCAGCATCCATTGTCCCTGCCTCTGCCAGCCCTGTTACGAGGGTTTGTACAACAGCTTACACTGAGCTGCCCTGACAGCTACAATTGCTCAGGAATTACAGAATTAGAAACTGCAGTTAAGGCCTCTTACACGGTGATCATCTCATGACCAGAGCAAAACTACAGTTGTCACAGGTGCTAGCTTACACAAGCTGGTTATTTTTAATTTCCAGCCTGTTATTATTGCTAAACACCGTGGAACTCCGCATCCCACGTGCAAAATTTCCATCCAGCTCTACCCAGGGTTTGTTTTTCAGCCTCTCCTATTCAGTTACGTTGGGAATGTCAAATGAACTTCAGTTTCGACTCAGATTCAGAAGCACAGACCACGGCACTCATGGACAAGCACAGCTTCTCCAGGGGAGAGGGAGAGTGAGGGGTGCCCTCACCTGAGGCTGCTGCCTCCCTGAGAAAAGTCCTCAAACCATGGGGGGCTGAAGCTTAAACTCCGCTTTCAAGTCAGTTAAACTTTTGCCCCTCTTTCACCTCCTAGCAAGTTGTCTTCACAATTTCAAAACCGGTTTACCCTCCTAAATGGCTTGCTCTTCTTGCAGTCACAGAGGTTAATCAGGGACAGGAGGTTTGCAGCGTGGGCTCCACAAACACGGAAAACACCACTCCACGGTACTCTGTGACCCTTCTTGTTTTCTTTGGGCCAGCAGTGCCTAAGATGGGCAAAATGTTCACAGGCTCTCAGAAAGAAAATATAAAGGAAGGACAACCCAGCGAGTCGACATCCATTTTCATGGCACTGTTGGACAGAAGACAAAACTTTGCACGCCCCAGAAACAAATTAAGTAGCATCTACTAAAAGCAGCGTTAACTTCCCCCAAGTTTAGTAATCCTGAGCAGGCTGCAGTCAGTTTCTCTGGTGTTTCACAGGGTAGCAGTGCAGTACGAGTGCAGGGGCTCTGCCTCGCGTCACTGCAGCTGGCAGAGCCGCAGAATTAATGCGCTGAGGTAACCTCAATCGCGACGATGCCGCGGAACTTCTGCTTTCCAGGCCATAAACACTGCGAGCCCTCAGAGTGTCCCCAGGATTGAACAAGACACAGGATTTGGTTCCAGAGTCGTGGTTAATGACAGCACGTCTCAGGAGCGATATTAAACTGCAAACCTTGGTGGGAAAGGCAGTCTCTCACTATTAGAGCTCAGGGTGAAGCCCATGGCCATATTATCTTTTACGTCAGCTTCACAGGTTTAACATTTTCCTCCAAGCCTCTGGTATTCTGTCTCTGAGAGATACAGGGGATTTAACAGACTTAAATGCGATACGGCCTGGCAAAAACCCTATAATCTTTTTTTTTTTTTTTAATAAAAGAAAAATATCTAACAAGTAACAGAACCTTGGCTTGACTCTTTGAGGAAGATGCTAACAGTGTCAGGTTATTTCCATAGAAATGGACTTCACAAACTCATGGATATCCACGTAACAACACACACCTATACACAATAATTATTTCTTTAGCTTACTAAATGTATCCCTCTAAACAGTTTCCAAAACCAAGCTTACGAATCCTCTCTACTAAAACATTAACTGACTTCAAAATTTTTATGTAACTAGCAGAGGATTCAGGAATCTCATCAGAGTGTAGAGTGGGACAGGAACCACATGGCTTCCAACAGAATGAAAGAAAACCAACAGAAATAACTGACTCTTACTAATGTTCCTGCTTGGAAAATGGCATGGACCGTGGCTCATGCGAGAAGGGCTGGCTTGTTCATCCCCATTTCTCAGTCCTCCCACTCCAACAAATCCAACTAGCAACCTTTATAAATCCGCCAATAAATTACTGTAAAAGGAGAATATACTTCCTGCCTCAATAAATGATAGCTGAGAAATTCCTAATGGGCCTTGTACGTGGGAAGAGGCTGGCTTTGTACAACGTGGTTTTCACCCTCTGCTTCTGCATCTTAGAAAGAGCCCAGCGGGCAAACACGCCCGAAAAAATAATGGGAATGTACATGGTTGTTTTATCTTCCCCAATTCTCCCGAGAGTAACTGAAAATTAATCTTGCAAATGCTTTCACACAAGTTACCTGATCCTGCAAGGGATACATTCACCAAGCAAAGTCTTTGATGAGCAAGAAGGAGAAAGAAAATCAACGTGTTGGCAATTAGCTGCCTTTATTTTATCAGATCCTGCTCTAATTACACCACACTTGACTTTGCACCAGCACGGCCCCTTAGAAAGCCCTGCCTTTTCCACATCATTAATATCGCTCGTGTCATGTGCCAGCACACGGCTACCATGGCAAGATAAACAACATTAATGCAGTGCAACAGCTCCACTTAAAATACACATTTATTGTCAGATCAGCCCCGCTCCCCGGCCGAGCCGCGCACAATCTAATCCGCTACAGCAGCTGCAAATGCCAAAGGAGCCAAAGTGGAGCATGTCACAGGGCACTGACTTTTAGGCTCACAACGGGCACAGACTCCAAAAGTTGGCTCCAAAGTGGTCAGGGGCGTTTGCGTGACTGGCGCAAGGTACGGCTCCTCCGATCACATCACCAATCCCGCACTCACCGAGATTAAAATCCCCGTTTTCCACTAGGCAAGGAAGATTCAGCGGACTCCACAGAGTGCACAGTGGCAGTAAAGGAAACCTGCAATTTTGGAGCCTCCTACCAGGACCAGATGTCGCCCTCAAGAGATTTGCAAAAGTCTTCATCAAGACATCTCAAAAAGCATCCGCAATTAGGAGAAGGGATGAAAAGAATTACTACACCCCTCCTATTAATGTCAGCTGGAGCCAGCTTAAATCTCCACGCACTGTCTGCAAGAGCTACTCCCACAATTCCTTCTGAGCTTGTATTTTTTCTGTTGCCTGTAGTAAGTGTATTTGTTTGAAAGTGATAGAGATTCTGGGTCTGTACGTGTGCTGAGGCTCCAAAACACGGGAGGGACGTGCTCACTCAGGCAGGGATGGCATTGCATCACCTGGTCTCACTTCCAAGTTACCTTGCCCATGCCCACAGACCTCCAAACCAAAACAATCCAAATGGCAAGCACTCTCAGCACTTCATTTCGGCCCTGGGTCAGCTTTGAAGGCAGCGTGTCCCTGTGCCCCGAGCTCCTTTATCGCTCATCGCTTGGCGTGAACAGTTTCTCCTCTCAACCTTGTTCTCGAGCCTCCACAAATGCTTCATTAGCTTTTCTAAAATAGAAATGGCTCCAGTAATACAGCTGTTCTCCCACTCACCACGCTGTGTCGACCTTCCAAGGTCCGTGGCCAGCGCTGGCCAGCAGATCACACAACACACAGCGTGAATTTTACTTTGGAGAAAAAAGCAATCTGTGGCTCAGGCAACTCCGCTCCTCCACATCGTTGAACCTGTTGTCCACTCTCTTCCCCCAGTAAAATCTACTTTATTCCTGAGATGCCTCTTCCTTTGTTCCTGAGATGCCTCTCCTTTTGTTCCTGAGGTGCCTCTTCTCTGACTTCCTCACTCCTTTCAGTCCTTACCTAATCCTTGGCACGTTCCCAAGATAACCATTCTCTTTTGAGGTGTGCTGCTAGAAAAAGATTAGAAAATAGGTTTTGGAAGGAAGAAATCCCTGCATACAACTGTATCATCACCTAGCAAAGAGCAGCAGCAACTGTGAATGACTGGGGAAGGAGAACACACTCCTGCCAAATTCCCTAATACAATAAGAAACCTGCCTTTTCCTAGGTGTAAAGACAAATGACTTGTCAAAAACTGGAATTTCTGCCTAAAATCCTATTTCGGAACTTAATGAACTAGAAATGCCGATGTTCCCCGGAAAGAAAAGAAATGAGCCCCATCCTGAAACGGCATCAGCGTCCTCGCTTTGCCGCCCTAATCAGAACCGCCCAGGCTCCATTTCCTCTTCAACCCTTCCTCTTCAGCTCTGTTCTGAAACACAAATACATTTATAACGGGACTCTCCAATTTCACGTTCTTTCATTAGCAGCCAGGAACTGACAACAATTAAAATTACCGTGCCATGAGTAATACTTGAAAGGTCTAGAAAGTTATTTTGTTTTCTACTGAAAGCGACGGGTGAATTTCAAATCAAGTGAGAAGGATATTACGGTGCCTGCAGCCACTTCACAAAATGATGGCTGGAGCCTCCAAACCTCTTACCAAAATTCGCCATGTAATCTGTTAATGGCGTCTGAAAATGGATGCGTGTGTCAAAAGGGAACAAAACAACTGGCTCAATAGCGTTTGGGTAAGAAAACAACCCTTTCCAGACATTGCTGTCCAAACCTGCCATCCAGTTTGTGTCATTAGAAACTGTTTTCTACTGGGCTGGCTCCGCTCAGAGGATGGCACGACTAGGAGAGGAAGTGACCTGCATCAAGAACAACCAACGCACCTGGTGTGAAAGCAGTAACTCTAAAAGCCTCTCAGAAATGCAGAGCATTATTTAGTCAATCATATACTACAAAGCTGCCCCCCAGAGCTGTGTCATTTTGATAAATTAACTGGGAAAACCTGAAGCATAATAAAGCCAAACGCAGACCCCAGACTACAGCAATCATGCTTGAATGCCACGTGAAATACTTCCCACGATAAAAGTCACGCTTGCTACTGTTTAACGCTCAAGATAATTTTGAACCCGATCAAGGTCAGTGGCTGCATAATGTGCTTGGGTTCCTCTGCGTTTGGGTGCTCAGCTCAGGAGCGACACTGGGAGCGCAAACCTCCGGGGAACACCTGCCTCACCCACAAACACTGCTTGGGACTTGGCAGCCCTGCGAGGAGAATTCGGGAAGAACACGGCGTTTTATTCCTGTGGATTTCTCCATAGGCTAAAGTGGTACTAAGTGCATAAGACATGAGACAGCAAGATGAGAGGTTGGTACCGATTTAACTTGGGGACAGAGGAAGACTCCTGCCAGGACAGCACATGGCTGGCCCACAGATGCCCGTGGTGGTGGGAAGCCCCCCACACACAGCACCCTGTTTCTCCCCAGGAGCCAGTGAGCCCAGAACTTTTTGGGAGCCAGAGCTTCACAAATCCTCCTGTCCTTGCCAGGGCACCGTGCCCTTGCTCTGGCTTCATTTATGGTAATTGTACCACTTCCCTTACAAAGAAGTCCTTCCAAAAGTCCCGTTCTGATGCCACGTCTTAATCATGAATTTAACACAACGTTGCTGGTGCCTGTCAACTTCCAAAATAATTTTCCATGTCTGAGCAAGGTTTTAGATCTCAATGCAGCACTGCATCATGAACAGGGATGCGCTGCCATTCTCCAGAGCAGCAGAGGCAGAGTGCGGGCAACCGTGCTGGGCTGGGCTCTCCTGCTGGAAGCCTCTCCAAGAGCACAACTGGTTTCCCAGTGAGAGATACAGGCATCTCTAAGTTTCTGGAAAACAGCATTTCTTTGCCTTCTGTTTCTGACTATTTCTTCAGCAAAATCCATAAATAAAGCATGTTGCTCCAAGTCTAACGGGAGCCGCTGCAGCCAGCAGTTTCTCTTTCCATCCTTCTTTCCCCACTTGGATGCCATGGGTGCAGCACAATGGGAGGCTGTTGGAGGGAGGAACAGCCCCCACCTCCCCCAGCCATTCCTGCTGGCACATTCCCACGCCCCCGGGACCAGGAGGTGCCGAAGGAGCGAGCAGTGCTCACGCACTGGCCTTTGTAAAAACATAACCTCAGGGAGGGGAAAAGAGAGCATTACTTTTCACAGAGAGTAAACACCGTGACTCAGTTTTATTTCCCAGGCATCCTGACTAATTCAGTCCTGGAGGAAGGAGAAAAACACAGGAAGTTTTTTTTCTACCAACCTTTCTGAGAGAATGCAGTATTCCATCTGCCAATTTTTCTTCACCCAGGTAATACCTCTGGCAGCAGCACCATTAATCTTACATGAGCCCCAGCAGTTCTTGTAAGGCTGGGGTGTAGGACTCTGCCCATCACAAGCAGCTGAACGTCAGATACTTAAGGTACATTCAAAACAGCAAAGCCACTCTAAAGTCTACAAAAAGTTCCTTTTTCCTGATCAGCCCTCCTTGTTGGAGGCTGCTGAGCGACCTCACTCAGCTCCCCTCCCGAAGGCAGCCCCGATGGGTCCACCCCCTCTTGGGTTTGGCTCGGATGGGCCTCAAACTGGAGTCCCGGTTATCCCATTTTTCCACTTGACTGTGCGGCGCAATCAAAAAGTGCTCTGTTTTTATTTTGCATTGGACTTTGGGCATTGCCTTCCTGCTCCTGGCACAATAAATCCAAAAACAGACGGGGAAAATAAGCATCAGAGCTCTCTGCAGAGCACTTGTGGCAGGCGGCTCATAGCAGGCATCGAGTTTTATGGCCCTAATGTTCACCTCCCTCTTTCCCAAACCCTCAAACGCCGCATGTTGCTCTGCTTTCCCGAAATTTCTCCCAGGAGCGCTGCCTCCCTCCCTCCCAGCCTTTCCTCCCTCACTCCCTTAGACCAACGCCCCTGCTCTCTGGGCAGCCCTAGATGGAAACGATCCTTCCCAGCCTCCAAATTCTAATTGCTTTTTGGTTCAAGGCTCCACGCTGTCCTGTTGGCTTCATTTATGCCGGTGCTTACTCTCCTGCTCCTGCCTTCAGTGTTGTGGGCAATGCAAATCCCACCTTCCCCAGCTGGTCCTGTGCATCTTTTCTAGTGCTGGAGGCGTGGTCAACATCTTCCTAAGGCAGCAGCTTCTCTGCACTCCCCATCACCCTCAGGCAGTGAAACGAGACCCTCCCTGTGCACTTACAGAAGCTCTAATTTACCTTTTCTTACACCAAAATTAACACCTGAGCACTGTGGCTTCTGGTTATCTACAAACATGAGCAATCTCAAATATCCTTAGAGCACCTTCCAGTACCTACAGGGGGCTACCATAAAGCTAAAGGGGGACGTTTTCAAGGGCATGGAGTGACAGGACAAAGGGGAATGGCTTCAAACTGGCAGAGGTCAGGTTTAGATTAGCTATAGGAAAGAAATTCTTGGCTGTGAGGGTAGGGAGGCCCTGGCACAGGTTGCCCAGAGAAGCTGTGGCTGCCCCATCCCTTGGAAGTGTCCAAAGCCGGGCTGAACAGGCCTTGAAGAAACCTGGGATAGTGGAAGGTGTCCCTGCCCATGGCAGGGGGTGGCACTGGATGATCTTTGGGTCCCTTCCAACCCAAACCATTCTCTGATCCTATGATGAATCTATGAAAATAGTTCTTTTGTCTTTTTTGGGGAATATTTGTTTTGACCCTATGAGCTTTGTGTGCAAGGAATATTTACTTAGCATAACTATGTATCCAAAGAAAGAAAACTGATCATTTCTGAAAAGCAATACACACATCTGATCGCTTTTCCACCTCCCAGTTTTTCTGCAGCCTGGATGTCGAAACACCTAGGAAATGAGGCTGATGTATCTTCCCAAGTTTCCTGATGCTATTGGTGATAAAAAAAATCAACAAACACATGGGATTATTCACTCAGAAGTGATTTACCTTAATGAGAGAAGCTCAGTTTGCAGAGATCTCGGCCAGCACAATCAGCAGGCTGTGCCTGGCGGTACAGATGTGGATCTGCTGTCCTGCTCCAGGAAGGTCAGTGCTATAGGGTGTGTCACTGTTCTTGCTACAGAGGAGGGGCCACGCTTTAATTTTGGGAGGGCCATTTCCATAGGAAACCACAAGAATTAATCAACCAGAACACAAGGACCCTCCTAACCTGCTGTCAAGCAGGGAATTCACTTTGACCCCAAAGACATCCTAATCCTCGTGCCTGGAGCACCACATCTCTGACAAAACCACCCTATTTTGGGTCTGCCTGCAGAGGAAGGCAATGATGCATGCACTTTGCTGGGCATGAACTCTCCCACTGAAGTCATGTTTATTTATTAATATGCATCCCTTCCCCAAGCACACTCGTTCAAGGTTTTCCAGCCACTCATTGCAGTTAATAGGTCTTATCTTTCCTACCTGCCTGGTGGATCAGGCACAAACTTTTCTGTAAGTCAGAAGCCAAGTAACCATGACTACACTTAGAAACAGATCTGCAGCCTTCAGACTTTTCCACCAATCTTGAAAGGCTGCTCTGGTTTATAACTTTTAAATTGCATTGCTCTTGAAGTCTCAAGTGTAATTAATTTACAGAAATGACCTCCATTTCACCTAAAAACAATTTTAAAAATGTTTCTGAGGCAAATGTCACTTGAGCCTCAGGATGCAAGGATGTCTCAGCCAGTTTCCCTAGGAAAGCAGAAAGACTTTTCTCCAATATTTTTAAACACAACTCTGACTTTTGCTTTCAGGGATCCCATTCCCTCATGTCACAATCGTTGCCCCAAGAGTCCTCTGCCTTGGAGGTGGTGAGAAGAAGAGCAGAAAGAGCTGAACTCTGTCAGCAGCAGAACAAGCTCTTTCTGCTCCTCAGCCAGAGGTGAAGCCTTTGAAAGGTCTGGAGGAAAAACACATTCATGCTCATGAAAACAAAGAGTGAGAAGGAGATCACTTCTGCTTGTTCCAAATAACACAGAATGCTGAATGCTCTGGTGCTGGACCTACCCACAAAATAAGGTGCATAAGTCAGGATTTGAAGGCTGACTTGGCTTAAGCTTGGCTTAAGCCACTGAATAGAAAAATATTATCTTTAATAGGCTTTACTGAATCCCAGCCACATTATTCATCTGTAGAGTTTGGGTTCATAGCTCTAAACCTCTTTAGCGGCAGCAAGATCCCTGTATTTGCGCAACAGCTTTAAAAAGCCAACATTTGTTTGGGCTTACAAACACACTTAAGCTTGTTCTTCAAACAGCAGTTGATGAAAACAGTGCTTCTCAATTAAACCGGCATATATTAACATTTATTAATTTCCCCCCCCGCCTCCTGTGGCTTAGTCTCGGGGTGCCAAACAGGCCACGAAGGCGTCGGCGCAGGGGAAGCCTGGGAGGCGCAGGCAAGCACCCCTCTTGGGCTGGAGCCACACGCCCAGCCGGGACAGAGGGGCCTCTCCGTGTCCCCTGGCAGCGGGATGCCACACGGCGTAGCCCAGGCTGACCTCGGAGCAGCGCACTTGGAAAGCCAGGAGTGGCGCAACAGGAGGTGTTAAGGCATTCCTGGCGGGTAATGAGGTGCCAGAGCGAAAGCCCTCCAGACACAGCAGTTCCTCATTTCTCCTCCGTCACATCCCGGGAACCTGACAAAGCCAGGCTGCGCGGGAGGAAAACAGCAAACAAAAATCCCGTCCGTGATGCGCTCTAGGCCGTGACTCACACGTTAAAATGCAAGCCTGAAGTTTGGCTTTTCCCTTTCTCCAGTGAAGGGCTTCCAACCCAGCCCCAGTGCTGCCTCTGGTTCGCTGCCGTCTGCAGAACAAAGACGCTGCAGCGTGTGGTGCCAGCAGTGCTCCCACAGCAGCGAGTGACTGAAAGGAAAAGGTGTTTCAGGAGGAAAAGGGAATAACGTGTTCACTGCATAGCGACACGGTGTCTGTGCTGGAGAAGAAAGAAGAACTGAAGCGCTCTTTTCTTTCTTTCTGCTGAAGTCAAGGAGGACAGAACCCCTCTCTGAATCAAAGAGAGTAGCCTTGCTTTCCAGACAGCACCAAAAGCTGCTCTCACTGAAAAACATAAGCTTGTAGATGGCCAGAATATATCTTGTCCTCCAGGAAAAGAGAGCGTCAGAGTTTTAAGGTCTTGTTGAGAGCCATGAGATCACATTCTCCCGTTCCTTTGAACTACCAGGAGAACTGTAAACCTGATGTAAAGCATAATCTAAAGAAAACAAAGACTTCCAGCCACCAAAAGCAGTGCAAGGCAAACTTAAATATTTGATTCCTAGAAGCAGCCATATAACAAGGTAAGGGAACATGCCTATGAGCTGCAAAATAAACTCATAACTGCACCATTTACAGTTCTGCCCCTGAGCTCCTGTATTTCAATATATAAAACAGAAAGATAATCTCCATCTGCTTTCTCTTCAGAACTTAACGAAAAAATGTCAGGGCTAAATGAATGCATTTTATAGCCATTTGGCAGGTTATTTCCTGTCTTATATTGCAGAGTTTCTGGAAGTGGTACTTCCCTGTACCAGCTCAATCAAGGAGGTTGCTGGCCTACAGCCACGAAACCTCCCTAACCATTACACCAACAAAGAGGGAAGGTTTTGGCCAACTGGCACGGCTGCTCGCCACACAAATTGGGAACCCCAAGTTATTAATGATCATCAAGAAGCAACACAAAATTAGGGGGAGCAGTGCCTTGTTCCCAATTAAGTCAATAGACATTTCATCACTGACCGCGGTGGGATAAGAACACGAGTCATTGCAATTAAATTATTTTTTCTTTTTGAAGTTTGGGCTACAATACATTAATTTACTGTTCGTCTGACAGGACACTCTGGCTGAAATTTATTTAATGAGGAGAATCAGAGGAAGAAACAAATGAGGCAGGACAGCAGCAGAAGGTTCGTGGTGGGTTCAAAAGAGGAGAGAAAAGCAGGGTTGTGATTCTCTCCCTACATGTCTGCAAGAAGAACTGAACTTGAGCAAAAACAAAGCTGATGGAGCTGTAGGATGGGAAGCAGTTTGTTTCCCATCAGATCAGGTGGATTTACTATGGATGTTTTCCCAGGATCTCAGAGAGCAGCAACGAGCAGAGAGGAAGTCAGGCAGTAAAAGGCTGTCCAGGGAACAGGAGACCTCCTTCCTCATCTGATGCTCTTAGATCCCATCAGATGGAAATATCCCAGCACAGGAAAAGCAGAGACAACTGCAGTCACTCCTTTCCCCCCATGTGCACAGCACCCAGCTCCAGGCACCTTTCCATGCCAGCAGCCAGGTCCCAACACCCACAGGACATGCACTTGGGAATGTCAGAGCAGACCAGATCCAACCCAGTCCTGTGGACTAAATGCTTCTGAGCAAGTAGAGAGCTTTAACAGGGATTTGGAGCGCATCACCCAGTGGAGTTTCAGCCCAAAGAAACTGAGTACAGGTACCTTGAGGCAGCTCCACAGCAGGAACCCAAACACTGTCAGTGGGGACAGGAAATTCTCATCCAAAGCACACTCTGGACGTGATGTGACCTGGAATAGCAACAGGAAGAAACCCCTCCCTAAGAAGAAGCGCGGATGTACCACGGGGAGGCCTAACTGTGGCACGGTGCCCCAAGACCAAAAGCAGCTGCATGAAGTGGGCTGTAACTGTTAATTCCAGTGAAGAATGGCCTCTCCACGGCCGTGTGAACAGGGCCAGCCTGGGCAGGTGACGGCACACAGCCACTCAGCAGCCTGCACATCCGTCCCTGCACAAGCAACTCACCAGCCTGGACGCTGCACTGGCAAGCACTTTCCATTGGGAAGGAGTCCAGAATACACCAAAATTTGTTCTTTTATTGTGCAGCGTGGAGCTAGGCTACAATAACACCAGTCAGAGCCTCGCTGACTCTTTTACCCCCGGATAATGTGCACTGCGCTGCCGGATCAGAAATGGATGTGCCGTTCAGCTCTTTGATTTATTCGGGTAATATCAATTCAAGCTGATTGCAACCTACTGAAATAGCAAGTGCTGGACACACATTTAAATTTAACTATCTGTTGTGACACAGTGATAAATTTAGACTGGCTCCAGGACCAGTGTTTGTCTCCATACGTCACTTCACAGCAACGCTCCACGCGCTGAAAACCTCCGGCAGTCCTTAAATTGCTGTTGTGTCACTTTTTCCCAAACTCAGCCTTTTGAAGAGCACTGGAAAATCCTACAGAGGTGAGAGAAAGTGTTGCTAACACTGTCTGTACACGCAGAGCCATTGCTGCTGGCTTATCTTCCACTTTGCCTGCCCCAGTCAGAACCAGCCCCACCATTCTTCTGAAAAATGCACACACACACACACACAAAAAGAAAAAATATCAAAACCAAAAAAAGGGCACCTAATGCTACAAAGCCAATACCTACAGAAAGCCTAGATGGTTTGCAAGGCTGTCCATTGAATAAAGTGAGCACCACAGGCTCAGAGAGCTCCTTGCTGGGGATTTGCAAAGTATTGCTTCTTCCCCTCCTCGGATGGTTTTTGGGGGGCAGCGTACTGAATTTCCACCCTCCCGTGACTCAGGTATGAACACCCTGAAAAATTAATTTACCTTTAGACATTTGCCCCCAAAGGCGAGTTGTCTTCCCCGTGCAGCTCGCAGAGCTATTGGAACACCACGTAAACAAATGTTCTCCATCATGAGGGCAACTAACCCCATTTAAAAAAATAAATAAATAAACCGCCACAAAACCTGCACCTTACATTTCCTGCATGTGTTTTCACATATGCTACTGCTCTGCATGTTTAAGCAGCAAATAAATCAGTTCCTCGCACCAAGGCTTCAATGCAGGGACACATTAACAGGGAATTTACTCCGTTTGTGGTCTGTGCAGCCAAAGACGTGCAAGAAGAGCTTCGATTTCTGGATTTCTCAGGTTTGCTCCTCTTGGGAACCAGCAATACACAGCAGTGAGGCACGTGGCAGCCAGGAATGCCAGGATGCTCTCTGGCAGTGTGGCTATTTTGTGAGGAAGGTAAACAGAGACACCTCTGCTTGCTCCTACGTCGGTCTGACCAGCTCAAAAATCACACTGGGATAGGAGAAAAGAGGATGACCTCGTGAAAGTTTCCATCTCATACCAGCTCAAGAACAGCAGACAAAACTCAAAACATGCCCTATGAGATGTTTTGGATGATAGCTGGATGCCACTTTGCCTTTCATACTGGAAGTTCACAGGGGAGTTTCACTATGAAGGAAGAATAGCCTTGGCCTGAAGACTCCTCCAGATCTTAAGAGATTTCCCCTTATGGCTGAGCAGTGTGCACCTCTCATAATGCCAAAAAGGAACCACTTCTGAGTGCTTCTTGAAAACCATCACTCAGCTGAATTCCAAGAAGAAAAGGGACCCCACTGTGAGCTCTGCAGCTGCCGAGTGAGAGAGAGCAAAGCTCAGGTAGCAAAAGCAACACCCATCACACGGCACAGCCAGGATACTCACACAGCCAAGCCCTGGGCCTCCTCTCCTCTCCTCTCCTCCCTCCTCCCCTCCATTCACCTTCCCCCTTTTCTCTGGCTTCCCCCCATGGCTCTTCTTTTCCTTCCCTTCCTCCTTCCCTCCACCAGCCAACGCATTTCCCTCACCCAAACCCTACTTTCTGCTCATCAGGAACATGGGAGCAGCTCCCCGTTATGCTGTATTTACTTTAATTACATTATTTAGCAACCAGATGTCTTTGTAAGCTGTGAACGCTTCCATGCAGAATGATGATCAAGGGGAGAAAAAAAGTTGCAGCTCCAGCTGTGACTCAAGGAACTCAATTTGTATCCATTGGTAGGTGTTTATTAAACACCTCCTTGCTAAAGAAGCCTCCAAATAAACGTATCAGTACATTTATTTTCATTGCTTATGGGGGCATCTCAGTGAAAATAGGATTTGGAGAAGAGACTACAGCCTAAAATTTCAGTGCCACAGCACGAGGATGCCATGGCCAATGATGCTAACAGCCACTGCAGGCAAGAGAGCTGCTACATGTAATCAAAAACTACCACTGAATACCGAAATTTTAAGTCAGCTGCATATTGATCACATTTTTAATGCTGTCATCAAACCTCTTGAAGATGTTGTAGCATCGTTGCTCAGCTCCTGGAGAGCGCCTGCTGCCAGGGAGCTGATGTGCAGAGTGATCAAGGAGCACAGAGCGGGGGGAAGGGCCCCTCTCCTGCCAAGTGCTGATTTGGGTCGTGGATACGGGCTGTGGGAACTTCAGCTTCCACCTGATGCACTCCACAGCTTCACACAGGAGCTGAACCTTCGGATGTTCTCACTGCATTGTTGTTCTCAGAACAAACTGTCTTATTTTTATTCAGAGCTCAGACCCTGATGGCCTCAGCTCAGTTTCTTTAAGAGTTACTCCCTGCTTCCCAAGGGAAAAAATGAAGCAGATCCTAGGATACAGCCTCAGACATGGCCAGGAGCAGCAGCAGCCAGGGCAAAAGAGAACTGTCTGCACCAAGCACGACCAGTGCCCAGGGTCCTGAGCAGGGATCAGCCCATGCCAGGGGCAGATGAAGGGATCAGAGTGGTTCTGAGCCAGGATCAGCCATGCCATGGGCAAATGAAGGGATGAGAAAGTGGTTCTGAGCTGGGATCAACCCATACCATGGCCAAATGAAGGGATCAGAAAGTGGTTCTGAGCTGGGATCAGCCATGCCATGGGCACATGAAGGGATCAGAAAGTGGTTCTGAGCAGGGATCAGCCCAGGCCATGGGCACATGAAGGGATCAGAAAGTGGTTCTGAGCAGGGATCAGCCATGCCATGTGCAGATGAAGGGATCAGAGTGGTTCTGAGCTGGGATCAGCCATGCCATGGGCAGATGAAGGGATCAGAGTGGTTCTGAGCAGGGATCAGCCCAGGCCATGGCCACATGAAGGGATCAGAGGGTGAAGCATCCTCCATGCACCGACCATGAGGCAGCTGCAAATGGGCAGCACAAGGTGCTCAAGCATCCCTTGCTTGCCCAGAGAAATGGGCAATGCAGGGCCATGAGACACAACAGGCTGGGAATAAGCTGGGAGGAGAGGAGAAAAGCGCCTGAGTGAAGAGATGATCCAAGGAAAAGGCAGGAAAGAGGCCAACTGCAGCTGTGTGAGCAAACCAGCCCCCGGCAGCACCTCCTGGAGCACTCGGCTCCCCAAGCCCAGCACAGCTCCCTGCAGCTGGGCCCCCATCAGGAGGCTGATTTACCAAACCAGGGAATAATAGGTCTCATGTAATGTAATTTACTGCACAATTTCACAGCAGTTCTGGAAAAACTCATCCTGGTGTCACTGTGATCACCAGCCACGACCTCTGTGTCTGTCTTCGGAGCTGGGTGCTGTTTCGTGCTGTTTCATCCATAATCGTAGCACAGGACAAATCAGTTGGCTCCTTTTTTAGTTTTTTTAGGGTTTTTAATCCCAAAAGATAACATCCCACTCCCCCATCATTTAATAAATCAACACACAGGATGTTTATGACGATTCCATTACATCACATAATGAGGCTTTCTTTTTCAGGTCAGAAGGTAAAAATAAACACGACCTACAGTTGTTGGGCAATCTCTCCCCTACCTGGAGGTTTCCACAAGGCGGGTACCTGCACCCAGCAGCAAGGACCCCCCTGACAAGCCAAAGAAATAACACACACCAGATCAAGGAACATGGATTTCCAGGGTTCCTTGCGGGCTGTGGTGGGAAATCTCAGGGGTGTGGAGGTGAGTCTGGGGAACACAGAGCTCCAAAACCAGCCCAAAAAGCAGCAAGAGGGCACATGATAAACCTCAGCTGGCTTCATCCTGTCGGGAAGGTCCACCAGGGATGTGTTTGGAGGAGGTAGCATCATTCATCTCCCCATAGTCCTCAGAATCCTCCCCCATCCCCCAGTAGCTCATGGAGCAGAACCTCAGAAGCCACAGGTTGTTCCTCTGCATTTAACGACTCTCTGTGGAATTTTCTTCTATGAACGTGTTCCTCGCTGTATTTTAAAACATGTCACAGATTTGAGTGGTGTTTAAATGAACTTGGGCTTAAAGCTGTCACCACCACACACAAGTGATTGATCCCAGCGATGGGTTGTGCCCGCTCCTGTTAGGGATTAATTTGCCTCCCACACTCACTGCAGACGGACAAGCCACCTTTCCCTCGAAGAGGTGGCTGCCCTTGGTGCCTTCCCACGTTTGGGGCCAATCCCCCACTTCTGGCAAAAGCATCGCAGCGGAATCCAACCTCCTCCTGCTTTTCCTCTCGCAGCTCTTCACCCCTGGAAGCCTACAGGCTGAAGGAACCAGCAACAGCTCAGAGGGCCACTCTGAGCCCTTTATTCCAAAGGCAAGCAGGTGAAGATGACTGATGATACACAGGAAAGGGGGAGATTCCAGCTCGTGCTCCTGCCAAACTGCCCAGTGACCCATTTTCGATGATCAGAGGATCACACACGGAGCTTGGCTGTTCATACAGAAAATGCTCAGAACAGTTGAACCATGCACAGAGACTCCAGCGTGGAGCAGTCAGAGAAATCCCCGGGAGCATCTTGAAGCAGGGCTGGGAAACCAGAGCCTGAGCTGGAGCTGCTGCAGCCCCAGCAGTCCCCCAAGGCCACCCCCAGCACTGCTGCTTCTGCCCTCTCCCCAGGTGCAGGCTGTTTCACCCAAGAATTTTTACAAATGCCCAAAAGTGCTCTTTCCCAGGTGTTTCCAACTGGATCTCCTACTTTTTATTTATTAAAAACATCACGCACTTCTGTCCCAAGCCTCTCGTCTCCTGCTACTAAAGCAGCCTCTGTCAGCACCCTCACAGGCTGGGACAGGCTGCTTTTGGGGGGTGAACACTGCAGAGAAGAACTAAAAAAGCTGATTAACAAATACACATTCTCCCTTCGTGTATTGTATTTGCATTTCAAATTTCCCGTGTATTTGTATTTCATTTTCTTCCTTTAAAAAGAAAGAAAATAAGAGAACCAACAAAAGCAATTCTTTTTCTTTTTTTTTCCCTTGCAAAGGCAGCTAAATCAGCTCCTCCAGCATCAGTTCATCACTCCAGTTTATTACAGCAGAACGTGCTGTAGCCATTTAACAGGGCCAGAAGCATTATGTGGCTTCTTCCAGGATGGAAATGGGACCAAGACCACAAATGCAAGGCTGGGAGCAGACCACATGGATGAGGACACACCAGTCCAGGAATGCAGGGAGTCTAGGGAGACACACCAGTCTAGGGAGAGGCCAGTCCTTCTGGAGCAATTCAGCAGCTCTCAGCCTGATTTCACTCCTCTGCAGCTTCAGAAAACACAAATACGGTGGTTAACTTCCCAACACAGCATCCCCACTGTGTTCCCCACCCCGCAGATCAGGTGGGACACAAGACACACCCCAAGAGGGACCTGTGAGTCACTAAGGCAGATGCACAAGATGTCAAAGTTTTGCCTTATTTTAAAAGGCACAGGTTTACCCAAGGGAAGTTCATCCCAAGGAACAACCACCTTATTCTTGTACCCTTGCACCACCTCTCTGGATTTAATAATCTCTGGTGGGCTGGAAGAGCAAAAACATCCTCGAGGTGTGCAGGGCTAAAATTGCCTTAGCCAGGCCATCTCCCTACTCTCTGTAGTTGGCTTAAAATGTGTCCAGCTGCTTCAGGGGCACAGTTTCACAGGCACAGGTTGCTCCATAAAACCACCACCAGGAGCAGGCCAAACCCCAGGCTCCTGCCCAGGGCTCTGTCCCGGGTGCCAGCACACTGCCAGCCATCAACACGGCTTTGCCATAAACCCTGGGGAAAAGCAATTCTGCATCTCCGATGGAAAACGCCTTCCTTCCTCCACTTGCTCCGGTAATTTGACGCTGGGCCATCACACAAGAGTGTCTCGGTATTTTGTGGAGCAGCATAAAAACCCACAAGTTAAAAAAAACCCCCACCTTGGTGGCAGAGAGAGCTCCAGTTCAACAAGACTGGTTCGACATTTCCGTGCTTTTCTACCACTCCCTATCATCTTTTTTTGTTCTTTAAATGCGCCCAACATTTCATGCCCTGAGGGTTAGGAAAAGGTGGAGGGCTTTCCCCTTCTACAAGCACCTTGATGGGCCATCAACACTCAAGTGAGCAAGGCTGCTGGTGCTACCTGCAGCAGTTATTTAATCCATTTTGTAAAGGTTAGGACAAAATTAAGATCAAACTTTCACGCTCCCGACACTTCCTTTCGTCTCTTCTTTTTTAAAGGTATTTTCAAGGAATTATTGCTGCAATAAAGGAAAGGACAAATACATGTCAGCAGCAGAAAACAAATTTATATTCCTGCTGTGACAAATGGGCCGTGCTGAGCTGTGTCCCTGGTCCGAGGGGACGCCCCGGCCCGGCCTCGCTTAATGGCAGCTTCTCATCCTCTCCTGCCAGGCCCGGCTCCCACCTGGAGGTTTGATATTTGCCTTCACGGCTGGTTCTTAATCAAATAGGGTACTTTTGGAATGAAATTACCGTGGCTGTATTGCAGATACGAGACATCTCACTCCAAGGGCATAAGCCAACCATTAAATGACGGACATTAGAAAGAAACTTCTCCTCGCGAGCAAGTTATTCCATCCCGGCGGGGCCACTGGCATTTCCGATGGAGAACAACACTCTTGCCTCACGCTGGCCACCTCCTGTGCACCTGCATCCTCCCTGGCACGTGGGACTTGCTCTTGTTTCCCACAGGGGAGCTGCCTGCGGGCCCCTGACCTCTCCTGCAACGCCTTTCCCCTTGCTGAAAAAAAAAAGTGGGGGTCACAACACGGCAGAGGACAGGACTGTTGATATTTAGGGTTCTCCAGTCCTGGCCAGGCACCAAGGAAGCCCCAAGAGCTTTACCCACCGCCTTCAGCCACGCCAGGATGAAGCACATGGGGATCACGTTCATTTCTGGACCTCAAAGGCACCTGATTTCCATTCCAGGGTTTGAGAGGGCTGAGCACGGTCCTGCTGCAGGCACGAGGTAAAGCCTGGGGCTCAGCTGAGGAGGCAGACACTGAGCTGCACGAGATCGGCTTAGGAGCCATCATTTTTAGTGGCATTTCTCCGTAGTTACTTTCCAATCATCCATTATCCCAAGTTTTCTTTTCCTCCCAACTTGAGGATAATTCAAAAATAACTTGATTACACACACTTTCCCATCAGTGGCAAAAGTACCGGAGCAAAAAAAAAAACATAAATGTTTCCCTTGTTACTGTCTAGTGCTCAATTTTCTGATTTGATTTTTTCATGCATTTAATGCAGCTTGTTAAGTAGCAATATAATCAAGAATGGCAAGTAGGAAGACCAGTTTTCCAGCAATTAAATCATCTCTAAAGAAACCAGCAATAAAAGGAGTTGGAAGGGAAATCCGATCCTGCTGGAAATCCATTTGTTTTAAAAAGGACGGACTTGTTAGGGAAGGGCACTGTATAAAATAATTCAGTGGGGGAGGGGGGATTGGGCTGGTTAATTGTTGTGCTGTAAACATTATCACTGCAAACCTAAGTGTTTGCAGAGATTGTGGCTGGGTGTTTGTTCTTCCAGTGATGAACCTGGGAGACTTCTGTCTGGGACAACAGATGTCTATAATAACTGAATAAATAACTAACTAACTAAATAAATAAATAAATATGTATGTATGTGTGTGTGTACACAGAGTATATGACACAGAGCAAGCTGGAGTACCTCCACACCAGAAGTGAGAGCCCAAGGGATAATTGCATTATTTGTATAAAAGTATTCCTTTCTAAAAGTTTTAAAAGTAGACATCCTGGAGTTAGGCAAGTAAATGCTTAATATGTATAGAACTCTTAAATATTAAATATATTAAATATTCTTAAATATCTTAGATATGTAATTCTTAAATAAATTGCTGCGATGTTTTTCCAGCAACAGATGTGTTGGGGCACTATTTTGACTGGGCAGATTCCACCTGCACTTGTATTTTTACATAAATGCATACACACACATATATATATTTATTTAGGCACACAGACACTGAATCACTGCATTAATTTTAGGCATCTTAAAAAAAAAAAGAAACATAAAAAGATGCAGACTTTGAAAAATCACAGATGACACAGAAAAGGTTTACGAAAGAGAGGTGTCATCCTTCCCTGTGGTTTGCATGGAACTTCCAGGTCTACAGCCCCTTAACTCCCTTTGGCAAGGGGAAAGGAAAAGCTGGGAAGCAGGAAGAAGGGAAAAGCTGTCCCAGTCCAAATCCACAGCAAACTGAGAGCAAGAAAAAACGTTTAAAATAAAGGAGAATGGCAGGAGGGATTAGGGAAGCACTGCAAGGTCTCCCACAGCTTCCTTCTCTCCGGAATTCCTCTACAAAACATGTGCTAGTTTTTCACACTATAGCACCTCTTGGTTTTCTGTAATGCAGCACCTTTTCCCAAACTGAGTGGTTCCCAAAGGAACTTACTCCTGCTTTCTGTCTATCTCAGTCATTAGCTCCAAAAATACTGCATGGAGGATAGGAGACAGGGCTTATAAGGAAAATAAACACACCTTTGTTTGCTCTGAAAATGGAAACTGTAGGATTAAAGGCACCTGTATGAAAACTAATATTACAGATGAGCTGGAAGCTGGTTTGTTTCTTAAATCAAAGGAGTGAAGACCCAAAGGTATGCACTGTGCCCTGTCAATCTACCAGCTATTTGAATACCCTAATCCTTTACTTTGTACACCCCCTTATTGCATTTTCCTGCCCTGGTTACTTACTGACCCTTCGTGAGCAGCCATCTTCACCTACAGCACAGAGCTCCTTCCCCACTGCTGGAAACACTCACCTTGCAACCTCCTGCTGCTCCTGGGTAGCTGCAAAGGTACCCCTGGACCTAAAATCTGGATAATGGCAGAAGGCCAAAGCGAGTGAGCAAACACTGCCTTGGATTACACGGACTGGCTCATCCTCAGACAGACTGGAATCCAGCATGGGAAGGGCAGCTCGGGATGCCCGTGGGGAACAGGCCAACCTGGAATTCCAGCCACCCTCAGATTTGTGCCTCGAGAGCAGCACGTGGCTTTGGGAGCCAGGCATGCTGAAGGACACACAAAAAAAGCCCTTCCCTGAACTAGAAACAAGGCTTTCAAACAGCTGCTATTATTTTTTAATACACCAAGCTTGTCCAAGATTGCAGGACATTTAAGAGGAAATGACACTAATGTAGGCAAAAGTCAACAATATAATTGTAATATGCGTTTCCACCTCGAGTCAGTTGTCAGGGTGGTAATGGAAACCAATATGGATTGAACGGGAAGCATCTGGCGGGGAAATCCGAAGAGAGGGGCTCGGAAAATGCGAGGACTGCAAAGAGACTTGCTCAGTTCTGCTGCCAGGGTGAAGGCGCACACCCTCACCAGCCAGCCACGCTCCTGGGCACAGGCTGGCCTGAAAACAAGGACTGCTTTCCTTATCCAAACTCAAAGGAGAGACAAACACAGCAGGATGTTGCAAACGCGGCCCCCAGAGAGGTGCCTGACCGGGTGAGGATCGCCGCCGGCAGCGGCAGGGGAAAATCTCAGGCAAGAAATTTTGCAATGTTTTTAACCACCACTGCGTTTTGCATTCCCTCCTCTTCCCAAGCCCTTTCTGACACCGAAGTACATCCTGGCAACCTGGGTAAAACCTCCTGCCACAGAGCTGGCAGTCGACTAAAAGTCAACTCCAAGCACTTACCAATTCCTCACGTGGAGCAGAGAAAGGGAACAAATCACCATTTCTGTGCGTCTCTGCTGTAAAACCCACAATTCCTTTCAGTCGAACCACAGAACGTTTCTGACCTAAAAAATCTGCTCAGTTACCTCTTTCTGCACTAAAACCTGGGAGAGGGGAATTCCTACACTGCTGCAGGGAAAAAAATGCCCTTCTCACTGTATCGCTGCATCTGTGAGGTGCAGCGGCAGAGCATGAACAAACCCCACAAAAACGCCCTGTGATGATGATTGCCTCTTCTTGGGGGGACTTAATGAAAACAACTCTTTCTGCTGTATATAAAAAAATTGGTCTAAATGATTGCTAACTCCCATAATAGCTGCTATAATGGAGAAGAGAGACAGCAACAAGCTACATTAGTGTTCCAGATGGGGTTTTTAGGGGTTTTTTTCCTATGAATCACCCTCCAAGGACCCCAGATAACCAAACAGACAGCATTAGACAGAACAGGGACATAGAAAAGGCCTCAAAACTGGCCACAATGAGGGAAGATTGCTACTGCATTCATATCTTTTTAATAAAAAAGGTTGCTGGAAAGAGAAGTCCTTTTGTGGAACAAAAGCCAGTTTATCATTAGTCCATTGCGGACAAGGTTGAAGAACACTTTGTCCACTTGAAATTCTGGACTCTGAAGTATTTTATTACCAAGGTTAGTGAAAGCTTGGATGAATCAATATTCTTTGTGCATCCACTGCACAGTTCAAAGCTGCCTGTCTGCTGATTTCGTGGCTGCACATACGTCCGCCAAGAACTCTAAAAGCTCTATGGGCAAGATGAATATATGCAGAAAACAATATTTAAAAAAATTAAGTCTGCATCAGTTTATCTTTTCTTTCCTCCCTCAATTTTCCATTTTTTTCACCATCCTGAACATTCCTACTGCGCTCTCTTCATGTATCTAGCAGTTTCGATGTAACTAACAGTGTGCTTCCTTATAACACAGAATATTGAGCATGTATCACTCGTTTCAGGCAGCAAAATCTATCCATTTGTAATACAAATTGCCTGAAAGTCACCAAGAGTCCTGCAAAGTCAGGGGCAGGGCTGCTCTGGCATTAACAGCAGCAAAAGGTTCCTTGTTGGCAGATTCCTTTGAAACATCAGCATCTATTACACCTCTTACCTGATGCTGATCTGGAGCATCCCCTCAAAGCCCTCTGACTTTAGACTTGTTCCAAGTTACCTTCCCCAGGTTAAAAGCTGCTGAGGTACAGGTTTCACACAGGCGTGGCAATTTAAGGTCAAGAATGACTGCACCTAAAAATGTGAACTTTTGGGACTCCCAGCTATCTGAGAACAGAAAGCAAATCTTGTGGATGACACAAGATGGTAAAATTAGAACAGCTGCAGTGGTAACAAAATAGGCAATTAAATGAGCTTTAGTCCTTCCAAGGTAACTTAATAGGACCTGTGGAAATGTTACAGCGGAATACAGCTCAGCAAAACATGGTTTTGATTAATTATGAGAATGAATTAATCAGTCTGGTGTCATTCATGGGTAAAAACTGGACATGGGGACGGGGAGGTCTCCTCTGCTCTGGAGCAGTACCAGGACACTTCCACTCCAGAGCAGGCTCCTACATCTCAGTCTTTCAGGTGATGTGGGTGTTGGCCCAGCATCCCTTAAAAAGAGCTTCATTTTCCTGTTCCCAAAGTACATGGCAAAACTCCTGATGAGTTTCACACCTTGGAAATCATGTCAGTTATGAACCTGCACGACAGAAAAAGTATCAGTACTCAGAGCTTCTGAGCTCCCCGTTTCCTGGGGCAAAGTCTGCAGCTCAGTCTCAGCCCTTCACCCAAGCTGGACTTAATGGTATTAAAACACATTAAAACTTGCTGCTTTCCTTCCCTCTCCTTAGCAAAGCACAGGAACTGATGATTGTGCTTACACTACACTAAAAAGAAGCCGAATTGTTTAGGTAAACACAAGACCTAACTATGGAGAGTTTAGAAAGGACATGATCAGCAGTTCATCATCTCAGACTGTTCAGAAAGCCCAGTGCTGATCACTGGGGTATTCCAGCAGAGACTGGAATTAGCAGAACAGGATTTCTGTCTTCAGCTAGTTTTTAATTGCACAAACAGACACTGTAAACATTTCACTACCTGAGCACGACCTTGGTGAGCTACACTGCAGCTCACGACGTGCCTTCGCTTATTAACAACACCAGAGCAAGGCCTGGGGCCAGCCCCACGGTCCCCACTGCATGCCTTGGCCAACAACCCTACAGCCATCAATCATTTGAGACAGAGCACAAAAACCAGGCTACTTTTGTCAGGAAAGTATCCAGCACAATGCAGTGATGACGTTTGTGTTATGCCCTCCGAGGAGTCGTTTTGACCTGGACACGTCCCCAGGTCCGGTGATCAGCAGGACCCTGAGCAAAGCCCGTGGTGGCCTCGCTCTGGGCCAGGGCTGGACCACAGCACCTCCATCCTCCTGGGGCAGGACCACCCAGGCTGAGCTGGCCATCTCATGGATGCAGGCCCACGGGGGAGGAAGGAGGGAGGTGACCCCTGGTTGAAGAGCACCCGCAGCCCTGGAAGAAGACGCAGCTCTGGCTCCGATGCTCAGGCTACTCTCCACACCCCACGGTGCTCGTGCAACTGCAGCCTCCACCAAGAGCTGTTTTGACAGCTTAAAATGAGGGACACCATTCCTGGTGAAGGAACTCAAGCTGTAGCCACTGACTCAGAAACTGCCTCGTTCACACTCTGCGTCTGCCAATCTCAGCACTCCGCCTACGCCTCGGGAGTAAAGGGGGAAATTAAGGTAGTGTGACTTGCTAGGATATTTTTGAATATTAAGTTTATGACACATTGTTGATTCATTTATAATTCATCGCAAATTGCAATGCAAATATTTGGCTAGAGTGCCACGATGTTGGGAAAGACAACTTTTTTTTTTTTTTTTTGGTGCTTCTTTAAACAGAGACCAGTAATGACACCTCCAACTTAGGCTGGGAGTGAGTCCACCTCAGGGAAGACACAAAGGACAGCCAAGTCCCAAATCCTGTGGGCTGGGGGTAAGAACTAGAGGGCAAGAAACTCTCCCAAGTAAGGAGGATTCCTTCAGAAAATAAATGTAACTGGTGTATATCATTACAAATGGGCAAATGCCTTCACACATCCACGCACGCCGTCAGGACAGAAGAATTACTCTGCTGAAATATCCTATGAAATTGCTGTACGGCTAAGCAAGGTGAAAAAAATACAGTCAGGTCAAACGAATACATATTTATATTTCATTTTAATTTTTAAATTTTTTTTCCCTGCTCTTTCATTCCCTGGAGTCAGTCACCCAGACATTTAGGCGGTCGGTTTAGCAGGAAGCTCAGGCTTGAATGAAGCAAGAAACCTTCACTGGAAAGCCATTTTCCAGACTACAGAGGCTCAAAGGTGGGCCAGGAGAGCTTGTTCAATGTCTTGAGAGATCAGCACCTGCCAGCCAAGTTTGTGACACCATTATCTGCAGCCTACACAGGCCTCCGGCGACACCGACCACCAAGCCGAAACACAACCAGCTATAATCCCTCATCCCCTGAGGAACAGCATCCTTTGGTTTTTAAGCTCCTGGAAGTTAAGATTTTGTTTAATTATGATTACTATCGCTCTCTGTTACGCTTTGGCTCTGTTGAGGCGATGCAAAGAAAGAATAGTAATGACTTGAAAAACAGATAGCATCTGAAAAGGTCTGTCCTAGAGGTCTAGTGGTTCACTTGCAGGTCCAACTGCACCAGGTAGCAAAACACAGGGACCAAAGCATAAGGCAAACATATATAATTTTTTTTTTTTAATATAAAAAGAAATACAAAAATTCCATACACACTGCTCTTATCTTGAAGCAGTTGTCACAGCTTGAAAGTCCTGTGGCTGAGATGGAGAAGATATTTAGGGACACAGCTACGATTAAGCATTTGAAGAAATTACTCAGAGATCGCTAGACATCACTCACACTAAATTCTTATTTAAAATGTCTGATGGCAAACGTCTCTCCATCAGCAGAATAAAGCAAATTCAGGCAGTGCTAGCCAGACACAGCCACAGCTGGAAGATTTCTCTGCATGTGCTGAGACTGCAAGGGCAAACGTGTGGCCAGCAATCGGTGCAGAGCTGAAACCCCTTGGGCTGAGTGCGGCCACAGGAGCTCAAACTGCAGCTGGACATCAGCGGGGCTGCGCCACTGAACCTCTGCCAGCGGGAGAAGGCTCCTCCAGCAGGGGGAAACGGCAGCAGGAGAGAGCAGAGGGGAGCCCTGATTGATTATCAAAGCCTTTCCCAGGTGCTCCAGCCCCCTCTGACAGACGTGGCCCAGAGGAGTTCACACCAGCTGTGACTGCAGTGAAAGACCAAGAAGAAGCCGTCCCAGTTTTGCTTCAGACTGGAAAGTCACCGGGTTTGGTTTTTTTTACCATGCATTCTTAAACAAATAACACCCTTCCTTCAACAAAATCAGTTTCAGACGCTGAGGAGCTACTCCTTCTACCGAACACTAAACAGATGAGGTGAAAGCTCCACCGATCTCGTCGCGAAAAGCTCCCACAAATTTAACAGGGCCAGGATTTCCCTTCCTGCGTTTCCAATACTACCATATTACCGTGGTGTGCAGAATGCATCACCCCAGCCTTGCTAATTCGGGCAGGCTCTGAATAGCAGCGAGGCCAGCCAAGGAGCCAGCGCCTTTTATTCCCCCACCGTTGCTTCCTTAGTATGCGCCGGGCACGCGTGGCACGGAGCAGCGGCCTTTTCTTCGCGCTTCCGCGGCAGCCCCGGCAGCGTGCCCCCGGAGGGAGAGCTGCCTTCATTCACAGGGGCGCCCAGGTGTCCTCCCTGCCCGCCAGCACGGGCAGCAGCTGTGCTGACACCAGCCAAAAACCCAACTGGGCAGCCCCGAGCGCGAGGGGGCCGCGCAACACCACCAGAAGCCAACGCCGCGCCAGCCCCCGAAGCCGCATCCAGCTCCCGGGGATGCTCAGAGGATCAGGAGAGGCCTGGCAGCGGCTGGATGCTCCCAGAGGACAATGATTGTGTCTCTGCTGCCCGGCTCACGCAGCCCCTTGGTTATGGGAGAGGCACTCAGTGCTGGTTTTGGTCATCCTGAGGACAGAAACCCTTGGTTAACCCAGCCTGTTCGGCGCCTTCCCTGCCAACGAAGTTATCACATCATATTACTATTACTGACTTAGTTTTCTCAGGGTGGACCAGCAAACCAAAAAATAATTGAATTCCTCTCATTTATTATCAAACCCAGCCAAATCCTATTTTCATAAGCACCTTAGCTGGTGGAACAAAATACCTCGTATTTCCCGAGTGCTTGTCAACGGCGTAGTCCTACCCATGGCCGAAGTCCATTTCTGGGAGATAAATGTATGTGCTGGCACACACATGATTAGACACACTCAGGCAGTGCCAGTGCCCCTTTGCAGAGGATCATCTGCTAAGAAAATAAAGCATTTAATAGGTAAAGGCCCAACAGCCCAGATACCTCCTGCATGAAGCATGTGCCGTGTATTCGGCTCAAAAGAGGCAGTGCCTTCTTTTATTATATGTATATGTGTGTATATATATATATACACACACACACAAATACATATATATAAAAAATGCTTCTGGCTATACAAATATTACTCTCATTTTTAAACCAATGCTCAAATAAGGAATATTTGCTTTTGCCTACGATTATCTGTTGGGGTTTTTTTTTTTTCCTGCAGAATGACAGATGCTACTGTCTTTTCAAAGTGACAGAACAAAAGAGATTACAGTGATAATCAGGTTACCTCAGATAGAAAGGAACCAGAGAGATTCAGAGATACTCCTCTGCCCAACAATCCTCAGACTTCATATTTTCATCTGCTGGGTGAGCACTATCTCTGTAAGGTTTATTTAAACATATCGCTTTCCCACTAAAGCATTTTCTGGCTCCTCAGACTTCCTCTGAGGATTTTCAGCTAAAAACAGGTTATAGTTTCAAAGCACAGTCATAACAGAAATTGGAGAGGATATATCATGGTAATTGTGTTTACCTCATAATGAAAGAAAATAAGGAATATTCCACCTACTTGAACTAGAATTTAAAGAATGAACAAAAAACCAAAAAAAACCCCAGTAAGAGGAAATAAAACCATATGTATCCGTCCCCAGCCAGTCTATAACCAAACACTGCAATAATTATGCCAAGACAAAGCCAGCAGCAGAGATTTACATTCTTGGGGTGTGCACAGAGCCCACAGACCTTCGAGCCACGCAAAAGGGAAGTTCCAAAACCTGCAGTGAGCACAATGACCCACCCCCAGTCCCCCACTACAGTGCAGCCTCCCTTTCCCAGGCTGTAGGTGAAGATCCCCAAGCTCAATCCTCCAAGTGTCACCCAGCTGGGCTTTTAGTGTCACCCTACACTAAAACACACGTGGGGGAGCCTCAGGGCATCTCTCTGTGGCCCATCAGGCAGCAGCTCTCTGGGAAGGGGATTTCACCCACAGGCACTCAGAGAGCCATGGAAATGGGCATGAGGACACATGGAGCTGGAGGAAACCAAGTCTTCAGTTCATCTCTTATTCTCCTTTTTCTCTCTAAAACATTTGACATCAGCTTCCATTTTGTAGTTTACCCTTTGTTCAATCCATGAGCACAGTATTTGCATTCATAAAGGCTCCATGGACGTCAGCATAACTCAAAGTATTTATGGAGTGGTCTAGTCTAAAAAACACCTCCCAGGAAAGTGTCCCAGGCCTGCCCAGCTTAAGGCTGCAGCTCTAAATTAGACCATGCCAGGGGAATCCTTTTTTGGCAAAACATTTTCTTTCTCCTTTGCTGGAAGTGCTGATTCTTCAAAACGCTGGGCTTGAGGAAAGCTTTGTTAGAGAAAGACCATCATTTGGACACCTTTGATACTTTCGGCCTTTGAAAGCCAAAAAACATTGTGGGGTAAGACAAGCTTATCTGGGTTATGGGTGTGAGACCCAGACAGAGAATGAGGTGGGTGGGACAGCCCCTAAGCCACGTGTTCCCTGTGCCATTGGGATGCTCATTCCCAAATCCTACAGGTTTAACGAATGGCTGTGAGCGCATTTGCACTCTTCTGTTCCAGAGGGTGAACCTTCTGCCCTAATAAAACCTCTCCTCTTCATGTGGCAGCTGCTTTTGAAGCCTTCGGTGAGCCAAAGGCAGTTTTCCAAAGGAGACCCAGCGATTTCCAACAAAACATACAACCAACTCCAAGCACTCCATCATCTGAAAAACTCTGCGTCAGATGGAGCCAAACGACCAAAAAATTATTTCTTATTGAATTTCATTTTACATTTCTTCACATGGCAATTAAAAAGCTTATGGCCAAAGATATAGGAAGCACTAAAAATGATGCATACGAAAAGATCTTGCTGAACTTAATGCAGCATGAAATTATCCAACGGGCCAGTTTAAATACTTTGCTGTAAAAACACACACCATAAAAGCATGTTTCACTGCTCTTTGTTTAATAGTTGAGTTAATTAAGAAAAAAGACAGTATTTTCACAGATTAAAGAGAAAACAAAAAAAATCAAGTAGTTACATTCTCAGGGAGTTCCTAGATGTAGAGCTCACTGAGAGCAGCTGCACTAGGCACGAATGTAACAGGCCAGGGACTCACTTCTCCTTTTTAATTCCCTGGAACCAGCCTTTCCAGAGCAATATAAAATACTACAGGAGCTGTATTTCTGTTCTGATTGACTTTTCATTTTACGGGGCTCAATGTGTTTAAACCACTATCTTGACGTGACCTGAAATATTCGAGGGTTATGGTTGTTTTATAAATGATTATCAAGAGCAAATTTACAAATTAATCCTAAAGTAGCAAAAAAGAAAAGACCAAAAAAAAAAAAAAAAAAAGACTGCTGAATAATTTCAGCGACGCTTCCCAATGTTTGCACAATTCTTTGTTTAATTCCCACTAGCCAAACGCCTCTGCTGGCACGGAGAGCTGGAGACGTAGCACTGCATATTCCGGCCAGTTAAAGACTTCTAATTTCACTTTTTTTCCTTTAACCTAATGTTATTAACTCTTCCAGTGCTGACACAAAGACATCTGTTCCCGCTCGACTCTCCATTTGAAAAGTTAATGGGACTTTCTTCAAGCAGCCCGGTGCATTCAGGGAAGGACCCGGGGCACCCATGGATGTGGGATGCATTTTGACAGCGAGGGGTGTAATTAATTCCTTATCTTGCACCGTGTCAGGTGGCTGGCACAGCCTCATGCTAATTCTCCTCCTCCCTGCCATTTGAAATGCATCCCCTCCTCCTGACGAGATCAGCCACAGGAGCATCCGAGATGAAGCAAACAACATTTCTAAAATTCAGCAGGAGAGTGGTAGATGCAAAATAATTTGAAAGAAAGCAAATTAAAGCAGCAGAACATGAGTTTTGCCCACCAAGCACTTCAGCAGCAATTTCAAATGCGGTCAGAGGCTGTCAAATATGTTAATATTAATGTCTTTTAAAAACCTTGCAGTTGATAGAATGCTAACGGAGAACTTTTTAAATATTGTTGGTATCATTCCCCACTCCACTGTATGCACAAACTACCTGTTTGGTTTTATATTTTAAAGTATGTGCTTTTCTATTGTACCTTTTTTTTTCTTCCTCCCACTAGGACAAGGAAAGAAAATAATGCTGAGGATACTTATTTTCTAAAATACTCTAATGAAGTCAGTGGAGACTCCAGGAGCTCAATGCCATAAATAGAGAAAAGAAACAGAACATATCAATCAAACCAACCCAGCTTGAATTGCATCTATAACAAAAACAAGGAAGGAAACAACAGCCAATTCAGCAGGGGAATAACAGAGAAAATATTGACTTGTTAAAGAGAAACTACGGACATATTTTGAGCTCTGAGGAGGCTGTAATTGTTTCTAAATAAAAGTCCAACAGCATGGTCAGCCTGCTCCTGGAAGGATCCTTGCTGCTGCACTACAAACAACAGGTGGGGGTTTTTATCATCTTTTCTTCTTAAAACAAAACCACCAACAGCTGCCACTTTGCAAAAGGCAATACAAGGTGTGCACGCTGGCACTCCTTTCTTGGCCACCGAAACACCTCTGTATTTATATCACACTTCACATGCAATGTCCGTGGCTGCCCCTCTGATGAATCTGGCTGGTTTAGGCAGGGACTGTGTGAATTACTGGTGGGACAAGCTCCTGTGGGCCGTCCTTCCCTGCCTGACACCGTCCCTCCCGCTCAGCACCACGCTCTTCCCAGAGGCAGGAAAAACCCTCTCCTTTCTGGAGTGGCAATTATAATTCTCCTTGTTACAATGAAATCCTTTCTGTGATTAAATTTCAATCTGAGCAGGCTGATTTTCTCATTTGCAGAGATTTTATTAGTTTGTGGGAATGTCTGCTTTCCCTCCTTTGAATTTATTCTTAAATTACTCTTCCTCTTTTCTTTTTTTCCCCCCCCTCCAAAATCCCTCTCTTTCAAGTGACATTTGCCAACATTAGTCTGATTTAAGACCTTTTATCCAACCCATTGCCTTTTACTTAACTATATTGCTTCCAAGACCACTGGGATCTCCAGGCATTAATCATTAGCATTCCTGCTGGAGCTGGCTTTAGGCAATGAGCTACCACGTCTTTGGGGAACTGTGCACCACCAGCTGAAATGCTCTGAACAGCCTGCCCTGGTAAATTAACTCTAAAGCAAACTCTCTCCCCATGCCTGTCCTTCTTCCTAAAAGGCCCATTCTGCAGCACCACAGACCAACCCCAGGGCTGAGTCCAGCACACCCCACATCCAACCTTATTTCACTCCTTCATTTATTTCATCCCTGAACTTCCCTACCCTCAGGCAAGAGAAGAGGGGCCCATGGTCCAAGCTCGACACCACATCTTGAAAAAGCAGGCCAGACCCACTTGGCTTGGCCAAACCAGTCAGGGGTGCTGGTCTCCCGTTCACCAGCAGACCCAAAGCTGGATCATCCTGGTTGGAGCCCACCTTGAAGGCAGTGAGCTGCAAAAAGCCCCCACACCCTCAGCTGGAAGGGCCACAACCTACGGACGCCTGAGGAATTCCTAAAATTTGTCTGAATAAATAACATAACACAACACAACATAACATATAACATAACATAACATAACATAACATAACATAACATATGTCTCCTAGAAGTAGCCATGCCCTTGCTTTCAGTTTGAAGCTGCATTTTGCATAAATCCCAACCACAGAGGCCATTTAAGCCTACGTTGTCTTCAGGGTATCCAGAAACACCCTGGGAGATTCCCAAGGTTCCCGAGGATCCATCAGGCTCCCAGAAGTGTCCCCTGATGACAAAGGGGTTGCTCTTCCTCGAGTCCACAAGACAATTTGCATTGTTTTTGCTTGCTCTCTTGGTGTTTATCGTTAGGGACCCGAGGTGACATTCCCAGTCAGAACGGATCAGTGGGAACACACACATTTCCAGGAGGAGAGCGCTTAGGGTCGTCCTTAGGTGCTCTTCCAAAGGCAGATGCCCAGCCAGGTTTTCCAAATGGCAGGAGCAGGTCTGGTGCCTCTAGTTCCTGACCCCTGTGGGCCTTTCCGGAGGTGGAGGGCTGGCCTACAAGGTGAAACCAGTGCTGAGGAGGCCAGAGCGTGAATTTAACACGCATCTGTAATTCCCCACAAATTCCCCATGCGAGCAGATTTAATCTGCATTACAAATGCCTTTTCACGGCTGGAGTCGAGGCAGAGCTCCTCTTTCAAGGGTAGGGGAAAGCTGAAGCTCTGTTCTTACACATTTCAGCTCAAGTTCCTGGCGTGTTTCCCTTGCAGTGCGTAACTGATATTCTTTGGCATCCAGTACCACACCTCAGACACGCTGCCTACGGGACTGCTTTTTTCAGAGCACCGTTAGCAGGCTCTGAACTGTGTCTGCTAAGTTTTTGTGTCTTCTCCCTGCGACGATGGCATCAGCTTCAAAGCAGCTCTCAGCAAATTTGGCTGCTTCAAGAAAATCGCCGGTGCAGGCCAAATAGCCAAACGCACGCACACGCACATGCAATTAAAATCAAATGCCTAGATGATCATTTCAGTTTTAATTAGATTTTACCGGGACTATGAGTTAAGGCTGCAGGCTGAGATGTTGATTTAAAGCTGTAGCTAATGTGTTTTATTGCCAGATTTGCTCACAGTCAAAGCTAATTATCCCTATTATGCTTACATGATTTTTCGAACAACCAAAGGAAGTGGGGGAAAAAAAAAAAAGCATTAAAAAAGCGAGCGTGTAGCAAGCAGATTGGCCTGCCAGTGTCTGTGGGTGCACGTGCATGTGTGTATTCACCAGCCACATCTTCAGTCACACAGGAAAAAAACCCAAGCAATTAGCAGATGAAGTGTGGTACACTTAAACAAACATCTCGTTCCCAAGACCCACCAGGAAGGCAGTAAGATCTTACGCTATTCCTAAGTACAGTGATATTGTGGAAAGTAAGAGCTTTTGGGGGCGGAGCTAAGAAATGCTGAGTAGTTTACTGAAATCATATCTCAGAATGTAACGGGGCTTAAAGGGAATTTTCTGTGGTTTTCAATATGAAAAAAAAAGCCAAATATTCCGGTTTGGTTTTGGGGGCTTTTTTATTCTCACTATTAACATTCCTTAATTTTATCTCTGGGAAAAAACAAAATGCATAACAGTGAGGAAAAAGAAAAAGAAAGCGTAAGCCTGAAGACTTTTACATTTTTAGTTTCAAAAGAAACGGCAATTGGCCAAAAAAAAAAAAGAAAAAGCAAGCAACCCATAACTCCTCTGTTTGAAGTAAAGCCTTGCTTCTTTTTCTCAGAAGGAGTTCAGATATGTCTCGAAGAAGCCTTCCCCACTGCTCTTCCCTCCTCCTTGAGCAAGGACCCAGGAGGGTTTGCTCTTGCTTTCATCTCTCTATCCACTGCCTCCACCCTGCACGGGGGCTCAGGGTCTGCCATCCGCTGCTTCTTCTACCAGGCAGCCTCCTGTGATGCACAGGCATCCTAAGGAGACTCCAAGAAACTCGCCTAAAAAGAGTTAAACCAAAAATAGCACACACACACACACAGCCAGCCAATACTTCCTCCCTCCCTCCCTCCCCGCTCCTGTCAGAACAGATTGCATTTTGCTTCTGTTTTGATTTAAGAAGGAAAACATTCTGGACAGAAAAAGAGTATGTTTTCCCACTGGAAAATGTTCGTTTTCTTTGGAAAAAAAAAAAAAAAGGAAGAAGAAAAACTCCCCCCAAACCCAGCCCTGCTGAGATCGCCGTCGCTGGGCTGCAGTGCCTCGGTGGTTTCCTCTCGAGAGGAGTGCCCCAGTCAAAAAGTGTTCGATTTTCAAGTGTTTCGTCTCACCACTGGAGCTGCTGGTCACTTCTCCCACAAAACCGAGACTGTTCTCCGTGCTGTTTCTGCAGGAATGCCATGGGGCTCCACAGGCTGCTGCAGGCACCTGCCAGGGCTGTGAAGCTGGAGCGCAGCACGCTGGAGAGCCCATGCAAATGGTGTATTTCAGGGCAAAAAATCCAGAAAAAGGAGGTGTTCCATCCTCCCCGAACATGGTGCTGTGTCGCTGAACATGCAGATGGATTTTCACTACAGCTTTAGGCTTTGGCTACAGCGAGGATCTAACACAGATTCCTGCTATTAACTGGTTTTGAGTTTACAGTTATAAGGCTCTTAAAACAAATTTTACGAGCAATACTCTAAAACAACTCCAGATTTTCTGACTTTCTTAGCCTTGTAAAAAAATACCCCAAAGAACAGGAGTAGAAAAGCACTCAAAAATCACGGGTATTTTGCTGAAGCCAACCTCTCCAGGGGGGTTTCAGGTCAGCCACGCTGCTGTTTCAGACCCAGCTCCAGAACCAAGGCCAGCCCTGTTGCCAGAGCACCTCTGATGTCACCATACATGTGATACCCCAACCTGGACAGACTCAGCACAGCCCACCTGGGGCATGCCCACAGAAATACTTCCACCCCTTCCCCAAGGTGTTGCAGCCTGCCCTCTGCTCTCAGCAGGGTTGGGGACACACAACCATCCCCAGGAGGCTGTACCAGCCCGTTTGGAGGTGTGTGCTCCTACCCGTGTGCTGCGGATCACCCAGCAGTTTTCTCAGATCCTTGCTGCAGCAGCTGATTCCACCATCACTGGCTCCAAGGGAACAGCTGGCCTTGCTTATTTGGTGTGTGCATTTCCAAGCAAGTCAGCCAAGACCGGCCTGTGAATGCAGCAAAGAAAGGCCCCTCTCAGAGAGCCTTTCCCTGGGCATCCAACAAAGGGGGAAATGAAGAGCTAAGGCTGGACGAGACCCAAAAGCTCTTCATATGAATAACTGCAAATGGGAAAAAGATGCCCCTAGAGACAGAGCTGGAGGCAAGTTGTGACAATGGTGGATAACTCCCGAGGCTGGCAGGGCTTGGGGATTATTTAACAGCCCAGCATGCCAGTGGCATTGGATGAACACATCACCTTCCCAAATCCTGAAGGACTTTGTTCAGTCTGCTTATAAATGACACCTGCGGACGAAGACAGAGCTTTTTGTTTTTCCAGCACTGAACAAATTGCACTTTCAGCAACAGCTGGCCAAGGTTTGTGCTTCTGCCTCGCCCTCCTCGTACCTTCTTAGTCAAACTGAGCCCAGCCATCATTTTAGCTTTCAATCCACAGCGGAAAGGTCGGATCCCGTGAACAGAGGCCAAAGCCTTTGTTTGCAGCCCCAAATAGGATTGCATTAGTTAAGCCTTAGCTGCCGTTCTCAATTTTCTTCATTCACACTACACACTGGCAGCCAATTTGGTTGAAAGAAATTTGGCAAGTGCTCTTGGACCTTCATCCTCCACTGTTCCTTCTTCCCCCCAGTTAAACCAGCTATTTTCCTTTGCTATTAATGACAGATACTAAAGCATCTCACTAGTGCCTAAGCAGGGCAAACAAATGTGAGCCTGTTCAGGAATGACTTGGCCCAAACCCTGAGGATCTGATAGCAATTAATGCCTATGGACAGAGACCTTTTTCTTTCTATTGAAGCATTTTCATATACATCACAGAGCACACTGCCATCCAGCATGCAAAAAGTGACAGTACTCACAGGATTATGTACCTATTAAACCAAACAAAACAGGAATTCAAGCCCCTGAGGGCTGCAGAGGGATGACAACAGGATGCATAATGACTGGGATGGCAAAAGCCTAACTGCAGGCATGGTGGATTTTTTTCTACTAAACAATTTGACATGACACCTGTAGTTTTTTATGCTGTGCTTTCAAATATGCAGCACTATCAGTACTATTCAGGAAGGACTATGAGCATCAAGACCTTAAGACTTCAAAAGCAGCCTTCAAATACTACTTGTCACATGATGCACCCAGTGGGACCTTTCCTGACATTGATCAGGACAGATCTGAACTGACATCACCAGATGCAGGAGGCAATGGAAGTGTCATCTCCTGGCCTGCACCATCAGCGTGCACCTATCTGTGGTATTTGTTTCTCATCAGTGAAACAGAACCTGTAGATAAGGGCACACACATTTAACTCACAGGTGGCTATCCCATGGCAACCTGCAGTGTGAGAGGTGCATGCACACAAACTCCTGGGCATGTGATGGTTCCTTCCCAAAACGAGCGGCCGCGAAAGGCGAATGTCACTGAAGGCCATCAGAGCTTTAATTCATTGTGTTACATTCAAAAGCTGCCTCCAGCCAGGTTAATCAAACTCTGCCAGCAGGATTTCGTACATTCCCAATGTTTTATTTATTCCTCTGATAGGTTAAGAGGAAAAGATACTGGGTTATCCATGGGTGCCAATAAATATCAGGACTGGAGGTTGCGTTGTTTGCTCAGCGCACTAATGAGGGGTTTGTAACAAAATCATGCACCATTTATTGACTTTGCAAAACAACCAGTTTTTCGACTCACTATCATTGACTGATCCCATGAAAGTCAAGCTTAAAAGAAAGAGAAAGACCAATCCCATTAGCATGGCAGGGTTTCCCAGTGGCAGCTCACTAAGGGACTGTCAGTCGGATTAACCCCTGGAGCTCAGAAATCCTTTCGTACTCAGAACTGAAGGGGAAGCTGGAATGTGCTGCTATCTGCTGTCCTTTCCCAGAGCTCACCAGCACCAGCTCCTCCAGGTGAGGATGCACCAGCACCAGGTGGACTGGAATGTTGTGGGGTTTTGTACAATGAGGGTGGTAAAACACAGGCAGGGGTTGCCCAGAGAGGCGGTGGACGCCCCATCCCTGGAAACATCCAAGGTCAGACTGGGCAGGGCTCTGAGCAACCCTCATGTCCCTGCTCATTGCAGAGGAGCTGGACTAGATGATCTTTAAAGGTCACTTCCAACCCAAACCATTGTGAGATTCCATGATGACATTCCTTACTGAGAAATGCCTGGACATCTCAACACACTTAAACCTCTTCTGCAATTAAGAGCATTAATGAAGAAAATTAAGCTGAGAATATTGATCAGATGTCTCCAAAACATGAATAAGTCTTAATTTAGGCCTAACACTTGCTGCAACCTGAGAAGACATTCAGGTTGCTTGGTACAATGATAATTGTATTTCATGTTTTACAATAGCACACTTGCTGGTCATCCTGCCCAGGTATATTCTGTCTGTGGCAGGAACTTTAACATGCCAAAACCACCTAAAATCCCACTAGTGTCTTTGAATCATTTTTACAATAAGGATTGTATACACTGTAAAATCCCCCTTCACTGAAATAGGAGTACTTAAACGGAATTTAAATAATTTTCAGCAAAAATGTAATGGGTAAAAATGCAGGATGATTGCTTCTGCTTTTTCATTTCAATACTGTCAAAACATGTCTGTTCAATAAGCACAGAGTAGCTGTGTTTCAACTCTGTCATTATATTTAGACATGTATATTAATTGAATTATATTTCTATTTATTTTACTCAATGCCATTCTGCTTGGACATATGAAATGATTCATTATTTTCAAATTGTTTTTTTCTACACTGGCCATTCCGTACAATTTTAAAATACTGCATTTCCTTTCCAACTCTGAAGCCTTGTTTAATGTCTGAAGACAAGCTGCAGAGCAGAAACAACATCCCTCCACCAGTCCTGGCTCCTACGCTTCGTACGCCAGATTTTTGGAATAAATATAACCAACTGGGGGTTTGAGTCAGGAAAAACCAGCCCTGTTCTCTGTTTGACAAACACTGAAGATATAGGCCAGGAGAAGGAAGAAATAAGTAAGGAATATCAACAACAAAGAATGCAAAGACCTTTTCAAGGGTCTAAAGAGAGGGATGCTCTCCAGGCAGGGTCCTGCAGCGGATGCTGGCAGGTGACTCGGGGTCTGAAGGCACATCCCCACACCAGCAGTGCAACTGCACCCTCACCCTAAAGGACTGGGAATTTCTTCCTCTAATGCTTCCCAGCACCAGGCCAGGATCCAAAGCCCCAGCCCAAGGGCATCTGCTCATTTTAAACGAGTGCACTGTGCTCCTTCCCTCCTTACCCACAAAGCTGGACAGGAGATTTATGTCGGAGGAGGAGCAGAGTTAATGCGTGAATGACTTCACAAGGTCGTTAGAGATTAAAATTGACACAGGCTAAATTCTGCTGAAACCAACAGAGGTATAGGAAGGGGCTTGGGCAAACACTGGGAGCTCTGGACAAAATAAACAGGTAATTCAGACTCGGGAAAGTCTGTGAAAAAGACCATGGGAAGCAGTGGGTCACTCACTCCCAAACGTCCCCAGCTGGGAGAAGGGGGAATCTTCCCCCCACTACCCAACATCCAAAACTTGAAGGACAAGTATCTTAGCTTTCATTCAAAATCCAGAGCATGCAGAAAAAGGATTATTATTTGTCTTGAAGAGAGGGAAGGTCAGAGTCAAGTAGGCTTTTCTTCCTTTTTATTCCTTCAATGGATTTACAGGTTCCTGAAGTCACTTGGGCTACAGAAATGTATGTATTTCTATCATTTTTATTTTGACCAGCAAAGCAAGTCGTGTGTACAAAGGAGGAAAAAAAAAATAAAAGACATGCACACAATATCAGCCACAGCACTGACATGAAATAAAATACTTCAGAAATATTATGATGTGCTGAGGCACCTTCCTGGCTGCTATTATTTTGATGTCAAGTGTAATTCAGATTTGACTTCTTCCACTGTGGGTAACCCTGGCACCAGAAATCTGCATCAATAAAAAAATTTCAGCCACATGACTTTAAACTCCTCCTATATAAACACTAAGAGGATGTGTGAACTGGATCATGAATCTGGTGCTCTCAAATTCCAGTGCTGCAGCCAGCCAGACCCAGGGCATATATCCTGGATCAAGACAGCAATGTCAAATTAACCTAATTATTTTCCTGGAACAAAGGTTCTGAAGAGTTTTGGTGACAAAATGTTGATGTTTCGTTTCCCTGTGACAGCTCATTGGCCCAATGCCACCCGGGAGAGAGGGAAAGCTCTTCCAAATAAAACCTCGCCCGGTTCTAAATGCTTTGTTATATTTATATTTAGAATAATACCAAAAGAATTTTTAACGGCACACACAGACAATTTTGCCTTGTAAAACAGATGCTGAGCTTTGTTTTTGCCCTCACCATTCTTTTTAATCTGCTAAACAGACAATGTGGCAGTGAAAGGCAGCAACCAGAACCTGGGATGACCGACCTGGACAACAGAGGTCACACCCACACATGGAAGTGATTTGATGCAAGAGGAGGAGCAGATCAGTAGGTCAAACCCATCTACTACCACAACTGGTTAGAGTCTCAGAGGGAGGGTCCCGGGTGGTCAGCTTGTCTCCACGTGTGCACTGGCAGTGCCTGCAGGACTGGTTCAGACTCTTGGGTCTCTCATGTTTGCCAAAAGCCACGGCAGAGCAGGAAAACCAAGCCTGCTGTCAGAGTACAGTGAGGAGATAGATTTATAGCTGCACACAGGCTTGCAGAGTCATTAGAGACCCGAACACATTTAAAAGGCAGAAAGATAGAGTTAAAGTGACCCTTTGGGTTGAAAGGGTATCTTTGCTTTTTTGCTTTATTAAAAACATTTTTCAGCTGCTGATTCTTTCTCTCAGATTTGATTTCTGGTTTTCTGGCCCTGTAGAGAAAAAAAAATTCCCTCTGGATACAAATACACCTGTGGGAGGGAGCTCACTCATGAGCTTGGGCCTTCACTTCATTTTCTTTGCTGCTCTGCTCCCCATGAAGCCCAACCAAAGGATGCGACTGATGCATTTCATTCATTCGTTTGCTGTCAACAACTATTTGGTTCCACAGGGGGGTTGTCGCATTTTGGAGACCTTAAATTATTGCTAGAAATATAAATGACAGCTGAATATGAAGGTTTTGCTTTGTGTTTACCCGAGGACATGAAGATACCCTTTAGTGCCGAGATCTGCCCTGGTACCTCCCAGGGAGCTGATACCAACTCTAGGTCCTGAGAGTGAGTGAGTTTCAGCCTGCAGCACTGGGTGGGGGGCCCACGTCAGGGAAAATTATCTGCAAATAATAGTTTTCCATCAGCAAAAAAAAACAAAAAAAAGAAAACAGTGGTTAAAAGAAACCAGCAGTTAAAGGTAATACCCATGAAAAAATCACGAAGTGGGATACGGTGACCAACGAACATCCCTGCTTTCCTGCACTCACACATAAGAAAGGAAGATGTAAGGAGGAAAACGCCAGCATCTGGGAAATTCAGTTCCATGTAGGACGTGGTGAGAGCTTCCTCGAAGCCACAAAACCCTGCACTCTCACCCTGCACCGCTCTGGCCTGGAGCTGCGATTTACGGCGGCGGCGATTGCTGCCACCACCGGGTACCGGGACTCCCGCTTGGCGGGCTCAAACTCTCCCAAAACCCTCAAGTGCCGCCGTAACTTTATACCACTTCATCCCAAACCCTCAGCTATTTCTGAAATAAAGCGTTCAAGGAAATTTCAGGGCTCCAATTACAGCCTCTAAAAGGAAACGTCCTGCCGGAGACCTGGCGGCGGCTCGCGCTCGAATCCCCCGGCAAACGCGCGCTCAAACGCTTCCAAATCGGTTCCCGCCGAGCAGAGTTGCCAGGAATCAGTGCACCATTTTTCACTTTGTTTTCCAATGGCTCCGTAAGGCTGGGAAGAGAGAAGCATATTGAATGGATTTCCACTGATGCCCGGGGATGCCAGGGCAAACAGCCGGGATGCAGGGGTTTTATGCGGCTGTCCCGCTGCTGGCGAACCTTCCCGGAGCTCAACCACGTGCCTGGTTTCGCTCCACTTTAGAAAAACGAGCTTGAAAACAAAGAGGCCAAAAGCTGTGGCCTGAAGGAAGCTCCACAAGCTGAGGGTTGACCCCTGGCTCTGCCTGAACAGTCCATTTTCCCGAGCAAAACCCTCTACAGCAGGTCAGGCTCCTGGCAGACCCTCTGCCGAGGGAACAAGCCTCAACCTTGCTGCAAATTTCACATATCTATTCTAATCCCTGAGCAGAAATATCTACATGCATGAAGCTAAAAGCAGGAAAAATAGCCAGAATCCTTTGTTGATAGAGATGATATAAATACCTGCAAGGAACATACAGCAGGTATTAATTTACCATAAAATATAGGTACTTGAATGAAAAGAAAAATTTCCAGCGAGCCTTTCATCCTGGAAAAGCACTCATAAAATAAGAAGGGAAAAAAACATAATAGTTCGGGTTTAGTTGAAAATATTTGGCTCCAAAAAAAGGAGCATAGCAAGCTCTAAACCAAAGGCACTGGAAGGTCTGACATGGAAAACCCAAAAACTAGGAAAATGTGTGTTAGGAAAGGGTTTCAACAGCAGAGCAGATAGCATTTCCTGTTGAATATTTGTTTTTCCATTTTACTGCCTCTCAGATGTGGTCAGCAGTCTTAATATCAGCAGTTAGGTTGAGGAATACAAACCCATGTAACAGCAGGAAAACAACACCTGCAAGGGGCTTAAAAATATCCCACTGAACCCATTACCATGCTGTTTCCCAGTACTGGGCAAGCACCAGCAAGTGTCCAAAGGCAAAGGGCCCAACAACCCACCCTGGTACTGGCTCCTGAATGAAAATTGCCAAGTCTGGATGCTCATTGGTGTCACAAAAGAGAAGCTCTGTCCCTTCAAGCTGGGCTGATACAGCAGAAGGTGGTTCCTAAATAGTAAGAGCCTTCAGCCTCCCTTCCCAGACAGCTCCAGTCAGGATGCACAGCTGCAGTGGAAATAAATGCAACCCCTAAATTACAGCTGGAGGAAACTGCTTTTTTAGCCGCATATCCCAGCTTCTTTAATGCTCAAGATAAAAATCAGCACATTGGCATTCCGCGTTCCGCTGACTCCAACCAGGAATCATAAGCTGGATTTGGTTTGGGTTCCTTTGGTCCACGCGGTGCTCGGAATAGTCCCGATAAGATTTTATCGCGGATTATTTTTCCTGCAGGCAAAGCAATGCTGCAGGAGAGAAACAAAAAATTTTAAAAAATACAGCCTTGCTTGTGCTAACAGGAAAATTAAAACCCCGTGTAATTCTCACACGACGACGTGGAAGGGACTTACTCGGAGACACAAAGAGCTGCGCGTGGCGTTGGGAGCTCTGCTTGTGCCCTAAGCAGCCAAAGCGGCTCCGAGGGTATCTCATCTTCCGGTTCTAGCCGTGGCAAGGCAGATGTGTGAGCTGTAAGTGGCCCTGCTGGCTGGCACGGCTCCCAATCCGCGAGCCTGCCCCCAGCACGGCCACAGCCGGGCATCCGGCCTCGCCCCGAGAACAGCACGGCAAGCAAAGCAAAGGCACAAAGGCACTAGGGCAACCCACGGGCTATTAAACCTGATTTAATCTCTTCTTCAGCGTCTGACGGGGCTGAACACACAATATCCTCACTCCTAATGCCTGCAGAAGGGTCACAGAGGTACGGGCTAATAATTTAAATGCACGTTTTTGAAGGCGTTCCTACGAAAACCTGTTAAATGTGCACAGAAAGGCACAAACCGGCCTGGCACAAGCTTCAAGGGCTCCTCTCTTGCAAGTGCCTGATCACCTGTGTTGAAACTGAGGTGACTTCTGCACCACACATGGCTACTACAGATGACAGTGAGGAAAATGCACGTGAAGGTGAGTCCTTAACTACGAGACTGCTGCTCCAGAGGAGTGAGTGGAGAAAAAGCAAAGGAATATACAGATTTTATACACGTGGACTGTGCTTTCCCATTGAGATACTGATGCTTTCCTCTCCGTTACTGCACATTTTCCACTCTATAACCTGCATGTCTCGAGAACAGAGACATCCAGGGCTGCCAGGTTGTTTGAAACTTCTTATCTGTAAGTTATTTATAATCAGTCACTTCTCACACGGAGCTGCAGCTAAGAGTTTCTTCCAGAAAGGGGAGATAAGTTTAGCAGTAACTATGGTAAAGCTTTTAGTAGCAGAGTTGAGACAGGGATGAAGGAAAGTGAAAGCTGTCAGAGTAAATCCTAGGTGAGATGCCTCAGTGCATCTTCATGCTGGAAGTCAGCACCAGCTCTCCCTGGCAGCCTGCAGCTGCTCACGCTGTCATCTTGGGCTTTTTGCCTTCATTTTTATTAAATGGTGCAATTTGCCTTTTCTTCTTTGGGACAATACTTAATTAATCTTTCTCCAGCACAGTGCTACCACGGAGTGCGCCACTCAGATATTCCTAGAACCAAATTTTTAGCTGTCGTTTTTTTTCTCTCGAATAAGAACCGTATACTAACGGGTGGAAAAATATTTCTTCGAAAAATTAATCAACTATCACCTCCTTCTGATAAGTAAGACTTATATTTATTAAGCAACTCCTTTTAAGGAATGCATTTACTCCCCCCCCCCTCTGTTTTAGACCTCAAAATTTATGGTGCAAGGCAGCATCAGCATTTGCAGGTTGGGTGTTTACCTAATTAGCTGTAGTTAATGGAACCTTTTATACAAAACCCTTTCCCAGTTCTGGGAAACAACAACAACTTCAAATTCACCTGTTCAAGAGGAGATAAAACAGAAAGCAAGGATCTATAACTCTTCACCCAGCATCACACCAATTTGCTAAAGCAACCCCCATGCCCTACGCTCCACACATCAACCACCACCCCAAACCTCACTACGAAGATGAGTTTTACTCAGCCTCTCTCAGTCTCACACCCTTCAGGCCAGACATGACAGCTCCTCAACGGGAGGATCCTTCAAAACAAAAACGTGCTAATGTCCAAAAAATTTATGTTATGCACTGCTGTACCTTGAGCAGAGTCTTCTAGGAGCTCCACAAATGATCAGATATTCTAGTGTGGAAAACTTGCTGATGGATGCTGCACATCTTGGGGTGCTTAACCAAATAAAACCTGCTCCTGCATTTGCAATGCCAAGCCACATTTCTGCCCGTGTCTTCCAAAGCACACCCATGTGTCATTATACCACAGGACAAATGCTTATTGATATTTCAACTGTAGTCTATTGGGTTTCTTAACAGCCAAGTGTCTTTATTCCACTCACAATGGCATTCAGCCTGAGTGATTGTCTTCCATTCCCGAAAATGGCTGCGAAGCCAAATGTGGAAGAAAAGGAGAAAGCTCTGCACAGCGTTTACAATAATTGTAATAGCTGTCCCGTAATAATCTATTTGTTCTCTGCTATTTCTCTTCTAGATCGTTTTCATTTCAAAATATAAGGCGCCCATCACACTTGGAATATACATATGTAATTTCCATGTTTTGCATAAAAACAATGTAATAAATATCGACCTGTAGGAAAGGCGACCTGGGATCTTCAGGAAACTAATGGAACTTGAAAGTCACAGCCACGACCTGTGTCCCTTGTACCTTACCTATCTCCACCTCCTGCCCAGCAGCCCCACTTCGAGCTGCACCTTTGGTTTGTGGCTCTAGGGGCCCATTTTGTCACTGTTTGCTTCTTTGTTTCGTTGGCAACCGATTGCTGTTAAATTATGGTGAATTTTCCTGCACCTCTGCCAGCTTCACTGGCTGAGACACTAAAAACCAGCACGTGGCATCCCGTGCATGAAGGGCTGCAAAACTCCTCGTGGCTGTTTGCTCACAGCAAACCTGGGACATGTGTCGCTGCCCAGCTCAATTCCTCTTTCATTGCTGTCAACATTGGGATCCCTCTACCTTCTCTGCAAGCTAAACAATCAGGAATCACCACGTATCTTGTTCCCCAAGCTCCCAATCATTCTTGCTGATCCATTCACACTCTCCCCAGCTCTTCTTTCCCATTGGGACACTCAACGTCCATCCAAGAACAGTGCTCAGGCTGAGACTTGCCATGTGTTGACCTGGTCAGAAGACAAAAAAACTCCACCAAACAAATGAAAATAACTGACTTTTGGGAGCAGTACATGAGATGGCAGCGTGCAGTCCAAGTGTTTCCTTGGAGGAAACACCTCTGCAGGCACACTGTGCCCTGCAGTCCCATCTGTCACTGCCCAGCTGACACGACTCACTAACTCATGGGCTCACCACCTTCACATGTCAGGGTGTTCCAGAGGGGAAAGGGCTGGATGGACTGGTGTTGTCAACTGACAGCTGATGGTGACCTCCTTGAAGCACCTCCTCTGACAACCTCTGCCCAAAGAGCAGCATTGAGTGTGTTCTTCACAAGCCACCCCATCCCTGCCAGTGTCACGCCCAGAACTCCAGCAAGGGGCACAAACCACCCGCCATTCAAACCTTAAAAAAAAACCCAAAGAAAACAACTACTTGTGTTTTGATGGCAAGCTCTTGTTGACTACCAAGCCCAGCAGGAAGATCTCAGATGTTCCTGGTATGGCTGCAAAACAAATAATTCATCAAAATTGTTCAGATACTCAACTGGTAGGAATCACTGTCACTCCAGGGAAGTCAGGAAGCCAGAACCTCTGTTCATATTAAAAATATATAGATCCCCAGAGTCCCCTGCTGACATTTATCTGCTAGCAATCTAGAACAGTATTTTCTGACTAATCCTTCAAAGTCATTCTTTTTTCCAGCCTCAAACTCCTCACGTCCACCGCTCCTGCTGGGATTTTGTTACTCACACTAAGTCCTATATACATGATTTATCTGCAAGAGCCTTTTGTTGTCTGGTTCCTCAACAATTCAAGGCAGTACCCAAGACAAACACAAGGCTTTTCCATTAACCGGTTTGGGTAAGTGCTGTCCTGCCGTAAAGTTTTTTATTTTAAGGCACTGGTCTGGCCGGAGGAATTGATATGGAAATGAGTGCAATTACCAGCGTAAACAATCTGTTATTTTCCATACAAGTCAGAGTGCTAAATCACCACTGGTCCACTACATTACCATCTGAATAGCAGGAGGTAGCTAATGGGCCATATGTCAAAAAGCAGGTTACCCGCATCTTCATTTGCAAATGAAAAGCCAGAGTGACAGCTGAATGGTGCAGATATGACCGCCGATCATATTGCCACTCCCAGGGCCCCCAAGCAGGGAACCCAGCCGTGAACCAACCACGGCAGCTCCTCAGCTCCCACCACCACCCACGTCATGACACGGCTCCGAAAATCTACTTGTGACACACCAGGTGTGTCACCCAGCCCACTTCCAGCTCAACACGGGAGGTTTCCCCACTAAATTTCACGTATCACAAGGAAACGTTCGAGAAACTGCGCCCCAAAAGCTCCGCATTTGCCTTCCCAAGTTGTGACACACACCAAAGGATCCAAGTTTCCCAAGGGAGCTGTAGGGAGGAAGCAAAACCAGCGCTGTGCATCAGCAGGGGTTCATCTCCCAAACCAGCAACTGCAGGGCAGAAATATCCTGTTTTCAGTGCCAATGCCATGAGCTGTGCATGCTGCCTGTCCCAGGAAGAACACCATCCTTGGAAAGACACTGCTTCATTCTTCAGGAGCAGCGCTTTCTCCCTCAGTGTCCTGCTTTTCCACCCTGTCCTCCCGCACATACTCTTGACCCAGTGGTAAAAAAAAAAGAAAAAAAAAAAAAGAAAAAAGGAAAATTATATCAAGAGGTCAAGCCACTCAAATGCATATGCATTAGATCTCCCAGAAAGCAAACTAATTACACTAAAAATGATGAGCTGTACAGAGCCAGGGTGACACCACAAATGACCGTTCAAGACGTGCTCGTAAGCTCTAACACATACGTGGTTTCTCACTCAAAGTAAAACAGGGAAGCTTGAAAAATCTGATTTGTTTTTGCAAAAATAATCCTGCCAAGTGATGGCATTTATAATGCAACTTGTATGCCAAGCTCTGGCAGCCCTGGCTTGGCTCTCCCAACCCTCCATCATTCCCATAGGGAATGGCATCTCTCCCCTCCCTGGAACTGCGTGCTCTGTGGGATGCTCCAAAGACCCACCAGTCCCTCCCCAGAGGGAAACTTAATTGATAACCCTGGGAGAAAACTAAAACTACAACCATACTTCATCATGGGTTTTTTCCTTACAGGAAGTTTTTCCTCAGTCTTCACCAACTTCAAAATTTATCTAACACATCCTCTTCCAGTAAGGAAGAATGAGGCAGTTAAATCACAGCACCCTGGCATTTGTAGCAACTAATGGATATAAACAGCATTTTCAAATCTGTCAAAATAATTTACAGTATCTCCCAAAGTTGCCTTTCAGTACAAACAGTTGCAGAGTTAAAAGGTTTTACAATTGCAAATCATTTTTGGGAACAGCGTAAAGAATGAGGGTATTCATCAATGGGTTTATTAATATGAGCAGAAAGAATAATGGATGCAATATCTGCTAAGGGGACATCACATTATGATACAGGCTTTAACTAATTTGCAATCTGGAAAAAAAAAAGAAAGAAAAAAGTATATTGTATCCCAGGGAGGCTCTTATCATTTGCCTACTGCTCTCTTTAGGCACTTTCAACACCTGATTAATTAATAATTGTTGCTTGGGTTATGCTGCTCAACAACTTCTGTACCCCGGCTGTGAATAATAATCTGGCACTAAAAATTTAATAGGTGCATTGCAGTGCTAGCCAAGATGCACCCCGTTGAGTGTTAAATAACTTATTTTTTGTAAATATAGCCATTTTTCCTTTTTTAACCTGAAAGCAGCACTACACTTGGATAATTCCACCTGCCACCCAGAGCAGTAATTAGCACCTGCATTGCTTCATTGTGAGATTACCTGAGAGAATCCCATTTGGAATTTTTTTCCCCCCCACTCCTTGTTTCTCTAAAGCCGTCAGCACACTCAGCTGAGCTGCGTCTTCGCGCTGTGCAACCAAGTCCGTGGCACACAACGGGTCAGCTGGGGGTGGGTTTTGGTGCTGGTTGTGAAGACTGAGCCCAGGGATCTGGCCAGACAAGACCTTCAAAGGCTTTTTTCCCCCCACCAAACAATTATGAAAAATGAGTTTCTGGGACAAACAACAACAGTGAGAGAGAGACCCAAACATCGGGATGCACTACGGGTCACTGGGACACGGAAACCTGTCCTGGAAATGCTCTTCCCTGAGGAAGGCGCAGTCAGATTAAGCCAGGACGAGTGTCCTTGGGCATATCAATGAATCTGCTGGCCCAAGGACACGCGTGGCAGCCCCTCTGAGCTGCCCACCCAAGGGGCAGCAGCTCGGGAGGGTCCCTCCCGGTCCCTCCCATCACCGGGGAGGGCAGCAGTGACAAAGGAGGAAAGTCCTGACCTTGCAGCAGCTCTCCTGCCGAGCACAGCAGCTCTCCAGTGGCAAGGACATCAGGCAGCACCCGCCGGTTAACCCAAATATAGCACAGGAGCTCAAGGCAAGCTGGGAATCTTGGGCAGGGAGAGCTGAGGGCCACAGCAGGCTCCGAGATAACCGCACGGTTGTCTGTGCCCCCTGGGAAAGGCACTGCTGATGCCCTCCAGAAACCTCCAGCAGCTCCCAGGAACGGTCCTGGTCCCCGCCCTGTGGTCCAGGAATAGCAGGGGAAACACTGAGGACACACACCAAGATCCAGGGAAAGGGACAACTGCTTGGAAGGACCTGGCCACAGGACGCGTCCACAAGCCAGCTGAACCAGTCCACTGACCAGTGTGGATCAGCAACCTGAAACCAGCAGCTTAAAAAGCCTTGCCTTCTGAATTTGCACTCTGTTCTTCTAGTGTATGCAAATTTATTTCTGCATAAAACAACAGCGATGAGAGGTTTAGGCAGGACGTCCCGGGAAGGAGGATTTTTAATTCTAACTGCCCAAAGGGTTTTACAATCTCCCCCCACCCTCCATCAGTAGAGCTTTGACCAGCAGGAAGAGTAACAAAAACCTGCCTCAGGGTGCCACACAACAGGCAGACTCTTACACTGGGTCAGGGATTTTTGGGTTTGTTTTTTTCTTTTTTTCTTTTTTTCCAGGTTTTTGATTGTTTGGCTGTTCCTTTTTAGTTCCTTCGTTTTTGGGTAAGAACAACTTCAAAGCCTTACAGATAACAGATCCTGCTAATCTATATCTAACAAGGTTCTTGAGGGGGGGAAAAAAAAAACAACCCCACCAAACAAGCAACTCACCCTCTAAAATAATCGTAACAACAAATTCTTTAATAACCTCAGCCCACTCCCTGGCTCAGATACCATTTGTCACAGCTTTTCTGGGCAGAGCTGAGCACTTCAGAAGTGCAGGCTTTTGGGATTACAAAGAATTTTAGAGAAGATGACAAGCTCTGCCAGGAGGTCTGAAAAACAGCATCTTCTTACAGCACTCGGGATCACAAACATTTGCCTTGCTATCACTTTCATGGAAAGAGAACAGGAAAGAGTAATAAAGCTTTTAGTAGAACTAATTAAAATTAAATTACTCACAATTTACAACCTGCTTCTTCTATATCCCTAAAAATAAAGCCAATAAAGAGACAGACATTCTGAACTCTCTATTAAATTAAAAAAAAATAAATAATTTGGCTGTCCCTTGTTTTTATATGTCAGCCAAAATATAAAATACTGCCCTTACAACCGCATCTTCACCAGCAATAATTCTGGACAAAACCATTAATCACGACAAACTCATTCAACACATTTTGCCTTTTCTACTGCGTGTGAATAATTCACAAATTAAAAGGAGACCAGCTAGGGTTACCACTGCGATGATTAAAAGCTTTGCAAGAAATACAAATTCTTGTGCTTCAGGCTGTGCACTGACCTCTGGTTCAGAGCAGCTGGGAAGGGCTGAAGCAAAGCTGCAGCAAGTGAAAGCCAAAGTGCCTTCAGGAGAAAGGCTTCCCCAAGCAGCCAGCACTGCCTCTTGCCAGGCAAGGACCACAGGCCCTGACTTCTGAGCCTTCTGGGCACACTGGATTGTACTATTTGCTGTTTAATATCCTGCTTTTCCCCAGTCCCAAAGCAGCACTGGCAATCAGGGCAGCAGGCAGTGGGAAGGTTCAGTGCCAGCAGGTCTAGGAGGCCCCACAGATGTTTCTAGACAGGTTTTTGCAGAGGATCCCACAAAGCTGCACACGCACAAGCCCCCTATTTTGTATGCACACACACACAAGTGTGGGACTGTCTCAGTGTGCTGGAGCCTGGTCCATCCACGGGCTCCTTCCCAGCCCAGGCAATTCCCCATCCCAGTTTCGGTGCAGACCAGCCCATCAGACAACACGGAGCAGCTCACACCAGGCACCGGAGCTGCCTTGTCTGCAGGTGACAAGGTAAGTGTGGATTTTGGGTAATTGCCCTTTTTTAAGCCAGAAGAGCGTGGGAGGATGGAATCAAGCACTCAACAAAAAAGCTTCTTGCTGCATTTGGGAGACAAGCAAATGGGTGAAAAAGTGAACTCTCATCATCCCCTGGAACATTATTCTGACTTACAGCCACGAAAAAAAAAACCCCAGTCTGTGATGCATGAAAAACTTGTAGAACACATAATTCAAAGAATGGTACAAAGCCAGAAAAATCCCCATGATTTTGGGACTGCTTTTCAAATCAGCAGCAGCACAAGTAACAAGCACATGAAATGAGACAGAACTAAAATGAGCTTAAGACAAATGCTAAATATCGATATAACAATCAAGGACCAAAGCAAAAGCAGAAGGAAAAAAGGGCCCATGATTAACTATCCTACATTTCCTCCTCAGACAGACAATTCCATTAATGCTGCAAGCACTGCTATGTCCCTTGTGGGGAATTAACAGAAATGCCATATTTTCAGGAAAGGCACAACCACGGAAATTTGGGTTCATTTTCAAGGGGACATCTGCTTAGCCCCCAAGAGTTCCTTGGACAGTCAGGTATCTCCTCAAGCCCCACTGCAGCTTTTTACAGAAAGTATCTCAAAACAGGTTTCCTGAAGAAGCCCTTATAATGTTACAGATGGGGAAACTGAGGCACACGAGCTTGCAACAGCAAACCCCCAGATATCATGCCATAGGTTTTTTTCCTTTCCATGTTTCCCCCTTGTGGGAAATAAGAGCATCCCCTCGTGTCACAGCTGAGGGATGTTCCATCCTCCTCCTGCCCTGTCCCAGTTCAGCAGCTTGTACATGCTCTGTGCTCCATCCTGGCACCAGCCAAGGACACCACATCACAGTTTCAGAGAGTGAGGCACTGCTCCTCACAGCTTTTAAAGCAGACACTGGCTGACCTCTTCAGCAGCACTGGAGTATTTTTCTCTTCCGTTGTATTTGCTGCACTATTATCTTCCCATTTATTTTAAGTCCTGCTAAGCCCAGTGGAGAGGGTTTGCAGTTTATATTGCGCTACACTGATCCTCCTCCTGCTTGTTTTTTGTAGCATATGGCCATTGAGGTTATAACCTCTCTTTCACGTCTGTGTCTAGACTTATTACCTTAAATTTTTTTTAACACCAAAATCTATATGACACTTCCCTCTGCGGGCATCTCTTCTGTCCGAACTCTGATCATATCTCCACCTTTTTTTCCCTTTAACTACTCTGGATGGCCACGACACACCAGTGCAAAGCCTGTACCACCACCAGAGGGTTCACATGCAAGGCAGGAAAAATTAGTGCCTGTGCTCAGATTTTTGTTAGTTACTAGCAACTTACTAGCAACAACACCGCCCTATTTGTTAACTGCTCATAATTAGTTAATGCTAAACCTTAGCACTAACAGAGGTCTTGTCTTCTTTTACCTCCACTCCATATCTTGTCACCAAAAAAAACGCCCACACAATTTTCCATTTTCCTTTCCTGTTCTAGGCAATTTTCTTCTTGGTTTCTGCACAAATCATTCATGGCAGTTCTTACTGGTGTGTCAGGCACCTGTTTTTTCCCACAGACCAGGCAGTCCTCCTTGGAGAAAACCCATGTCCACACGGAAAGGAGAAGGACCGCAGGCCGATCTGTTCAAAATATTTTTAATGTGAACATTCCCTAAGAAATCAACCTTTCCAACTGCAATGCTGAGTCTCATCGAGAACTCGTTCAGTTTTGCTCTAGATGCCACCAAGTGCTGTGCTATTTTTGCTAACATGTTCGTACCATTGTCATGGTCAGCCCCAAACCACTGTGACCTGAGCCACCTCCGTGGCAGAGTGCCAACCACTCACCTCAGACCTTGAGCTGGAGATGGCTCCGACAATGAAAAGCAATTCATTGCTGAGTGCTATTTTTTAACAGAAGTAACAGAGATAAACAAACAGTTCAGGCCTGATCCTCAGGTAACGTAAATCAGATCAGATGCATCAAAGTAAAATCTATTTATACCAGCTGGGGTTCTTGTAACGTAATTTCAAAGCATCCTTGTCATCTGCTACTGGCTTTTCCAGGGGCAGAAGGCAGAAAATTTACGAAAAGCCAAGGGAGAGAGATAGTAATAGAGATCTCTTAGTGATGATTGCAGAATCGATATGACGACGACGGAGATTAAATGGCTATGAATCATCTTGTTAAATCTGACTGCTCTGCGGGACTGCCCCAGAACAGCAAACACAACAAAACCAAACCCCACAGTGACTCATCCCAGCCCTGTGGCTGCTTAAACCCGTGCAGAGGACGTGGGGTATTCCAAGTGCCACATCCCCAGGGTGCCGAGGGATGTGGCAGCCTCCGCAAGGCCGGAGCTGGCCCAGTGTGCTGTGTCCCTGTGCCTGTCCCACGTGCCTGGGACACAGCCGGTGTTCCAGGCCTGGATGGGCTGCGGGTGCCTGGGACACAGCCGGTGTTCCAGGGCTGGATGGGCTGCAGGTGCCCGGGACACAGCCGGCGTTCCAGGCCTGGATGGGCTGTGGATGCCTGGGACACAGCCGGCGTTCCAGGCCTGGATGGGCTGCGGGTGCCCGGGACACAGCTGGTGTTCCAGGGCTGGATGGGCTGTGGATGCCTGGGACACAGCCGGCGTTCCAGGCCTGGATGGGCTGCGGGTGCCTGGGACACAGCTGGTGTTCCAGGGCTGGATGGGCTGCAGGTGCCTGGGACACAGCCAGCATTCCAGGCCTGGATGGGCTGCGGGTGCCTGGGACACAGCTGGTGTTCCAGGGCTGGATGGGCTGCAGGTGCCCGGGACACAGCCGGCGTTCCAGGCCTGGATGGGCTGCGGATGCCCGAGAGGAGGGCAGAACAAGGGCGCCGTTGTTCCCCAGCATCGCCGGAGTTCACAGCGCTGCTCTTCCCCAAAACTTGTTTACTGGGGGCGGTTACCACCATTCATTTCGACATTCAGAAAAATCATAGCAGTGATGGAAGGGGAGGAGAGAGGGAGAGTGCCCGGCAGTGACATGGGCACAGAGGCATGCAGGGAATGAGGAGGAGGGAAGCGGCCCGGCCGCCCAGGGCCCATAAATCTCGCCGGCTGGACGATGACCTTTTGTGTGCTGAAGGTTTCTGACGTGCAAAGTCCTCCTCTCCGCTCCGCGGGGACAACAGAGGCTCAGGAGTTATTAAAACAGGGCCTGATCGCCAGTCAGAATGAATAAAACCACTTGGAAAAGGAGAGAGAGAGACAAAAGGTACGAAAACTTTACATAAGCAAGGATGCAGGTCAAAAAGCTCCTGAAGGGATGGGTGTTTTGGGGCACGTCTATTTTTGGTTTCCCAGGTGCCGTAGCTGCAGAGGAGGGCTGTGAACATCAGTTTCGGTGCTCACACCGAGTCCTGGAGACAGCAACAGCTCTTGGCTGGATACCACTTTGCAAAAAGAGAATACAATGAGAATTTCATTGACCCTTTACAGGACGTCAGTTCTGATCAGAAAAAGAGCTGAGGCAGTGACTTTCTTCTCCTTGTCTTTGCCACCATCACCCCAATTGTGTTCACCTGTGCCTTGAAGAATACAAAACTTTGAGGCCACTGGACCATAAAGTCAATTGTGCTCTTTCTCTGCATAAATAATTAAACACTTTTGGTGCCAAACTGAAGTGACTCCAACAAGAGAAGCTTTGGCTTCTTGTGCCAACTCTAAGTTACACATACCTTACACACACACAGAAGTAGACTCATAGTCACAGTATATATATGGTTCTAGTCTAAAAGGTAACATTTTCATTTCAGAGCAAAACACAAGCTTCCTGGTTTCTTAACTTTATTTTCACAAGATGGGAGTTCTCCACAGAGACATACATCTGGCTGATGGCTTCTTGTAGGAAGAAGCCAAGCTTCAAAATGGGAAAGGCTGAGTCCCTGCATCACAAAGAGAGGGGCAAAATTTCCAGAATTTTCAGCTTGAACATTATTTTTAAATGTGACAGGGCCATTGAGACATGATATAGTCATTGTCACACTGCGAATTCTTTGCCTGCCACATATCAGGAACTGTAAATAAACTCCCAAGGTAACAGATACCCTAGTGCGGCCTTTAATCTATCAAATATGGTAATTGTTAGCACAATCTAACAACTTGCTGGCTTGCAAATTAATCACTCAGTCTTAGCAGCAAGGTGCATCTTTTTATAGCAAACGCTTGGCACATGAAGTGTGGCTAATAAGATGCCTCTAATTTAAAGAGTCTCACAACATCCCCCTTAAGGAGATAATTGCTCACACCGAAGGCCCCGATCCCAAAAAGGCTGTGGAGAACAACACAGCACTGCTCACCAACTGCTCCCCACCACTGCAGGGAAGTGGGAGCAGTCCACCTCTGGCTGGAGTGCCAAGGAGGACACCACAGGATAGGAAAAAACCACTATGGGATTGCAACTTACTTACACATACACAGCCTATGAGACCAGAAAGGTTATGGCCATATAACACCATCTCTGACTCAGAAATATGTACCTGATTATTCACAAATTCTTAGTAATTTTGACCTAATAAATGTGAACAATATGGGTTCAAAACCCATAGGCTGACAGCTCTTTCCTTCTAGCAGCACCTTGCCCCTCTGGCTGTCCAGACCTAATCAAGCACCAAAGTCTTTCCTTGTGCAAAGTCCTCTTATTCCCCTAACAAATGTTCAGCTCTGACCGCCTGACCCTGCTCCCTTCTCCAGCCAGTCCCCATCCACCTGCTCCTCAAGGACTTGGCCAAGCCCTCATGGTCTTCAGCCTCGGGGCTTTCCCCCAGAGCTTTACCTGCATTGCTGATCTAATTGACCATCCCCTTCCTGGTGCCTCCTTGCAACCCTTCTCAGACACGAAGCTGTTTTAAAGACACCAAGTTTCAGGCAGGGAACTCCTCCTCTCGGCTGAAGGGTGAAGAACTCACCCGTGCTCTAAGGCACTGCAATGTCACAAATTCTGACAGCAGGGTTGATGCCTTTCCTACAGAATACCTTCAGAGTCTGAAGTGATTTTAAAAATAGGGTGGTAAGAAATTCAAAGAAAACAGAGTCAACTCATTACAGAATATTAATGCAAAAGATTAGGTCCAGATAAGACTTCAGGCCTTTCCCGAAGCAAGATGAGAAGGAAGGGAATTTACTGTGTGTCTCTAAAGTTGGTTAGCAAATGCACCACCCCAGCTGATGTGGCAGTCAATTGCCTATTTGCACAAGTTCATTCTGGTGACAAAATGATGTATTTTTGTGAAGCACGAATCCCCCTAAAATCCTAAAGCTGGAGCAGCGCGTCCTGTGCGTTAATTCAGGGATGTGACACCAGACCAGGCAGGCTGAGTGCCCCGGAGCACAACATGAATTTGTGAACAGTCCAGAGATCCCATGTGCCGAGCACTTCTCTCTCTGAAGTTAGTCAACAGCACAGACACTCGCTGCCTCTGCACTGCTCCCTAAGAACCAGCCTTGAAAACCACCGAGGCTACCACAAGGCTGGATAAAACACCAAGTGCCTGTGAAATCTGCAAAAGAGGTAAAGAACAAGTCCTTTTTCTCGTTTACTACACCCAACAACAGAGCAAACCTAATTCTCCACTCCATTCAATCTTGGTGAACACAGAGGCACCCAAACCCCAGCAGGGTGGATGGCACATCCATTACTCTCTCAGGTCACATGAGTGATGAGCAGCTGATGAACAGCTCTGAAAGACGTTTGCTGCACACACAAAACAAAATTTAAGGAAACAAGAGAAAGATCATCCAAGGCTATGGTCGGTACCCAAAATGTTCCCCCCAGAGCAGCTTGAGCACGTTTGCACTGGAGACCAAACTATACAGTATTAACCAGGAACTCTAAAAATTCCCTATATGCCACTTTTTTTTCCCTTTTCTTTTCTATGGAAGTCATCAAAATACCTACTTAGAGCACAACAGCAAATCACTGCCAATCTTGTGAGACTGAGCTACTTCTAAATTGGGAACTGTGACAGGAGAGTAGCACAGCATTAAGGCTTACCTAAGGAAATGAGTCACTTCAATTAAGGCAGCAGCTATAGAATTTAATAGAAGAAATTGATGTCAACTAATTAACACTTATGATCTTTATTATCAGTGGTTTTATAGAACTGTAGTGCAGGTATCACTAAGTGAACCTATAGTTAATTACCTGATGTACAGAATCAAACCCCACTACACTTCCTCCTGCCAGTACATAACTGCTTGCTTAAGGAAAGAAGAGTTGACTGATTAATCAATTCTGAGTTCAAGAGACCAGCACATTATCAGAAGGGCTGACACTGTGTTGAGTGAGTTGGCACTTGCATTTTTAATTTGGTATTCCATTTCTTAGTCAAACTTCATTGCCTACCTTATTTATATAAGCCTTTTATCTTCTTGGAAAGCAGGAGGCACCTCTCCTGTAAGATTTATTCTTAGAATGCAATCGCTTTTACAAATTTTTCTCCACATCCTTCCTTCTAACACCACCGTGGGCCAAAGCTCCCTTGCTGCTGCAGCTGCTGTGCAGGAACACAAAAAAGGTGTGTTTTTTGTCCTCACATGACAAAAAGCGGGAAGGAAACCTGGCTGTTCCCACATGACAAATTTGCTTTGCTATTTTCAACCCCAATGATACAAAAAGAGAAGCACAAGGGTTTCTCTCCTGTGCAGCTCCAAGTCTTATGGCCCAGCATGGCAGCACAGCCAACGAGCTTAGAAATTGCAATGTCTGGGTAAAAACAGCCAGACAAAATCTGCTTCAAGTCCTCGCTCCCACGGACGCACAAAACCACGCAGGTCTCCCCTGCACACCCGTCTGCAAACATTTAAGGGGTTCAGTGAACGAGTTCCACTCTCACCAGTTTAAAAACTTCACCCTCGTGCGCCTTTAACCGGGAGCTGAGCTTTACAGGCTCTGGGAGCAAGGGAGAAGTGTCAGCACAGATTACAAACCAGGGGGTGATGGTGAGACCCCAGGCACCTGGCTTTCCGTGCTCAGGGGCGGCGTGCCCAGGAGATGAGCCCCGTGAAGGCCACGCACCGACGACACCTCCCACCCGAGGCACCAGCCGGCGACAAAGCGGGGTGGACACAGCTCTGCCCCGGGATGGCCGCAGCCCCTCCCTGGTGCTGACAGGAGCAGGCAGCCTGCCACCACTCCTTACCTGGCCCCCTGCTTCCACGAACGCTGCTCCAGGGAAAGCCGGCACAGGAAAGAGCCGCGGTTTCCGCGAGGGCAGGATCCCAGCAAGTCAGTGACCTTTCCCGAAGCGCACAGGGAAAAGCACGTCCCTTCTCCTGCTCGCAGCCCAATCCCATAAAGCTTTTTGCACACATTTAAGCTCATCTTGCAGCATTAAAGCGCTTTTGGTGAACTTTAAGCACCATCTTAGGTACCATGGAGGTTTCCCCAGGGTGCTTCTGGAGAACCTGGTCCCTGCCTGCTCGCTGAACTGGGCTGCCCTGGCATTAAAAGAACAGCGCTTGCCCCCAGAAGGATTGTCATTAATTGAACCGTCCAAAACAGCCTAAACACAGCCAACCAAATGCACTCAGACCCGATCAAAATTGGTCCCGAAATGAACTCCCCAAATCCCATTCCAATCCTATCGGACACCTTCTAGCATGAGTGCTCCACACAGGCTACTCCAACGCCCTGCATCCCAATCCCATGGGCAGCGATGCAGAGCCCATCCACTGGAGAGGGTAGGACCCTCATTAAAGACACCCCAACGTGTGTTTCCCACAGGAATGTGCTCAGCTCTGGACTCAGGTTCTCCCTTTCCACGTGGGGTCGTGGCACACCACTTCCATACAAAAAACCACCACTTTTCTATACGAAAAAGTGACGTGCAGTCACTAATTGCTCTAATTTGTTACTGTGTGCCAGTTCACTCACAGCATCATCTACACCCAGGTTAGGAGCTAGATTGCTAAATAAGCTTTAATCATAATAGTCCTCAAAGAACAAAAGGCAGGCAGAGAGGAGCCATTTTGCCTTCATCTGTCTCCTCTTGTTGCCAAAGCCCTCTCAGATGCTTCCCCCATTTGTCACTGGGATAGCGATCGTTAGCTCTTCTCATTCCAGCTCCTACAGACTGATGACGGTTGTTAGACTTTTTATTTACTTTTTTCCTCTAACTATGCGCAGAGTCAGTGCTGTAATAACTCCTGCTCTTTTATAAAAGTTCTCATTTAAAAGGGAAGCACTGAAAATCGTATACAACCCCACGCAGTCTGTACGGAGACATGCCCCTGGGTAATAAATAAGGGGATTTTAAAGCAAAATGTGAGCACTCAAATACTCCAAGTCCACACTGTTTACAAAAACTGCATTCTATTCTCATGGCATTTCAATTATCTTATTAAATGTACACCTGAAACCAAGTCATTCTGGGTTAGAATTGTGTTGTTTGCTCAATTATATGAAGTATTAAGCTCCAAAGAACATATGAAATGTATAATCTGGACCACAAGCAACACTGGCTGTCCTCCCTCATCACGGGCACTGCTGGAACTGTATTCACGTGGCTACCTCAAGGGACCAGCACTAGGTCCAGGCAGCCACAGGTGGCACATGGCCAGGAATGCCACCAGCAGGATTCCCACAGCAGTGTCTGCTGGGTGAGGCTCACTGAAAGAAGATTTTGCTCCCCAAAACGAAATTGCCTCGATTTGCCTTAATGAGGAAGCCACTGTCACCACCTCACCTCGTCCTGCTTGGGGAGGCACAAGGGGCAGAGCAGAATCATCTCCTCCCCACCTTTCAGCAGTGCCACAGATCCAATCCTGCTCATTTATTCCCTCGCTGCCAAACAGTGGCTCCAGAGTATTTGGGATTTCTCGCAGAGTATTTCCATGCACAAAACGCAGAGTGAGAAAAAAGGATTCTTTTCCAAAGTCTGATTTCTCACACGGAATTTCCATTTACAGGCACATACATATTTTTTTCCTCCAGTTTGAAAAAGATGCTCTCTCAGTTTCAGCTCGCTTTCAAAGGCCCCTTGCTCCCCAATTTTGCAAAACATCCGAATGACTATTTCAGCTTGTTAAGATGCTTCATTTCAGTTTCGTGTAAACAGAAAGATACAAAGAAGCTGGATGAGAAGTGTGGGGAAATTAACAGTTTCTTTCCGGTTATTAAGCAGGAGCCGTGTGAAAACTCGGCTAGGAGAAAAAAAAAAATACAAGAAGCAAAACACAAGAAGAACAGTTTTCTTCTAGAAAACTTTCCAAGAAAACTTTGACTTAAACCAAACATAGCTCTATAGGCTGAAAACTGCTGACTTAACATTTGTTCAGCTAATGTCCAATTATTATTACACGAAACTCCACATGGAAAAAAAAAAAGTCTAATAAGAAAGCTAATGAAAATTGAGTATTTTACAAGAAAGTTACCCAAGCATAAAGTCAACTGGATATCACACCAGTATTCAAATCCAGGCATACCAACAAGGGAAAAGCTGGCATTCACACAGGAATGAGTTCTCAGGCACGGAGGAATAGAGTGAGCCAGAATCTTCCAGTAGTCCAGTCTCATCATGCTAACTTTGGTTTTTCCCCTAAACGTGAGTTTTAACACAACACCACGCTTTCCATACACTATTTGAAAACAGTTTCCTGTGCATCACTTTGAACTGAAACTTCTGCAAATTCATTTTTGGGAGAGGAAATAGAGATTGGTGGTGGGAGGGGGGGAACAAGGGGAGTGCCCCCTCCCTTGCAGCCCCAAATTGCTGAGGATTCGAGATGCATGACAAGGCACAGGGTTCAGCCTCCTGTCCTGCACAAACGGAAGGGGCAGCAAATTGTGACACTGCTTGCCGTGCATGACTTATTTAATTTTGATTTTTTTTCCTCGATTATAAGGTTAATGAAAGCCTCTGCTGCACTTCAGTGCAGACAGATTTCACTGCTCCCTCTCTTCACCGATTTCAGCCGTAAAGCCACACTAATTACTCTGACAGGCTAATGGGAGGAAAAAAGAAAGAGATACAGGCAAACACACACATATTCCTAGTGAGCTGTCATGGGGCTACAGCCCCCCGGCTCGGCCAGCCCTATTGACACAACAAAGGAGCTTCTGGCCTGGCAGCACAGAGCGAAAACTGGGGATGCAGACAGCAGAACGGGGAGAGGGGGAAAAAAGGAAGAAAGAAAAGGAAGTAGCACTCATTCTTGTCTTGTGAGGCCCTTACTATGCACAGCTTTCACGCTGCAAAGAAAAGTGCTATTGAGAGAAGGTGCGGGGGGACCCAAACGCCGGGAGGCAAACACGAGGCAGCGCCTGCTGAGGGGCCCGGGACCCCTGCAAGCACAGGCATGGCTCAGCAGGCCAGGGGCTGGGACAGGCAGCTATTCTCAAATAAATGAAATCACCACTTCCTGGGACTCGCTCTGTGTCGTGCTGCTCACAGCCTGCACGCCACCTCCGAGCCCCCTTGACACGGCAGCCACCGCGAGACGGATTCACCTCCCGACAGAAGCCTGTCCTTGCCACAGTCCTGGGAAATTGCCAGCTCTAAACACTGCAATCTACCACAGGCACTGGTAATAGCTACTGGTTATCTCCCTTGCCAGTAGCAAGAATCCCCAGCAACTCTCTCTGCTTCATTCTCTGAACTTGCACTTAGAGCCCCACCAGTACAGGTGAAAACACCTCTGGGGTGCTTTGCTCACCGAAGGTTTCCCCGCAGCAGTGAGCACCAGGACGGGGTCTGCGTGTCCCAGGAGCTCCCACTCAGTTCAATAAAAATAGCATTTCAGTAGTTCCATACATTTTTTTTTTCTATTGGATAAAACACCGGGAAACATGAGCCACAAATGACACCGTGTGGTTTTTTACCTGCGTCCAGCTCCCTGTGAACCAAAGGCATTTTGCTCAAGTAAGGACCACAAGGCTTACAGCTCAGATCACGTTCCTAATGAGTACTACTTGGGTCACGAAGAGTTTCGCCCACAAATCTCAAAACACTTTGCAAACACGTGGAAAACTCGTTTTTATCATTTCCCAGTTTGGCAAAAATCACCAGGCAAAGCGCAAAGGAGAGATTTTCCTTTGGAGAGGGGAAACCCCTCACCAGTGGTCAAGAAATGAGACAAAATTCTAACCCAGGTCTGACCCATCTCGCCACGCTCTCACTGGAGCCTCACCACTCCCCAAGGCCTTGAGAGCCACATCTCCGGATCGCTTTGGAAATGCCTTTGGTACGTCCCCCATGAAACAGTATTTATCTCCCATTCCTGAAATCCTGCTATCTTAACAAATAACAACTAGCCACTTCCAGCACCAAGAAAGAAAATATATTTTCTGGCTCTCCTGTTAATTATACTTTGACAATACATAAACTGTAGCCATGGGAATAAAAGAGGGGAGGGGAGGAAGCTTTGTTACAATAGCCACACTTCGACACCCTAGCAGACACAAACTAATTATTTTGTGTCTTTCCCAGCAAGTTTCAGTCAATTATGGTCACCAGCGAGTCAAAAGGTGATTACTTGAGGCCTATCCTGGTTTATGGAACTACAGTCCCTCAATGATGGATGCAAAGGCATGGAGAAAACTGAGATTTAAGCTCAGCTGCCTTGGCTAAATATTGAAAGAAGAAAAGCAGGGAGGCGGGGGAAGGAGGAAAGCACTTGGCATTCAGGTCTTGTCCAGGGTGGAACAATTAATTTTCCACTCTGTGGTGAGATGACCGACACAGTGGTGCAGCACATGCATAAATACTCGTCTGTCAGCACTCAAAACCGCAGGCAGGAGAGCACCCAAACCGGTCCTCAGTGATGTGCTGTCAGTAACGCCTGAAAGTCCCTGAGTGGCGGCCACTGCACACAAAAGCTGATCCTTTTCGCCACGTTTTAAAATTACTACTCTTGTTTTCGGGCTTTTTCCCCCTGCTCTTAATGCTTTTTTCTACTTTTCCATTACTTTGTTACGTTGTTAAACAATCTTCTTCCTTGGTACATCTATGCTGACAGGAGGGGATCGGTTTTCAACAGATCAGTCGTTCCGGGTGCTCAGGGCACGCCTTCAACCTGGGCTGAGGAGCAGAAGGACAATGAAGATAAATGCAAAACAAACCTAAGAGTGATGATCTCAACCCTTTCACTGACCCCTTGCAGGAGGCTCCAGACCCAGCCAGGCACCGTGTACCAGCACTGCCTCCAGCATTGCCCCGGGGTCTCTGACACTCTGCTTGCATTAGGACACATTTCTGAGCAGTCAGGAACCAGAGAGGTCTCAAGGGCTCCTTTGGTCTGAAACCTCATCCCCGAGTTTGCAGAATTCCAAAGAACCACCTCACCCAGAAGTGCCAAGATGTATTTATCTGTCAGCAGGGGCAGCCCGAGCGGCACAAGAATGAAAGCAAAGGAAAGCAACAAAAAAGCCCGAGACAAAACAAACAAAAAAACAAACCAAAACCCACCCAAAACCAAATCCAAACCCAGCCAATCCTGACTACACCTTGAAAAAGACAGGAACAAAGTAAATTTGCAATTCTTCCTCGCTTCATGGATTGCCCCCCCCAGGTAACACTCGGTGCCTGTAGCCACAGGTTCCCCACCCTCAATTTTCTCCCAAGAATGCACAGCAAGCACACAGGTGAATAATGTACCAAGTGGTCCCTGATCCCCAACACATAACTGCTGTTATAACTGCAGGACTATTGCTCCAACAAATTATTTCAGATCTGAACAGCTCATCACAAACAGAGCAGCCTGGCTCGACAGCAGATGCACTTCTCCTTTAGTCAGTTCTGTTACAGCACACGCCATGGGAAAAGCAACAGATAATTACACACATGAGAGTAATACCTCACAAGGTAAAAAGGTGCCACTTACTGTGCCAGTAATTTAGATGATGTTTCCAGTATCCTTGTTTTATGGATATCCTTGGTTTTGCCCTTGTAATTTCTGCCTTTTGTAGCTTAAAATGTGTTTGTTTCTACGTTCTTTGTTCAAGCGTAAGAAATTCAGCATCGTATAATCAGAGGGGGGAAAAAAGCTTGAAAAATACACCTGCAAGAATGATGCTGACAGTTACCTGACTCTACTACCTGCTCCCTGGAAGGTTTGTGCTCAAGTAAAATGGAATAAGCATATCTAATTTTCGTTAGAAAAAGTATCCCTTGCTTCAAGGCTACCAAAAAAAAAAAAAAATCACCAAGGTAACAGGCATGTTGGGATTCCGACCATGGCAAATCCAGCACGTGTGATTGACACTGCATCCAAAATAGCCCCTCTAATTATGTCTGCTTTGGTCACTTTGCTTACTGAACTGGCACTGCACTTTGGGGCTGGTGCATGCTCAGGAGCTCTCCTGAAGGAACAGGCCCACTTAATCCAGAAGTTTTCACTCCCACTTGCACTTTATAAACTGGAGGAAAATATTAAATAGAACTGGGAAGCAAGCAGCAAAAGGTCTTTGAAAAACACCTCAAAGCCACCAGCAACAGCAACCTGTTGAATAGGCATTTGTAACAAACGAAGAAGGTGGGAAGCTTGGGAAAAGGGGAAGAGGCAGATGAGGTGCAGGGTGAGCCAAAGTCCACTGAGCAAAGTTGTGTTCACTGCCTGAACACATCTCAGCCATCATCTTGTGAGTGTAAATACGGAGTTTTAGTCACTGAAAGAGAAAGTTTAATATTTCTAAATTGTTAGGTGTCAAAAACAAAAAAAACCCTCATCTGAGAAATGCAAGCTGACACGAATAACACCCATCCATGCCCTGGTAGCATGCAGGTACTATTACTTATGCTACCTTTTAGGCACTCCAGAGTTAAATGGAAAAGGAAGCAGACTTGGAGACAGCTTTTTCTAAAGTGCAGCACAGGGGCAAACCCGTGATGTACATCACACGTGGGGAAGGCCACATCAGGTCAGAGGCAAAGGAGAAGAAATATCTGCACCTTAAACATCCCTCAGGATCTGCTAAGATCTCATCTGTGCTGAGAGCTTCCCAGTGACCCCAAGGGCCGCAAGGAGGTGGCTGGGTCGTGCCCCCACCCCAGAGCTGGGGCACGTGTCAGGCACCAGCTACACACAGGCAGTAAGAGCTCTCCTCAGTCTGTGGAGCAGCACTTTCAAAATGCACCCACGTGTATTTGTATTGGAAACAAAGGAAAAGAAGCAAAAAAAAGAAAAAAAGGAACAAACAAACAAACAAACAAAACTAATAGGGAAAACTACATATATATCTGTGTAAATGTAGGAAAAACCAAGTAGGGAAAATGGGCAACGGGGCACCCCTGCATTGTGGCCAGTGCCCAGGCAGGAGCTCAGGGATGCAGGAATGAGGCATTTCAGCTGCCCCTACGAGCAGCATGCCATGCTGCACAGAAAAGGAACATCCACAGCCGAGGATCTGTACAGAAACATCGGTGCAGTTAAGTATGCAAATATTTTGCTGCCGACAAAGGAAGTAATAGGGCACTTTTACACTGTTTTGGGTTGTACCTCTTTCTAAAGGCATCAAAAAGCGATACCACAAGGCTCACCCTCACCCTCCCGTTTGACACTAAAACTACAAGCACACCCAAATGCATGTGTGTGCACTCCCGACATCCTCTCCCCCTTTTCAGAAATGAAGTGCCACTTTTAAATATTTCCACTTTACTTGCTTTGAATCGCCGGAGATCAAATGAGTCAATTAAGTGCTGTGTCTTTTTTGTGCGGAGGCAAGATGAAGGTAATTTGCTGCTCAGTGCATCTGTTTCCTCATCAGCACAGTAAGGACCGGGCTAATTAGGGGAGGAAAACAATATGGTCATATGGATAGGCCAGATTGCCTGTCACTCAGCTAGGCAGCAGCCAGGCTGTGCTATGAGGACAGCAAACAGATGAGGAGCCTTCATCTTCTTCCTCGCCATGCCTTGGGAAGAAAAACCTACTTCAAGCACTCAGATGGTTACCTGAGTATTTTTAGCATTAATCCCAAAAGGTTCCTCCCCAAATCCTGTCGTCTCACGTGCCCACGAGGAACGTGGCTGCTCCGCGCTCCGGTGAGGACCCGAGGGCTGCAGGTGCCACGGGCTCTCCGAGCGGCTCAGGGCACCCAGGTGGGGAGCACGGGCCAGCTTTGGCACGGGGAATGTGCCACCCACGTGTGATGCCAACGCATCGTTCCCATCCCCCCTCCTGCCGGTTTGGGATCTGCGCCGCCGGGGCAGCGCTCCGCGTCCCGTCGGGCTCGGGGCACGCGCAGGCAGGGTGTTCCCTGCTCCCAGAGCTCCCCATGCAGCAAGAGGGAAGGCACCCATCTGTGGAGCATGACTGGGTTTTTATGCACCAAAATCTTCAGTCTCTGCCTCCCCGCTGCCTCCCACACCGACTTTTTTTTAAAAAATACATGTTTGGGAAACAACCGAAAATTGTAAGAAGCGGTACGCAACCAAGAACCATCTCAAAAGCTGTCGTTGCTGCTCCCTTTGCTCTCCAGCTCAGAAAATTCCTAAATATTTTCCTTCATTTGTATTTTCAATAGATCCAATTAGCCATATGACTTCATTCCCAAACTCCTCCAGCTCCGAAACGCTGCAGAATCACAGACCCCAACTCAACGATCACGTGGGGGGTACCCTCATTCAGCTTTAAATCACCAATCCTCAATCTCGTGTCAAAAGTTATTTTCTTGGCAAACTGAAAACATGCAAGTGCATGAGAAAAACAACTTTAGGGAGAGAAGGTAGAGATAAGTAATTCCGAGTCACTCACGCGCAATCCCACTGCAGCATTTCTGTTTATTAGGAGAAGATATGGAATATCAGAGGAAGTTCATTTATTCGCTGGCCTGTAATATCAAGCAGCAGCAGACGTTACATTTACCACATCTAAGCTTTATTTGCTGCTACCAAATGAAATGGTATAGGGTACAGAAAACAAGTTAACTCAGATCGAGCATATCATGAAGGCAATCAGCCCAAGCAAGGGCTTCCACATGTCCCTGTCAGGCACCACAAGACACAGACTGAGTGCCCCATGCTGCAGATACAGCTTCTGGTTCTAAAAAAAAAAAATTGTATTTACTTTAATAGAGTATTCCCAGCAGACCTCTGCTTTTACACTGATCAGAAACACACCAATAAAGTCTGCTCCTCAAACAGGGAACAATTTAGAAGAGTTTGCTAAGAAAATAACCACAAAAAAAAAAAACCAAACCAACCAAAAAACTCCCTTCAGGAAACCCAGAATAGATGTTGAATGGAGTCCAACCTTATTTGCACACCAGGGAGGACAGGTTCACTCACAAGCCATTTAAAAATACTGCCAGGGAGCATCTTATTGCCTCAGCCCAAAATGAGACAACTTTCATCCCAGATTTTGGCACACATCCCACACGTGGCTTTGACCCAAAGGCTTTGCTTAAACCAAAGGAGCTCTTTGCTCCCATTCAGAGGGCTGCAAACTTTGGGATTAGTCACCAATTCATCTAGATCCATAAACAGACATCCAAAAACACGGATCAGACTGCAGAGCTCCCTCTGAACTTCAAGTCTTTACCCTTGCTTCTTCACCAGACCTCCCAGAAATTGCATTTCTTCCTTACCAACTCTCCACATCATTATTTACCAAAAGCCTACAACAAATCCAACGCCTCAAAGCAGGGAATGTTGTCTGATGATACACATCAAGGGACCAGGGACAGTATTTGAGAGCAGCTATGATTATACACACCAACAGAGGTGAAAATAAACAAGCAATTAGTCAATATGCCATGCATTCAGTAGAAGTATATAAACTCCTTTAACCACAGCTTTATTGCACCAGCGTTCCACAAAACTGAGGGCTGGAACTACAATTCATCTCTTTCCACTTCTTGAAACCACTTAAATCGTTCTAAGTCTTAGAACTTGTCCAAATGGCACAATCAAATTTAGCAAACTATGCAGAAAATGCCACTGGCTGGAATGGCAAACCGGGCTGTTTGCTTCATTATGCAAATCCAGGCAATTATCCACGTCCTCCCCAAGAACAGACACTTGACAGGGCAGCCATGACTCAGATGAAAGGGGAGGAGGACAGGCTGATGTGATGGACTGGCTTGTGTCCAACAAGGACCCCTGCTCTGCTCATGGGCCCCACCAAAGCTTTGCCACCCATGCTTTGGAAAAAACCAAACCCAAAGACCTCCATCAGGGTGATCAACCCTCCCCTCACTAACTCCCCACCCCAAAAAAGCCCCCCCACTGCAAAGAAGCAGGCACCCCAACTCCCAGGGACAAGTGTTGAGTGGTGAAGCTGGGAGCTGGCACTGCTGTAATTCCTTTATCACAGGAATTATAACAGACTGCAAGCACCTAGGCTGAGCCAAACCCGCCACAAAGTCGCTACACTGCCATTTGGGCTGGGAAAAAAATTAGGAAAAAAGTCACCTCTGCAGTAAGGAAAAAAAAAAAACCATCCAGCTCCAAGCTGGCAAACATCTGAAAAACCAGAGATGGACACACGGCCTCATCTTGGCCAATTAAACTGAGGGGTCTACAAGCCTCGAGTGAAAACCTTGGAAATTCCAGCAATGATGTGCATTAATCAAAAAAACCCCCAACTGCAAGGAGCAGCCAATCAAAGGCAGCGCTCGAGTTTTAAGAGACACCTTAAGCCCAGCCAGCACTGAAAGCATTTAAATTCTGGCAGCTTCAGAAGTGAGTGCCAGCGTGAATTTAGACCCCTGGATACATTCAAAGTCTTTCAGCTGCAGTTTCCCTAGCATATAATGAAACCATACACGATCAAATCATTATAAATAAAGGTTTTTTTGCGCTCAGTGGAAGACAGTACTGATGGATTCATGATCTGTGCTGCTGTAACAGAGCTAGTAATAATTCTGATGTATTGATTTATTTTTTATTCCAAAAAAAAGAAAAAAAAAAAAAGTAGATTTCTGCAAGGAACGCCTGCTCAGGAACTTCAGCTGAACTGAGCACTGTGTGTTGCTGACATTGTTGCTATGCTTTAAGTCAATTAGTAAGACTGGAGCCAGATGGCTGACAACGACCAAAATTACACAGTACATTCTGTTTATTAGTTAGGATTATTACTCAGGCCATAATTGCTTTTAACAGATTATTTATCATTATTAAGATTACAATGATATGCAAGAAAATTAGGAAGTTAAGGAAAACATGATTTTTCAATTGCATCTGTCCCCCCCCACCCTGCTTAAAACTTTCCTTAAATGTCTGAACTAAAGAATTCAAAAAAATCCAACTAACTAAAACAAACCCATTTCATTAGCCAGATGCAACTATTTTGGGACAAGACCAGAGACTGTAGAAAGATGCCAGCAATGGGAAGTCCCCCAAAGCTCCTTTTTGCATTGCTGCTCACCTGAGCTGCTGGGAGCCTCTCCCAAGGACGGCAGGATGCTCAACTCTTCCAACGCTGCCTGGACCTCATCATAAATTCGATTTTTTCAATCAAACCCCCTTTGAAAAGGACACCTGGAAGTCCTACCTCTGAAAGAATCATTCCTCCTGAGCTCCAGCAAATGAGAAAACAGAAAAGGTGGGCTTCAGGGTGAGTGATAACAGAGAAATAAACTTGGAAGAGGCATCCTGGACCTCATTTTTAAGCAGGGCCAAGTACACTGAGAAAAAGGCAAGTACTCATATCAGAGCCTACCTTGGAGGGGAAGAGCACACAGAAAACTCAACGTAAACAAAAGTCCTGCTCCTCTGATGCTGGGAATATTAAGATAAAGAAAATAATCTGTGCAAAATAGGTCTCTGCCACACATTTTAAGTTCATAACTGAAGTCAAGGAACAAGGAGAATTCAAGTTGTGTGAATCCAACCTTTTAGGCCTCTAACTTAACACACGCACAGCAATTATCTGAAGATTTACCTTTATATCCTGCAGCCTTTGGGGGCAGTTGGGTTTAGCTGTCCACCAAACCCCCACAGCTTGGAAACACGGTCACTTTGCTACAAAACCCAGGGCTTTGACACACTGCAGCACCTGCACCAGGCCAACCTGCAGGTTTTCCAAAAGCACCACTCTTCTCCCTCCTATTCATCCAGACAAATCAGCATCTCATCCCACCGAGCCACGGTATTCTCAACGCTTTTGGTTGCTGCTCAGCTGGGTTTTGAAAACTTCCCCTTAAAGGAGGAGGGAAAAAATGACATTAGTAATATGCATAAAATGTCCTCTAAAGTGGACAAAAGATGAGGCCCCATTAAGAAAAAGGGCACCAGACAAGAAAAGCATCATCCTTGCTCACCGTGATGCTCGCCATTAAGCTCTGGACAGAACAGTGAGGAATGGAGGGAAGGAGCAGACTGGCTAATCAACAAGTACATCATGCAGATACCCATTAAGACCATATTACATTCTCCAAAATCCATACACTTCCTATGTTACTTCATCTCCCCCCACACCTACCTCCTCATTGCCCTCAACTTCTAATAGCAGTAACGACCTTGGCACATGGCATTTTCTTACAATTAATAGCTGGCTGGTGTTAATGGCCCTTGGCTACACCTTGGGCCATCAACTCCTCCCAGACAGTCATTAATCCCAAGGAAATACCCTGCACCTCAATCGTTATTACTTAATTACCTCCACACACACAATCTGCAGAGCTGTAACACCACACCAAAGGATTGACTGCTAAGTTGTGACTGAGAAAACTTTCAAGTCAAAAGACTGGAGATACTGCACCAAAACCCAATTAAAGGCATGTTAACATGCTAATAAATAAAGGGTAATTATTTCGGGTCTGAATCAGCTACTCAAGTAAGCAAAGCAACTGCTTTTGACTAAGTGGAGAGTTCCAGGGGCTCCCCTATTCCACAAGGTAAAGGCAGCCAAAGCTCAAACCCAATCTTGCCCTTCAGCAACCGAGTGCTGCTTTTTAATAGGCCGTAAACTGCACCAAGTAACACTTTTTGCTCACTTTTTGGGGAAGGCTTCGAAGAGGACGCACATTCAAGGGCTGCACATAGCTACAAACAGAGAATTTGTGACATTTGCAACAAAACCCTGTCACTTAGGGCTGCCCCAAGCGGTGCTGCATCCCCTTACACGAGCAGCCTGGGCTGCTAGAGCTCCTCTTTCCATTTCGCCGCTCCTCTCACGTACTCCTGCCACCTCCAGGGCAGGTGTTTTTCCCAGATTACATATCCTCTGCAGAGCCAAATATGATTAACTGCGTTCTTACATTACCACAGCCACCCAAAGTGAAGACAGACCCCGTATTTCATGATGCTGCATTAATGCCTCCACCCCAAAGGAGACCAAACCTCATCGCCGGCTAATTCAAGCCCAAAGCCTCTTTCATCTCCTTCCCTGCTCCTTGAGGACAACAGGTTTGGGTGGAGGCAGAGCAGAGGGAAGATGAACGGTCTCGTCACAATAAAACGCAATAAAAGCCCGATCCACAGAGGAAGATCAGCTTGAGGAAACAATTCAGATGAAGAGGACGCCTGATGATCTTAACGCGAGACTCAAAGGGAAAATGAGATGCCGATAATTAGGAGAGAAGTGTCTTTTCATTGCCTGGGCTGTTATTAGCCGGGATAGGGAACAAGACGACAATCAGAGGCTCCATAAATCGGTCAGCGCCGCGTGTTGCTGCTCCTCGGCACCAAGCAAACATCTGCCCACACCTGCACCAGCACGGGGAGACAGCAGGCTCCTGCAGCTTGCCCGGGGGCTGCCCTTCCTTCTGGCTCGTCTCCTTCAACCGGTGAACTCTCCTGAGCTAAAAATAAGCGTTCAGCCTGCAGACAGCATCTTCCAGACCCTCCCTGCGCTGCAGCCACCCCCGTGCCACAACCTGCCAAAGAGGCATTTCAAAGCTCTCTATCAATGCTCACGGTAGCACAAAAAGGCTTGTGCACCATGCTGCCCTGTTGTGCATCTCCTCCTCCTTCCCATCTTTTGGGTTTGGTTTGCTTTGACGGGTTTTCCCAATAAGGATTTGCCCGTGACACTGAGTTCTCCTCTTCTCCCCCCAGGCTGGCTACCTACCTGCCCTAATAGCTGCATAATTAAAAGGAAAGCCATTCCAGGTAACTGGCAAGCTCTCCTAATTGAAAACCAGGGAGGTAATCATTTGGCCCAGGGAAAAGCCCCACTCAGATGCCATTATAGGGACCACCATCTGTTTGCTAAATTAGCAGCAGTGAAATATCAGCACGGAAATGACTGACACCAATTAGTTTTTAAGGAGTTTGCCTTAACACAGAGGACATTTCACCACCTCACTGAAGCTCTCCCTGTGACAAGAGGCAACTTCTGTTCAAAGACAGAGATGCAGCCAAACTTTCTTGGGCGTAAAACCAGTAGCTTACTGGTGAGGGGTCTTCCCAGCACATCCAATTTTAATGGAATCAGCACCCTCGGCTCTCATTGCCTCGAGCAAGCATTCATCCTTCTTGCAGGGGCACTCAGGTCCTCCTCTCCATGAAGGTGTTCAGCCCCACATATGACAAAGGCAGCCCCACACCTGGGTTTGCTCCTTAATTCGCTGTGATTAACCAAAATTCGGGTGAGGAAGGAGCTGTCACGAGCTCTGTCTGGCCCACCTAGAACAGGGGACAGAAATACCACCCCTGCACCTGAAGCCAGGACCACCTTGGGCGTGCACATCACACTGCCCAGCAGAAAACAGCAGCAAAAACTGCTCACCACAGCACAGAGATAACACGGCAGCTCAGCTCCATCTTCGTGAGGTTTACCCTTGTATTACCATCATGGCAGCCGTCTCCCTATAATGCTCCCACCTCAAACTAAAATCCAGGCGCCACTGTGCACAGCCACGTGGGGACAAAACAGTCCTTCCACCCAAAAAACCTTTCCATAAGAAGAAAACGGAGAAAGGAGTGGGAACCAAGGCAGGGAGGAAGCGGCTGGCACAGGGGGATGCCAGGAAACCCCAGGACCAGCTCAGAGCATCACTGCAAAGCGCTCTTCAGCTGCCCTGTCCAGAGCCACAGCGAGGGAATGCATGTGAGGAGGAGTGGGGCCCCTCTTCCTCTCCAACCTGCACGCACCGAGTGGAAGGCTCACCACAGTAAATTAAAACAAGGATGCTACTCAAGCAAGGAATCTAATTTCGCTAACTAAAATTGTTACAGCGGCTGTAAAACAAAACAACATTAAAGCACGCAGTATATTTGCCATTTACAACTTCCATCATGGAGAGAAGGCCGCCTTTCCCCAGCACCGCTTAGTTACCTAGGGGTAGGAAAAACCTATAAATACACTTCTATTTCTCCTAGATTTGTATTGTTCCAGTGAGTGCACAGCCTCTGTAGCACGCCCTGCGCAGATGGCTAGAGGGCCAGGGCTCTCAATACCATAAAGCACCCAAAATACAGACCCCCCCCTCCCTCCCCATGCATCGGGATGTTGCATGGGCGCACACATCTGCTGTACACTGAGCGTAGAAGATGCTCTGCATGCAGAGCAGGGCACAGCAAATCGCAGACACGCTGTGCTGTGCGTTTTCTGAGCCCAAGCAAAGCCGTGCCGCTGAAGCAGCAGTCGGAGGGGCTCCTCTGCCTGCCCAAAGGTCCTTTTTGCACTCCTCAGTGAACTGCAGGAAGTCCCAATACCGGTTTGTAGCCCCGCCAGCCCACACAGGCACACACCTTCAACCACACACAGCCCTTGAACTCCCAGCAAGAGCACTTTTAGGAACTTAGAGTCACATTTTAATTCTTTGCTTTGACACATGATAATGTTAGCAATTAGTACTGTGGGCAAACTGCTTCCTTCTCCCTTTGATGTTTGTTATTTTTACACTGATTGTTTTGCTGAGAGAGGAATTTCGATTTCACATTATTCTTCAGGGACAATGGAGAAGTGCTTAATGTAAAACAAAAAAAAAACCGTTAAAAAATCACCCATGGAGCCTAATATGATACCGAGAGCTATATCTGAAAGCCTTTGCATCAAATATTACCACTGCGAGGGTCACGTAACCACCTCAAACACTCACTTCCCCACCCACCCCTTTTGCAAGAGATCTATTTTTATTTTCGCTTGAGCATCAGAACAAGTAATGGGGAAAAGTTTTGAGGAGAGGCCGTAGGAAGGAAGTTCCTGAGGCGAGAGCTCATTAGTGACTCACCGCGATAATTAACAGCTAAGCTGACCCCATCAGGAGTCAAAACGCATTTTTGTCACGGAACCGGAGCGCGTCTCCAGAAACCGCAGCAGCTCAGAACGCGCAGGTGGCACCCTCGAAAAACACAACTAATCGCCAGGGGACCGCACTCGGGTCAGGACAAAAGCAAACAACGGCAAATAAAGGAAATAATATCCGCGTGATGCCCGGATCCATTTCCCTCAGATATTTTTCAGGTGTCAGCTGTAATAAATGAAGCGTTTACTGGGTGCAGACGACACTTTAAACAAATCAGCGCGAGTCCCTAAAGGAAACAAGCAGCAGCATATTCGGCAGTATTTCATCATTCCGGAGCTGGCAGAACGAAGCTGACAAGCACACAAGATAAATACTTTGTTCTGTCACGCCGTGTCATGTCGGAGAAAACATAAAGTGTTATATGACCTTTGCAGGCGCAGCCCACGGAAGCGCCTTCGCCTCTCGCTTCCACGCCGCTGCGGGCAGCGGGGGGAAAAGAGGAGATAAAATAGCAACACCCCTCCGAGGGGCTGGAACTCCAGGGATTTCACAGCCACCTCCTTGGCAGAGGTTACGCTGCCGAGGCCTTAGGAGGGGAGAGCTGCAAGTATTTCGTGACCGGGGGAAGGAGAATACTGAAGTGGTTTTGGATAGGTGAGTATTAATAAGCACCTTTGAGTCCTGAAGCACGTTGCAATGGGTGTTTTTAAGCAATGAAGTCATCTAACAGCCTATGCTGTCCTATCTCACCTTACCAAAACGTGCCTGCTACCCTCCCACCTGCCACTATTTTTTTTTATTTTTCAATTTTTTCTTTCAAGAGTTCCTATTTTTAAAGCGCAAGAAAACGAAATAAAATAAAGATGGCTGCAAAGCCACAAATAGGAGCTAGAGAACTCAGAGCTGGGTTTAACGTGGAAAACTGGTTTTATGCATTTTGTGTTAAAACCGAGTATCAAATATACAATTTTATTTAAAATAAATCACTATGTGTTCTCAAATAACTGTAATAGCTAACCATAAAACTGTATTAATCACAAGTGTGACAATGTTTGACACATTTCCCCTCCCCTTTCTCCCATGAAAGACAGCAAGCAACAGCCCATCCTCGTTATTTACATTGTCACTTTCATGTAACAACCCACAGTTACAGAATCCCCATAATAAATTATATTTATTTACATCAACTTCCTGGCTTTTACGCTGTATCTAATTACTGTGAAAGAGACAAATAGGTAATTAAGCCATTTGCAGCTAAAGAAGACTGGGATTATCAGTGTAAAAAGATAGGTATGGAAAGCTGGCTCTCTGGTATACGTAGTAGAAAGCGATAATACTAAAAGTGGATAAGGTAAAAGCGCATCTGTAATTATTAACAATATGCTTAACATTTTAGTGTCACATTATTATGAATTAATTTGACATTCATTAGGGTTGCTCTGATCATAATGAATCCATTTGCCAATTGCTTTGCCTTCAGATAAGACTCCCATGGTTCCATCATAACCCAGTCATTAAGTGTTAATTAACAAAAGCTTAACAATGAGACACCGGAAAGAATAGTTAGATAGCAAAACAAAGTGGTTTGACCCGCTAAAAACACTGTATTAGAAAAAAAAAAAAAAAAAGGCCAGACAAAGAACGTCTTCTATTCATTTTTAGCAAAGTTCCTTCAGAAATTAGATTCTGGATGGCTGCAAAGCAGGTTACGTCTGCCTAAGTGTTCCAAATCCTGGCACTTCTGGCCCAAGTTCAACTGCCCAACCCCCGTGATGCTGAAGTTACCACAGGTCTAAGCAGGCAGAAAAGAAGAGCTACGCAGAGAGGCTGCCTGGCTACGAAGTCCAGGACAGAGAAACCCCCAGCTTCACATCCAGGTGAGTTCAGCACAACACGGGCAACTTCTTCCCAGGCCCCGAGGTGAGATGGAGAGCAGTGACCACCTCCTGGCCCCAGCCCAAGCCTGGTCACAGGGCAGGCAGCATCCTGCCAGCAGTACATGTGTGTGTTCATCCTTCTCCCCCTGTAAACCACACTGCCTGGTGTTTTAAGACTCATATTAACTACAACTGCATGGTGCTCTATGTTAAAGAACAAAAATACTCAATAGAAAGAAATGAGAGGCAATCCAAGCGATAATTTATTGTAAGCATCCATTAACTAATGCTGAAACGTAACAAAATACTTTCAGAAGTACATGGGTTATCTGCAGGAATACTAAATAGCTTAATTATTTTTACTGCTCATACACTGAATATCAAATGAATTTACACTAAAGAAACGGCTGCAAGAAGATTTTGTCCGACAGAGAAATAGAAGCAGCATGACAACTGCTTTTACTGCACATCTTCCCATCCCCTGGATCCTGGAAAGTACAGAAGGAAAGGGTTAAATGTCCCACTCTTCATATTGAGGCTCACACACAAAACAAGCTCTTTTCCTCCCTGCGTTTCTGTCCCAAAGCCCCTCCGGTGCGGTGCCACCAGCACGTCTTGTGTCCCGCTTCCGCACTTTTCACCGGACCACCCTGCTGCCAAAGTCTGGGATAGTGCCAACTCCTTCCCAGGGAGCATCCCTGCTCCCTGCCAGCGGGAAAGGATGCGCCTGGGCAGCACATGCAAAATCCCAACGGGAGTTTTTGTGTGGTTTATGGGGAGGTGGCAGCACTCGGTGAAAAGGATGCCCTTCTCCGAGGGACGCAGCAGCCGATGGAACGCAGCTTCCTCTGACAAGCTCGCAGGGACCAGAACCCTTCCCAAAGGTGGGAAGTGAGGCTTTCCTGCTGCAAGACCTGCATTTTCTTACCACGAGGAGCCTTGCCCAGGCACGTTGCTGGGGGAGATAAGTGAGTGCAATTTGACCAACACCTCCCCTGCCCCGCAAGGGGCAGGGCCAATAGCCGTGTTTACTGCAGGAGGACCCCAGCAGATGATGATGCTGGGCAAGTGAGGCTTGCCTGAAAGGGCTCCTAAAAAAGCCACCAAACAAAACAAACCCCCACAAACACACAAAAAAAAACCCAAACCACAACCAAACAAAACTGGTTTGCCCATGACACCCCACACAGCACGGCAAGGGGGTCAGCTCAGGGATGGATCCAGACCCACAGCACCCCAAAGCCAGTGGGGCTTGCAGTTCCCAATCCCTAGAAACTTTCTGGCTATCCCAGCAGAGAGTAACAGATATAGAGTGCACACAGGGAAAGGGCAGGCACCTGCTGATATAAAACCAGCACATAATAACCCTGTAAAAGTAATTTTCTTTTTTTACAAACTTCAAAAACCAAACACCCCAGTGAGAAAGCAATAACAAAAACCATCCACAGATTTAACAGCAAGTGTTACAAACAGAAAGATGTACAAAAGTACATTTCCTTCAGTCTGTTTTCAACCAGTACTCTTAGAGGCCTTTTACATTTTCCCCTTTTATTTAGCATATACTCTAACTCGCAACAAAGCCTCAGAATTACCTTAATGTCATCATAAATTCTGACAAATTGAGGAGATAAAAAAACAACCAGTTGAAGAGAACTGGTCTGACCACGCTGCACCTCATCATTGCACAAACCCTGCTTTCCTCCCTCCCCCTCAAAATACTTCAGCCTTCCAAACCACTGTGTTTTCCCAATTTAGAGCTTGGCTAACTGCACTTCCAGGCAGCAGGAGGAAGACATGGGTTGTACTTTGAGCACTCTGGGCTGCACAGTTTGCAGCAGCACAGGCGACACGGCCCCAGAACTTCAGTCTCTTGCTGGTAGACTGCTCCCTGCTAGCACCAGAACTACTGCAAGCCAAGGTCAATTCTTTTCTTTAATTCCCTTCTTTCTCACTTTTTTTTTTCCCCTTCCCATGGCATGGGAAGAGAGCTCAGTCGTTTCTGCATGGATGCAAGGTGAATGAGGCTGTCGCTTCTCATTGCAGTGCTATTTATTACAGGTCGCTGACATAATACAGCTTCCCCCAGTGCAAAAAAAAGAAAAGAAAAAAAAAAGCAGGCAGGAGTTCTTGAGCAGTGTCTCACCGGCTTTCTTGAAGGGAATATATGAAGAGGTTTTATTTATTTATATAGTGATCTGACAATGGAGATGCATCAGCTTGTTTTCAGAGGCTTCCAGCTGAAAAAGGCAGGTTTCCTTGTTAGTAGGAGGTTTAAAGAATCCACACACGCAGTAGAAGAAAAGAAGAACACGTCAGAAAAAGAAACTGCAAGATCAACAAGGCACACTGATGAAGAAAGGAAAAATTATACCGAAATCAAGGGTGGGGAGAACAGGGGGAGTATTGCAGGCTTGCTCCTGCATAAGCCAGGTTCACTGTAAGGCAAGAAACTGGGTAATAAAAATTAAGTTCCACATTCCCAGCTGCTGAAAATCAGCATCATCCCTCCAACTCCCCTCGCTGCAGCAGGAGAGCCTTTCCCAAAAGAATGTCTGGTTTAAGAGTTGGTTCTGGCCCCTCATCAGCAGTTCCTCCCAATTTAATTCATAGTTTCAGATGAAAAGATTTTATAGATCTCTGTTCTGCCTCGAGATGAGTTTGCCTAGAGCTCCACACAATAAATTGATGATGAATCAATTTCCCTGCGCTGTGCTTTGTAGTCTGCTTTTTTTCATACAGCGCTGAGAGCTGTGTATAAAATACCTCACTCCTTACTTGTTTTTTAAAGGTAGGCTAATGTCTCTGAAGATCAAGAATACCCACAGCCCATTTTTACATTGCTCACAGTAAGCCAGAACTGCCCTAATAAAAAGATCTTTTAATTCACCTGTAATATTTTATTTCATGGCCAGATTAGGAGATAAACCAGCCCGTACTGGAGGCTGTGGAAGTTGCAGCGGTGACTCAGGAGGAGGCAGAGCGACCCAACCACCACTGCAAAAAGGCTTTGCAAGCCCCCACCTGACAACCCACAGACCTTTGGGTCACACAGCACCAGCACCTGGCTGGGAAGAGACCCAGAGTCCTCCTGGATAACACACTTTAACCCTTTCCTCTGCCTTTTCTCACAGCAGTATCTGGAACAAAGCATAGCAGTTGCTATGGAGCAAGGAGAGCTATTAGCTCCTCTCTGATAATATAATTAGTATTATAATTTCCACAGTGATTTTTTTTATCCCTTCTCATCCCATAATGCTTTATGGATTTATACCTTTACTCAGAAGGCTGTCCATCTCACGAGCCTGAACTGATACCACGGACTAGAAATCCATGGCTCTGGGGAGCTTCCAAGTCTTCAAGACCATGTTTTCCAGTCCTCAGGTTTCCCAGAGCAGAAAGGCAAGTAGGTAGTCACCAATGGCCACAAAAACTTTTCCTGGGACATCTAAGTGCTCTGGGAAGTCCAGCAAGGCCAACCCCACAGCTAACACCACAGAGCCAGCAGCTCCTGCCCACAAACCCCCTACCCAGCTCCTGCCCTCCCTGATGGGTCCTACACAGAAGAATAAAGAAAGTGCCATCACCACACTGGAATTTGAAAAGACTGCCTGTGCATCCCACAAAAAGTCAAGGGATTTTCAATTTATCAAAGCAGGCCAGGACAGAGCTGAAGGAGCCTCCTGTGCTCTGACACCCCTCCGGGCTGCCTTGTTCAAACACCATTTCAGGAGCAACCCTCCACCTGTATTTTTGGCTGCAGGTCAAACTACGAGCTGTGCTTTTCTGACACCATCTCCCTCACCCTCTGCGGGTGTGTGACCCTCATCAAAGCTCCTGGGAAGGTGCAAGGAAGAGCTTTGCAAGCTCTGGTTTATAGGCCTGTAAGGCATGTAAGATTTAAGTCCTGCATAGGGCAACCTGCAGCTCCCTGTTCTTTCTCCCCATAACCTCCCACAAACGCCAGCCAAAATGAATTAAATGCCACACAGGCACAAACAAAATTAAAATATAACGCCGGTAATTTTGGAGTTCCCACCATTTTTACAGCATTCATGGAAAAGAAAAGCAGCTTCTTAGTTTGAGCTCTCCCTTGCAGCTCAACTGCCAAGGCTACCCAACGCTCTTGCACTCTTTATTTGCTCTCCTTCCTACCACATCCCAAGCTGTGAAATTAATATGCACAGAGGACAAAAAGGAATAAAAAGTGACCTCAACATGCTCCTGCTTTAATCCTTCCCGGGCTCAGCATACCATCGCCCTGGGAAGCCAAGCCAGCAGGAAACCAAGGTGCCACCTCACCCTTCAGGGAGAGCATCCCCGCCCCACACACACTGGGGGGCTCCTTGGGGAAAATCCCACCCTGGGAAGGAGCTGCACAGTGTGAGGAGCCAAAAGCAGCAAGCCAAAGAAGAGGTCACTGCATCCATGCACACAGCTCCCTGCTCTGTGAGAGCAACTTGAACAACTCTTATTTCCTTCATCCCAGTCTGGAGAGAAGCATAAGGACAGAACAAACAAGTACTCCCTCCCCAGGAACAGCAGCGAATTTTGGTAACAAATCACCACCACCTCTCTCTGGGGGGTTAGAGCCTACACATGTCGAGACAATGACACAATTATTGCGGGTTTTCAGGAAAAGGAGAACTAATGTTCAAACACGTGGGGTGACAACAGCCGCAGAGAGACCAAAAGCGCCCGGGGACCGTGCCAGAGGAACGAGAGCTTGCACTAACTGCAAGGTGATGACTGCATTTCTACAGATTCCTCAGCTGTTGCTTTGAAGTCTTTCATTGAAAAGAAGTGTTTTGGCAGCACACCAGATAAAAAAAAAGCAGAAAAAAAGTAACTCTGAGGTGTATGTGAAAATACATACATAAAAATATACAAATCAAACCATTTTCCACTGTAAAAGCATCGCATTAAAATGTTCGTAGCTCTTAAATTTAATACATGCATGGGTGTAACGCACACATTCCCCTCACCATCTTTTCAACAGCTGTCACAGATCTGGAGCACATCAAAAGCAGAGCCCAAAGGTGCTGGACTTCCTGAGGAGCTTGTTTCTAACGCTGAAGTGAAGACTAAACCACACCGGTCTCATGAAAAGAGGACACCAACGGAAGGGGAAGGTGTGACAACACAGCCATCTCCAGAAAGCCATGTTTTCTACCACGAATATCCCAAGCCCAATTTGCAAAATAGGTTAATTTGGCATGCAAATGGACAGTTACACATCTAACTGACCGTTTGTGCAAGCAATTACACGCACAATTACCTGATTGCAAAATTGTGTGGGCCTAACTCTGAAATCGGGTCTTACGTTTCTGTTGAATGCAAACGCTCTATTTAATAAATAGATATCGAATAGTTTTGAAGCCAAGTCATCCAAACCTACTGACTCCAAACCAAATATTGGAAAAACATGCTGAAACGTGTATTTACCCCAAAAAAAAAGAGCATCATGTAATCCTGGCGTAATGCAGCACGTGGCCACCAAACTGAGCCACGAGCTTCTCTGCTGAAACTTCTGGTCCTTTAAATTGCAACTGAAAGCCAAATATCTGTACAAACATTCCAGGTATCTTCACCAGAAGCACCGGAAAGCTCCTTATTGTATCGTAATTCTTTCAGCAAAAGACTTCTGGGGCTTTCTTGTTACTCAGGATGTATTCTAGGGAGGAAAATCAAAGTAAAAGCACATTGAAAGAAACCTATTCTTAGCAAGCTGGTCAGCAGCTCACGAGTACAGTTTCATCAGACAAATCCTGAAGATAAAGCAAAATCCAGGCTTTGAATTATGAGGTGATGCAGGGTTTTTTGCACGTGCTCCAGGCAGTTGTTGTCCCAGGCCTTCCTCTTGCCGACCTCTAGGGACAGGTCTCTATCTAAATTTAATCATCCTCAAGTATTTTCAGCCAATGGTAAGGAGTATTTTTCTTTTATGGAATAATCCTAAATACCGTCAATTTTCCTGTGCATGTCAACCACAAGTCTCTATTTTACATGTCAAGCAAAAGCTCTTTAAGATTAGCTGTCAGAGCCTGCGAGTTTTGGCCAAATATCAATTTTCTGTGTGGATGATGCATTAAATTTAAGACGCTTGTTGCTACTGTGGGCAAAGCAATATAGCAATTACCAAGCTATTTCTGACTTACAAATCCATAAGTAATCATACTGCTGGAAACCCAAACTTGGTGGGAAAGGAATTAAGTAGAGTGTTAAAAACAAAAGGCTACCACTGAGGTAGTCACTGCCGGCTCCCTCGGGATGCACGCCGGTGGGAACACCTGATATCACAGTCCCTGAGCGGAGAGACCCAGGGAAAAGCAACTCCAATTCCCCCAGAGACCCAGGGAAAAGCAGCTCCAATTCCCCCAGGCCTGTATTTCACCCACCACAAGTGTACATAGACCACAGAGGATGTGAGGTGGCGTTTGCTGCCACGGATGGTTTTCTTCATCACGTCTCTTACGGACACCAAGGTCCTGTGTTATGTGGCACCCAGATGCACCCTCCTTAATACTACTAAGGCAGGCTTGTGTGATCCAAGAAATGATGCTGCTGTAGCACCTCATACTGATGGCTCCCAAGGAAAGCCTTATTTTACCTGCCAAAATAAGCCTCAGACTGTGCCACCAAATAAAGGGATATTCCTAGAAAAACAAGCATGCTTCAGTTCATCCGAGTTCCCAGGGAATTTAATCAATTGCTGGTGTAAGAAACACACATAAGATGAGCTTTGGTAAGCACGTTGTGCAAGAGTCAGCTGGGATCCCAAGAAACCCTGGCATTCTGGCTCACATCAGCGCTATCCACATGAAGGAGCAACAACCCAGGTAGCGGTGCATCCCTCCTCCTCGCTGGCACTGCTCCAGCGCTCATCCCCCAGCACCGCTGCCTCGGAAAAGGCTAAAACACCATCCGTGCCCCGGGGAAACACCGCTGTCATTAAAGCTCAGGACAAACAATGAAAACCTCACGCTGGCCCCAGAAGGCAACACAAACAAATCTAAGCCTGACAGGGGCTACCCGGTGGCAAAGCGAGGACCTGGTCATCAGCGAGCCAAAAAAGAGGCACTCTCAAACACCGATGTCAGGGATGTACCGGGAGCTGGTGTCATTTTGTCACATCACTGCAAAAGCCAGTCAGAGTAGATCCAAAAAAAAAAAACAAAAGGAAACAAGTGTCACAGCAATTCTCACAGAGCCTGGAACAATTTGGGCACTTCTAACACAGGAAAAGCCCGAGGTACAGAGCGTTGGAGCAGAAGGTTTACGCCCACGAGGACAGGATCCATCTGGGACAGGCAGGTCCTACAGAAATCACACACTCCAGCCTTCATCTGGAGAAAGCCACTATTTGCAACGTTTTGTCTCAGTTCTGTGGGCCTTCAGCAAGAGTGAGATTATTCAAATTGACAGCAACAGTCTGGCAAGATTGTTTTCCAGTATCAAAGGACACCTACCCAGTAATGGCTGTACTGTAGCAGGAGGCAGAGCCCACGTATTTTAATGCCTTAACCACATGTCACAGCAGCAATTGGACCAAAGCTCTGAAGTCTTAATGAACCCAGGTTTCCATCTCCAATTCCACCAGCAGTACTTGCACCACATTGCAAAACCATAACTCAACCAGCCCCTGCATAAAATATTACAAAGGAATTTTAAAATACGGCTTATAAAAACAATCGTTGGACTTTTCTCCCCATTTCTCAAGCTATGTGAGTTTTGACTTTTCTCTGCATGCAGAGCAGCTAAAGATGGGGTTTTTTTCTTCTTTTCAAGAAGACTGACATTCTCACAAATCCAAGATCTTGGGATAAAATTAACACAAAGAAATTTGCAGCAAGTAACACTGTGTGAATCTGTTTGCTAATCTTCCAAAAAACAGAAGGAGGGGAAAAGAACAAGCAATCTCCTCCCATCCCCGATCTTTGGCTACCACAAGAAAGTAAAAGCTTCTTAAATAATCTTTTATCAGCAATTTTATTAAATTGTGCAAGCTGAACACCGAAACCCTTGGGCAGCCAGAAACGTTCAGCACAGACCTGATTTTGTTCCCTTTCCGAGAAGCCGGACCAAGCCAGGGAAAACGTGAAGCATCACTACAGTTGTTGGCAGCTCCAGAAAGAGCCCCCCCAACCTGTGCTGCAGGCACCACACTGCTCACACAGCAGCTGCTTATGTCGTGAGATAATGAAGTTTCACAGCCACACGTGAAGCAACGCCAGGAGCAAACCAAGCCCGGGACTTGGGCGTGTCACGCAGCACGAGGTGGATGTAAATGCTGCACAAGTTATCACCGCTATTTATAGGCTCTAATAATTCCACATTTTTCTAATATGATCTTCCCAATACACAGTATGGCCCCGGGTGCACAGCTGTGGGAGCTGGCAGCAGCTTTAAACGTGTTGCACGAGAGGACCCAAACGTGAGTGATTTTAAGAGCAGTTCAAAACTCCAGGAGACAAAGAAATACTCCGTGCTGAGAAATCCAGGGAGAAACTCACAGTGCTGGCACCAAAGTCCTCCTCTGGCTAAAGGAACGGACAAAGGAAGAGAGAATAGTGGCAGCGGCTTTACATTTGTTTTGAAAAATTCCATTTTCTCTTAGTGGGATATTAATTCCCTTGATTTCAAGGCTCTGGGAGGAACAACTCCCACCTTCCCCCACCAAAGCCCCCTGCAGAGTTGGGGTCCCCGCACATTCCGCCGGGTCCGAGTCAGCTCATGGAAAGAAGTGCAACAGCAGGGATCGAACCTCAATTTTCCAAACAAAATTAGCTGCACACCATTCTGTTTGCATATCGGTTTCTGCTTTGCTCACAGAGTGCTAAATCCAGGCAGCAGCCGCCGGGGTGCAGAAGGATGGCTTTCAAATAAAACTGCCATATGCATTATTTTTGCCTCCGTCCTACACGATTCCATGGCTTTTTCCATACACTCCAATGCATATGCCCTCTGAGCATTATTAATAGCTACTAAAGAATATTATCTGCCTACCAATCACTTCAGCTTCCTACTTAATGGCAAGTACATTTTTAGAGCATCAGATATATCAACAGGGACAATGGTTGCTAAATTTGAAGTCAACAACAACTGGAAAACGTTAGCTACTTCATTGGTATTTTTACATGCTGCAGAAATATCTCTTGAAATAAATGAGCCTCTTTTTATCCTTTCAAAGAGATAATAAAATAATACTGAATTCTAAATACTGTCACATATCCTCAGCAAACAGCAATTTAAATTTAGATAAATACGTTTTTACTGCCAAAGATAATGAGCAAAAATAACTACAATCCAACTTTGCATAGTGGATTGGATTAAAAAAAAAAAAAAAAAAAAGACCACCTTAAAATGATGTCTGGATGGCAGCCACAGTGCAGGCAATGAACACTCACCAGAATATGGACACTCCTGGAAGAGGGGTTAAAGCAAAATAACTCTTAGGAACAAATGCTTATTGTTGCATCTGGCTGCGACGTTAACCTTAAAAGACTACTAAAATATTCCATTAGCATACTAACCACGGTACATAAACTTTTATGCCTAAAATGTTCAATATTTCAACGTAATTTCAATTAATGGAAATTGAACATTAGGGTATGTATCAAGTTAAGTGTGATGATTTCTCTCCCTGTGCGTGCCCCAAAGCAGCTCCAACCCGCCCGTACCAGCTCCCAGCCACGGGAGCCGCGTCCACAGGAGAAGGTCCCTCGGCAGCTTGTAGGGTTCAAACGAGCAAAATGCCACCACAAATCTCTTCCCTGCACGTTCAGCTCTGCACACCAAGGTTATTTAAGCACGTGCTGAAATGCAAAGCGTGCAGGCACATCTGCAGTATCTGCCCAGGGACCTCACCGAGCGGTGCCTGACCCATAGGAGAGGCTTTCCCGGGAAAACAGCAGACAAAAGGATGCAAGCACCACCTTGGAGAGTCTCAAGGGAGCAGAAGGAGCCAAGCCATGCCAAAAGTCAGTAGGACAAGGATAGGTTTCAGAGCTTTATCACCAATCCAGGACAAAAGAGTGTCCTGCCCTCACAGCAATGCTACAGCCAAGGCTGCGTCACCATTTCACAGTTTGGGGTTTCTCCAACTTTTCCATAACCTGATTTCATTCAGAAGGCGTTTTTGGTTTGGGTTTGTTTGGGTTTTTTTCTACAAGCTTTTTTCTTCAGCCTCCCTCTGGCACGATCCATTTCCTACATGAATCACAGTCAGGCGGGGTGAAAGAAAGAGAGAGGTCAGGTATCACAACTCTTAATAGACATTTATTAGGCAGTTTAGTCAAGCAGCTGCGGGCAAAGGGTCAGATAATGCCCTGCAGAGCCACGGTAGCCTCTCCACATGAATTTAAAGCCTGTCAGCAGCACGTCCCACAGTCCAGCTTCCTCCTCAGTCCCACTGGGGGCACAGCCTGGCAGGGAGAACCGCCTGCCATGGGGCAGCTCAGGCTCTGGTCCCACAGCCAGCGCTGGTCTGAGCTTGGGCTGGTCCCCAGTGGGATTTTGGAAGATTCCTGCGAGCTCTGTATTTCTATAAGCTCAGCAGCAGCTGGGGATGAGAGACAGGAGCATGTCAGCATGTGACAAGGGCCCACATTGCACGGCTGACTTATTAGGAGAAGATTAAGAAAGATCAAGCTATAAATGCCCATTCTGTTATTGTACGTGTAGCTGCACAGACATTGGGAGAGAAAGGAACCAAACACGAAAGGAGTATAATCTTAGAAGTCACTAAAAAGGACTTTACAGGAACACTATGCAATGATTGATCATTTTTTTATAGTTCAAAAAGAACTGTATCCGCTAAAAGTTTGAGGCTTACTTTCTCATTTATTTACTTGATTTTCCCACCTCCTCCTTTGTCAGGAGCTAGAATTTATAGGCTTCAGGCATGGAAACAAAAAGCAGCTACCACTGGAAAAGCAAAATACTTTTTGATACTCTTCGCAGTATGAATTTCTCTTCCTCATATGTATTTATATTCTTGGTATTCAGTGCACAAGTTTACGGTGTGACCAGCATGTGCTCCTGCAGTCTGAATTATTGACTTTCGCTGCCCAAACCCCAGCCAACATCAGACCCTCACAAATCACTGATGCACAAGCAAATATTCATCCACCCTGGACTTTGCACGCCCTCCATGCAAAGCGGGGAGAAGGACGAGTTTCCCTGGCAGGCTGGGAGAAAAGAGAAAATAAGGAGATATATATAGCAGCAGCTGTTCAAAGACTTCAGGAGGCTTGGCATGTGCCCGTATGCCCAGCAGAGGTAGCGGACAGTGGAAATGAGAACATTTATCACGTGGACACACAGCTCATCACAAGGGAACTGCCACCGAGCACGGCTTAAACTGCTCCTCCAAAGCCAGAAGTCGCTAAACAAACATTAACTAAAGTTGCTGAAATGATGAATCTTTCTGGCAGATTGCAGTACTCCCATGGGATAATTCAGCTTTGGCTACGTGGGCACACATAAAATCCACCAGCAGCCTGCACTTGTTTGCAAAAGCAAAACCTTTAAGTCAGTGAAAATCAGAGCCTGTTGCACACCCCGAGGACTTGTCAGCACACAAGTGACTCACGGGAAGCAGCCCAGCTGCGCTCACCTCATCCTGCCTTAGTGAAAACCAAATCCCAGGAACAAGCCCCCTCTCCTTTCCCAGGAGTGTGCAGAGTCCACAAGGGCAGACCTGGCTTAGCTGTTTCCATCATTTGCCAGTGGTCCTAAGAGCACAAATGCCTGGTTGCCCAGCACTAAACCCCAATCTGAACAGGCAGGACCCAAAGTTCAGAAGCTGCCAGGGGACCATCCCCTCGCCCCACGCCGACCACCACGTCCCGGCTCGCCCTTACTGTCCTAAGGAGATCAGGAGAGGGGTTGTTGTGATGCAAAAACAGAAAACAGAAATGAAGCCTATGGGCTACATCATCTTTTTGAGCAAGTGTATGTATTGCAGAAGGACCATCTGATCCGAGCCCATGGTGCTGAGTGACCAAGTATCTTCTGTTTCCTTACCTAGCTTGTCACAACAGTTCTTACACAATTAGGACCATGCACTTTACTCCTAGTTTGAACCTTCAGCACCCAGTCATCACTCTGGTACTGACTTACTGGTTATCTTAACGAGTCCTCCAGAACAAGTCACCCGAGCTCCTTTGGTTGCTCACATTAAGCACTCCAGTGTTTGGGTCACTCTCCCAGTGTGCCCTCACAGCTCCCCTGTCACACAAGCAAGGGCACAGGAGGTGAGGACAGGACTCCAGGGACGGCTGATTCCCCGCCAGCCACCTGCAAAGCTCCTCCCCGGCCTGGGAAAGGGGTGCAGACAAGAGCCGAGCCAGCAGGACCAGGGCCTGGGAAATCACATCCCCAGCTCCGGGCTGTTCGTCCTGCTGCCTGAGAGCTCCTGGGGGCTGCTGCCACCTAGAGATGCTCAGAGAGCCAGGCTGCGGGCTGGCCACCCCGCACAGCCCACCACCACCGCCCAGGCAGGGCGCAGCACCCACCCCAGCAGCTGCCCGGCTCTGGCCAGGGACTCGCTGCAAGGTGTTCCTCCAAAAAGCCTTTGAAGGATGTGCGTGCTCTGGAGGGCAGGCTGTGCTTCCAGATACACTGCGAGTCAACCTGCTGTGGTCGGCTCAAATTTAATTAAAAAACAAAACAACCACCAAAACTCCAACCGAACTAGAATCCCCTGAAAACTAGAAGAAAACACTTAGTTCAATTAAGGTGCGTGGCTAATGCCCTGCTAGAAGACCGAGGGCACATTTCAGAACAACTTGGCATTAAGTGCAATGCAGCACTTGGGGCTCAGCCTGGAGCACCCACATTCCCAAGGGACCCAATGTGCCTTTCTCTGCTACACATCCCACTCCACTACCGTGCAGGCTCGGGGGAAAGGCTTCTCCCTTCCTAAGCTGCTACTGCCAAGTCTCATTTGCTTTACTCATAAGGCATGTATTTCAGGTCCTTATTATTACTGTTTTCATGTTAATTACAAGCACAGCTCCTAGTGCCAAAATCCATACACATAAACATCAATTACCATCTCTTTTTTTTAAGAGTGAAGTCACAACGAAGTCACTGGGGCCCTCAGCAGTGGCGGGCTGGGCAGGGCAGGTGCAGGCACACAAGGCTGCGTGGTGCAATCCGGTGCCAGAGCCGCCCCGGGCTCCCCGGGGATGTCCCCAAGGGCAGGGCCAGATCCAGGGTCCTCTGCCCTGCAGCAGCGCTGGCTCGCAGTGCCCTCAGGGGACACACAGGGACAGCAGCAGCCTGCCCTGGCTACGCAGAGATCTCCCCACAGACCCCCACGCCAGCCCTGAAGGGCTGCATGGCACGGGAAGGACTCCCAGGAGAGATGTCGAGCCCCTAACAGCACCGCTCCCCTTTGGTACAAAGGCCCAGACAGGGACAACCCCTGCCCAGGGGCCAAGCAGTTCCAGGCTGAAACTCCCAGTCAATATTTATCGTGCCTTTGCAAAGGCACTCAGAGCTCAGCCTAATTTTAACCATCAAATAGACATCGTGGCAGAAGAAACGGGAGGGGTGCCAAGGAGGGCTGTTGCAAAGGAGAGGAGCTGCATCTCTCCGAAGGCGTGTGCCACGTCCCATCCGACATGGCCCAGACAGGAGTAAAGGCATGAAATTAAAGCCTGCCCATACATCAGCCTGAACACGCTTCTCACTGGGAAAAGGAAAAGAAAAAAAAAAAAGAAAAAAATGAACTGCAAAAATATTTGAAGTACAGTTATTCTCAGAGCAGCTGAATACTTCAAACAGCACTAAGTTAATTTGGCTGTAATTATTTAACAACTCACCAACCCCACATATCAGAAAATGGAGTTAATTTATCAGCTATTTTCAAGCAGAACAAAGACTCGCCAGCTTCCAGGTAACAGCCCAAGCTGTTTGGCTCACGTGACCCTGGCTGAGCTGTGCACTGCAAACATTATATGCCCAAGCACGGAGACAGAAGAAATCAGAAAACCCCAATGTGTTTACACATTTACATCTTAACCAACACACACGGGATAATGAAATCAAAAGTTTGGCCAACAGCTTGCCTGCACGAGCAAAGGCATCACCATCTCTCTTGATGCACCTCAAACGAGGGCGGCAGCCACTGCCCCATCCTAATGCCCCCAAAAGCCAAGAGAGCCCGGATTCTGAGGAGTCCTAAACACTTGCAAATCATGGCTCCCTGTCCAGCCTGCCTGGCTATTTCAGCAAGCACCAAGCAGCAAGACTCAATCATTACCAGCTGCCAGTGCCCACAGCAGCGCCTAAACCTCTCCAAATAGGAAATGTCACTCCAACCCTGCTATTTTAATAACCGGATTTTCTGTTTTGCACAGTGCAGGGCACAGAGGCTTTTCAGCAGCACAGATCCAGGAGGCTTCCCCGGAGATGACAGGAAGGCAGGCGAGCAACCCTGGACCGACGCTTTTTATTTTCACTGGGGTATAAATCCAGCAATAGAGAGCCTTTGTGAACGTCCACGCCAAGAGCCCGGTTCGAGCGGTGGGAAGGACTGCTGGAGAGCACGGGAGCATCCCAGTGGGGATGGCTGCTGCCCAAAACCGGGGCAGGCTACGGGGAAAGTGTGAGACAGAAAAGTACCAAGTGAGGGGGAAAGACAGGCTGCGTGTAAACAGGGAGGCAGGCGAAAAGGTACAGAGAAGCACAGCCTGGGAAACGAAGAATGCCATTCTCAGTCAGCTGAGATTTACCGACTCAAACCGCAGGAAGAGAAAGCAGCAGCCCAGCATTCCACCGCTCCCGATTTCGAGGGTTAGGAAACAATCACGCAGAGAAAAAGTAAACTGAGCCCCAAGATCAAAAACCGCCTGCGAAGCCCAATCAGGCAGGCAAAGCCGGGACGCGCTCCTTTCGCTTCTCACGAAACGTATCCTCCTCTCTGTTACATAAAGCCCGAAAATATAAACTACATTGTGAGAACGAGGAGCTGTTGCACCAATACCGCCCAAACAGCATAAATTTTGCATCACCGGGGAGGGAAGCAAAAAAAAAAAAACCAACCCAAAGTTACAAAGACTGAAGAAATTTCCTTTTAATGTTTTATTCACAGCAACGGGGCGATGCAGCGGGGGCCGATCCCCGTGCCCTCCCCGGGCGACCGAACCGGCACGGCTCGTACTACGGCGGCGGAGAGCGCTGCTCCGATGCCAACGGGAAAACAATATTCGAGCCAACGCTGCAAGTTTGCCTCCAGAAAGTTAAAAATTCGGCGCAGACCCCGCCGGAGCAAAAAGCGCCTTTTCCAGCGTTAACTTCCAAGCCGCCCGGCCGCGCTCCCCCGCGCGGGAGCACCTCGGCGCCGTGTTCGCGCCGCGGGGCCGGGGCACGGCGCGCACACGAGCGCACAGGTG
>VZRJ01011157.1:897927-1095027 GCA_013397565.1 Ptilonorhynchus violaceus | reverse complement strand
CGGCCCCAGTGCGGGCTGAGCCCGTCCCGGCGGCGGCCGCAGCTGAAGCGTGAAGAGCATCGTGGGCAGCGTGAAGCGCGCCCGGGCTCCTCCCCGCTGTAGGACACCCGCACACCTGACCGGGACAAGGACATGGCGCCTCCCCCTCCTCGCTCGGTGCTGCCCCAGAACACCCACCCCGCTGGGTGCTCACAGCCCCACGTGCAAAGACCAGAGCACCCCACCTGCTCTCTCAGCACCAAGGTGAGTATAGGGCTTCCCAGTGCTCAGCCGGGGCAATTGGGAAGCTTTAGGGTGGAAAGGCTGGAAAGGAGAGAAAGAGGTGGTGGCACCTTGGAGCTCACTCTTCAGTGTGGTGGTGGGTGGACTTGGCACTGAAGCAGCTGATGAGAGCCATGTTTTCCAGCCTGCCTGCGACTCTGTGGGGCATGGAGGTGTGATGGCATCCCCCGCCAATGCACCGCCACCTTGATGTCCCCTGCCAGCCTGGTGGCACCTCCTGGATGTGCTCAGGTGGGGACAGCTGCAGGGCGGGGCTCCTGCAAGCATCCCCCTCACTACCACCCACCCCGGGTCAGGGGGGAAATGCTGACACAGACATCCTCCCTAAGGGGTCCAGGGGATCAGCATCCCATCAAGGCTTGTCTTGGCAACACCAAAAATCTCAACATCTCCTCACAGGTGTGAGACAGCAGCTGCCATTTATCACCCTTGATGAGTTGATTGGCATCCTCAGTCGTAACTGAACTCTGCAAGAGCACGAGGGAACTCCCTCAGTTCTTTTTGCTTCATGTCCCCAAAAGGTGTGCCCTAGGTTTTGAAGCCTACTCACCCTGATCAAGCCCTCGTGGATCTCATCAACGTGAAGGAACTCTCCTCACACCTTTCTACCTGGTCTGTGCAATACTTCTTGGAGTGACTTCCCAGTGATGCTGACAGCTTTCCCTGGCACCCCAGAGCAGATTAAGTGGAAGAGCGCAGCAGCAAGCGCCTTCCTTCCGACTGGCTCCCATGGAATGGTTTTCCCATAGGAATTAACCTCGGAGGAATAACCCAAGCCCCTCCAGCCAAATTGCCTCCTTTCCGGAGAAGCCAGAGGCTTGCTCGCCTTTAAAATAAAAAAATCCCCAAATCAAGATAGTATTTCAAGTTGGATTACGGCTCTTTCTCTGAACAGCTGGAAGTTTTAGCTGGAACGAATTAGCCGGGCTCTGCAGAAAGGAGGCTGTAAAGAGGTTTTATTGCCCTCGGTGCTGCATCCCGCTGCCCCGTGGCAGCTCTGCGTACACCAGCAAAGGGGCAGATCCCCGGCAGGCAGAGGCAGGGGACAGAAAAGGCAGTCGGGAAGGAGAGCCCTGACACTCAGGATCTTCAGCCTCTTCCTTAGGGTTTTCCCTAGGCCTGGGTGAGGCCAGCAGGAGAGGCTAGGAGCCAGCCCGTGGCCTTGCCGGGGGGACTGGCAGCAGTGCAAATCGTCCCTCCTCGCCACCCCCGGGAGAGAGGCGTCATCCCCGCCCGGCACAGAAATGGATCCAACGGGAGGCTGTGAGACGAAACCCGCTCAAATATTGAACCAGAAGAATTTTGCTCGATCTGCCTCTCAGTAAACAGTGACTAATTGCTCTGGCTGGAGCCGCCGTACCTCCAAGATGGGAAGGTGCAGATGGAGCAACGATAGCGAAGGCTCCTTACCTGACGCCGGCCGTACATTAATCACAAATGTTTGCTATGCAAATCTTGTCATACAAAGCAATTATTGCTGCTCCCATACTGACCTCATGTTTATTTATTACAGGAGCTCTTTATTTGAACCTTGTCTGGTCCCTCTTCCCGTATCAGCGCGCGGCTTCCAAAGGCACCCAGCTGAGAAATCGTAGATTTATTCGCGGCGTGGAGGGCACGCGGCACACGACACGCCGACCGCAATGCAGAGCCGAGAGGCTCAGCTCCTACACCGGTGGCTCTCCATGCAGAATATCCTCACCCCGAGGTCTCTCGCTGGGATGAAGGACGCTTCCCGGCAGCGCAGGGCCGCGGCTCCGGGTCTGCCCTGACGCTGCGGTATTAACCGATGGTTAATGGGGACTGTCAGCATGAGGAGCTGCGCCATAAAACTCCGCCTGGCCTTGTTTAGGGCCCGCTCGCTAAAAGTAAAATTTTACGCGGTCCTTCGTCCTTGGCTTTGCCACCTTTGCCTACCTCCAGAATGATGAGCTGCAAGTGGGTTTAACTGTGCCACCGGGTAAGTTAAAAGGGTGTTGCTGAATGTGGTGGCGTTCGGGTGGCTGGAGCAATGGGTGTCATTAAGCACCAAATATTCTCTTGCCAGAGCAGTTTTCTCCGTGTGATTTAATGCTGGGCAACACTGGCATCCGGTGGGCAGAGGGCTTCCTCCTTGACAGCTTGCGGCAGCTCGCTCCCTCAGTTTTGTCCTGTGGCTTCCCCAGATGATCATTAAATGCAATTTCTAAATTAATCCGGGTTTAGGGCTCTTATTTTCACCCTTCCTTCACTTCAGCTGCGCAGCAGGCAGAGCCATGCCTTAACTTTTTACAGTTTTCTTTTAACCACAATCTGCTCTGCAATCCAGGGCCTCCTGGAGTCAGCTGCCCCTCCACACCCATCAGTTTTGTTGTGCAGGGACTCTGCCTGCCTGATACCGCAGGCAGGTCTCTGTTCCTCCCTTGACTGTGGCGGGAAGGGTCCCCATGGTTCTTGCTTCAAACCAAACCCTCCAGTCTGACCTCTGTGGGCCCCTCTCCATGCCCACAAATGCTATCAGTGCTTTTTTCCTGGGGGAAAATGGCAGAAAAGCCCCCAGAGCCTGAATGAAATCAAATCCCTCTGTTACACCCCTCACCCCCCCTACATCTCTTGCTGCTCTTTTTCCTGCTCTCACCACTGGTTTCAGCGCTTCCCAACGTAGGGTCGTTTTCTGATGCAATTAACACAACACTTCTCATTGCTTCCAAATCATTAATAAAGCCAGTAATTAACAGCAAGGCCTGACAATGAACCCAGCAATGCCACACTGGGTACTCTCTCCTACCTGAATTGCCTCTCTCCACCATCACCCCTTCCTTAGGATCTCAGCAGGCTTTCCATCCATCTGACAACTCACATGCCCTGATCAATTTGAAACATTCTTTCCCCCCCCAGTATTTCTCTTTTATGGTGCAGCTGTAGCTTTTGCTAATTGTTCGTGAAATGACTTTTCTTTTTATTTTTTTCCAAAGCAATATTTTTCTTGAGAAGTTGAATTTAAAAGGGGCCATAAATGACTAATCGTAATTAATAAAAATGAAGAAATAATTGGGCAATATCTTTAAATGTATATGCCTGGAGTCAAACTCCTAAATCCCTGTTTTTCTTAGAGCAGCTCGGGGTTTTTATTCTCCCCTGAAGGAGCAGCAGCGCCCGAGACTGTCAGGGAATACTCCAAGTGATGGAATAACCCTCCGACAACCCTGGAAGGCTGAGGGCTGGAGGAATGTGCTGGACCATGCCGGCAGCACACAGCTTACTGCTGCCCTCCTTCCCTCGCCGACAGGAGCACTGCCCGTGCCAGGGCAAGAGGGGCTGTGGGCACCTGGTGGACAACTCGATCCTCTTGGAAAAACAGCGCCTTTAACCCGTGGAGAGCCCTGCCACTTCCACAAGACTGTTAGAAAGGGATTAGACATTTAAGGGCAAGGCAGTTACATTAAAAAAAAAAAAAGCAGCAATAAAAGGCTTTTGTGGTTCAGAGCGTAAATCAGGCTTTTACTGCTTCCCCTCGCAGGGAGCACAGCCGCAAGTGTCTAACTCAGGGATTTTTATATCTGGTTGTGGAATATCTGGGGGGGAGCAGTGCCAGGGAGCGGGCACGGGACCGTGAGCCTGAGTCAGCGCTGCCCAGCCAAGGATGCTGCAGCATCCTGGTGCCTTTGGGAAGGAGGCTGGGTGTGAGGGCAGGGGTCGAGCACACGATCCCGTCGTGCAGAGCAGGACCTGGATGTGCACAGAGGTGGTTTTGAGGGCCACTTCACCCCTGCTCCCCTCCCCTGATGATAATTTACCATCGATGTTTTTCCTTTGCCGGTGCAGACTAGCAGAAACTCGGATCCACCTCCCAGATCTAAACCCCAGCTCATTAAAAGGTCACGTTTTACAAAGCATCACAGCCACCCTGAACAAATGAGCGCCAGGCTAATTGCCCTCCGTGTGAAATTAGGTTTGTGGTTTCCGCGGGATCAAGGGCGGTTTCTTCCTCTCCTCCCCAAACTCCCTGGTTGCGTTCCCAGTCGCTGATGAGCATTTGATAAGCAGAAAATGCTGTACATTGCGGCCACAGACACACATTCCAACCCCCTGGCTCTGCTCGCACCCGCGGTGGCGCAGAGGCGGGAGGGTTGGAGAAGCTGCAACGTTGCAGAGCAGAAAATGCCACGTGGGGCTAAACCTCAGCAGGCACTCCGAGAGGTGTCAGGCAGAGTAGGTTTGGGTGCCCTACGTGGAGGGCACTAGGTCAATGTGTCACTTCGTTTCCACTGCTCCTTGCAATGTCAGGTGGGACAGAGCTGTCCAAGCTGGGATGCATATAACCAGCTGCAGGTCCCTCCCGCTGCCTGGGCCAGAGAAGGATGGGTGCAGCACAGTGGTAAATTGTTCAGCTGAAAGCACGGGAGAACTTGTGCCTTGCACTGCAGCATCTTCTGTCATTTCACAAAGCAAGCGTGTGCCAGCTGCGGTGACAGAGATGCTCCTTGTCAGCCGCGCTGAGCGAGAAGCCCTGCTCCGTTAGGCGGCGCGTGCCGGAGGGCAGGAAGCTGGAAGCGGGCGTCTCCGCACACGGTGGTGGAAGCAGGCATCTCTGCACAGTGGTGGAAGGAGGCATCTCTGCACACAGCGGGCCAGCAAAGAGTTCCAGCCCCGAAACAAACACTTGGTGCGAGAGAAATACTCACTTGGGTATCCTCTTGTCCGCCAGCGCAGCCTCACTCGTGTGTGACGAGCAGCTCATGCAAGAAGAAAGCTCGTGCGAGAAGAAGATGACTTCTTCCCTCCAGACAGCTGGGACCCTTGGAAATGCCAACTAGCCCACCTCAAAATGATGCCAAGACAATTATGGTTAATTATTTCTATAGGTGCAGGCTTTTCCCTTCACCCGTGGAGAAGCGGGACAGTAAATACAGGCTCTATATGCTCCCAGCCAGGTGAGCAGCCCTTTGGAAGTAGGTGGCCTTTGCAGGTAACTGTGGTGGACATCTGTGGGGAGAAGGAGTGGCAGGGAGGCGTCCCCACCTCCTCCATGTCGTGCAGAGAGGATGCTCTGCTCCTTGGCCGAGATCCCCAGCCCCACGTTTCAAGAAGTGGGACCGACAATGGGAGCAGTGTGGAGCTCAGCTGTGTTTGCAGGACTCCAGAGATGATATCATAACCCCAGAGGCAGAGCAGAGAGATGTGAGCTCAGCCATTCCCTGGGGACAGTTAATCCAGCATCGACACTGGGCCCATTGTGGGGTGGTGCAATGCACTAGTTTGTCTTTATTTTGTGGGTTGTTTTTTTTTTTTTTTCAGAATTACTATTTGAGGAGTAACACAAATTCCCCTGGAGCACAAAGAAGCTCTGGAAACCTGAAAGAGGCCAGCCAGTTAGATAATAGAAAAAATATCTAATAAAGACAAAATTTCAGCAGTAGCCAATACACTGCAGGCTTTGTATTTTCTGGAATTAAAGACTGATCTCAATAAAACATTTTAGACTGTACTTTGGTTGTAGGGGTGTTTATGTCTTATTCATAGCAAAGGGATTTAAGTACACTGTCAATTATTATAAGAGCCCACTCTGAATTACAGCATCTTATTGTTTCTTTTTTTTTTTTTGATCCTCCTGTAGATATCAAAATCCTTGGCAACCTGCTTTTCCAAGGGCCTCACTCACATTTCACGGAATCGTAGAATAGTTTGGGTTGGATTTAAAGGTGGTTTTAACCCCCCTGCAATGAGGCAGGGACACCTTCAACTAGCTCAGGTTGCTCAGAAACCCACCCAACCTGACCCTGACTGTTTCCAGGGCTGGGGCATCCACCACCTCTCCGGGAAACCTGTGCCAGTGCTTCACCACCCTCATTCAGCCCAGTAGATGCAGGATTTTTCCCATCATCCACGTGCAAAAACATGGGTGTTTTTGTTCTCTTCCCACCTCATACATGATGTCCAAATACAGCATTCTCTTGCCTAGTCCTCTCTCACTCATCCTTTCCCACCTCTCCCCTACCTTCTCCATGATCCTGGTGGTGTGTCTCGCATCTGAAACCAAACTCCCCTCAGGTCAGTGATTTCCTGCCATATTTCGCGTCTTGCTTCTTTTTAAAAATAAAAGAACGTCCTCCCAAACAGCATTGAGCAGAGTGCAGCAAAGACAACATACAGGTCATCCACTTGATACCAGAGGAGATCCTGCTTCTTTCTTCTTGTCCTTGGTGGATCATACTTCAGCCTGGTCCTGACTTCTCAAGCCATACAATACAAGCACATCAACATATTTGCATTTTTTTGTGGGTGGCTCAGTTTTGCGAGGTGACAGCAGGCAATAAAAGCCGTGGATCAGCATTATTGTGCCAAAGACTGACAGTGATGGAGCTGGGGTGTCCCCCCCCCAGGGTCAAGGCACCCCACTGTTTACAGCAAGTTCAAGGTTGAATCTGAAAAATTTTAAGGGGGACTAAGGGATATCTACCCATTCTTCAAAGCGCATTTCAGACTCCCAGCCATGATTATTTACGAAGCAGTTCCTGAAGCCTTTTTTTTTTTTTTTTGCAAAAAGTTTCCCTATGAAAAAATTCATTTATACAGCACGAATTGTGTCTATAAATAATAGACACTCCTGCTCACCTGCCTCTTTACATTTCTATAGGCGATGCGAGCCTTACTTCTAACAAAACAGAGCAAATTAACGCCGCCGCCTTATCAGCACACATCCCCGCTCCGGCACGATCTGCCGGATGGTCCCGTTCGCCTGATAATTCATTGTTTCTATAGCAATCCCGACGAGAAGAGTTCCCCATTGTGCTCGAGGAAAAGGGCACTCCCAGGACCGCGGCGGCTTTATTAGCTCCAAATACCTTACAAACAGAGGCCGGTTATCAAAATGGGTTTCCCAAAGGCACCGGTACCTCGAGCTCTGCCCGGGGTGAGATGTTCTGTGGCTCGCAGGGGAGCAGCCCCTTCCCTTGGAAGCTCATGCTGGGTTGATTTGCAGGGACCGCGCCAGTCAGATGTTCCTCACAAAGGTGTCGCTTGATAGCTCCTATCCCTGGAAAAGGGGAGAGGAAGGTGGAGGAGAAATCACAGCACCTTCGCATTTCTCCATCACTGAAAGCGCTCGCAGAAGGAAATATAAGGATTTGTTTTATTTAGTTTTCCCCCCTTCAGTTCTTTTCTCCCTATCATCTCCAGTTTAGAAATTTTTCTCGGTAAATTGAGATAAAAATAAAAGGCAATATAAAAGTTTATTCTGTCCCCATAGACCAAAACTAATCCAAATTCAGAAATTGTCCCTTTTTCAGGTAAAAATAACATCCTTATGAGCGGGAATGGTTGCAAGCTTGCCTCCTAAGGTTTAAATTAAGACTTAATGAAGACTCAGAATTTAAGATTAAATGTTCAGCCCCTGGCTAATTATGTTTGTACGGTTCAATTTCCTTGGCAAGCATTTGAGATAAAAAACAAAACAAAACAAAAACAAGCCCCAAACAATATTTACACGTTCTAGAACACAGCAAATCCTTCCTTGAAATGGCACAAGAAATCCCTGTAGAGCTCTGGTACACTCTCAGCCAGCCTCCTGTCCAATTTCCTGGGGAGAAAAAAAAGATCAAAATGCAAGTTCACGACCTTGTGATTTATAAAAAGTGAAATATCTCAAATATTTGTACTCGTCTGTCCTGACTGTTTAGTGTGCATTTTAGCCACCTATGCAAATAACTTCTCTTCCACACCTCTGCATGGGTGAAGATCTGAAGTACAGATCCCCTGTGCAGCTTTTATGCATCACTTTTCAAGAATTGCATTTAAAGTATTACATTAAGCTGCTGTTTACCTTCCACTTAGGTCTTTCATTACAATTCCAGCCATTGGCCGGATCAAGTTTTCATTTCTATAATACTTTTTGCTCCCTGTAGCAATGCCTCCTAATGTATGACTATGAATGAGATGGAAAAGCCAGGGAATAACTTGTGGTATGAAGGAAAAATTGCTGTGGTTACTGCCTTATAAAATGCACTTGATAAATTTGAATAATCTGAATTTTTATTGCAACAGTCTTTAAAATAAAGAGCTACAATTTCCTTCTTTTTTTTTTTTTAATTTTAAATAATGCACCAAAATTTTAATAAACAATTTAGTCTGAACTACGGGGAGAAATGAAAGGCACTTCCATGTAGTGACTCACTGGATTATTGAAAACAACTCTGTGGCTGCCGCTGCTTTGCCTTCCCATTATATCTTTTCCCTCTGTTTTTAATAACGAGATCACTGTAGAGCTTTGCTGAAAAAATGAAATTTCCTTTTTTTTCCAACGGACAGAAATATTTACGTGGGTTGGAGAAACGCATCTAAAATGACACAGCTCAGGTCTACCGGGCACAGGTTTTTCCACATACGAGTTGTAGAAATCTGTCTGCCCATCTTAATTCTCGTAATTTATCCCCTCGTGTGGTTTTTTTTTTCCTTCTGTGGATTGGACGATCAGTTTTTCCTGCTTTGCTACTAATAAGCCTCTCTCAGAAATGAGACACAAGGCTTCAAATTCTGGGGGAAGCGTTGCCACCTCTGCCGGTGAAAGAGATGTGAATTGAAGGACATTAAACAGGTTACACCCCCCACTGCAAAGTGCTGTTGTCACCATTAAATGGCCAACCGCCTTTTTTTCCTCTTGCTTTTTTTACAAGAAAAAAACCCAAACAGCAAAACGGTGCTGAGGAGGGTTTCCCTCCTAAATGGTGGCTCCTCTCAGGTAGGCGCTCCGAGCTCTCCTCTCTCCGTAGGTGAGAAGCAGAGGCATGGCTGTCTCAACCCACCACTGACGCTACACGATGTTTAAATAAATGAATGATTTGCTGTGGGATTCAGAAGTCTGTTCTGGTACTGCCTTGACGTGCCGACAAGCAGGTGAAAAGCGTTGCCCTGTAAACATAGTTGTTGATGGAGAGATGTCTCAAGGAAAGGTATTAGTCGCTGTAAACCCCGGGATGCCCAACAAAGAGGGATTCAGATAAAAAGAGAGCCATTAAAGTAGCCCATCCTCTCTTCAGAGGTTCAGGTGTAAAAAGAAATGTTACATCTGCACTTCTGTTGATCTCCATGACTAAGAAAGCCACGAGCACGGGGAGTGAGTAGCGTTTCCAGTATCGCCACCTTCCTTCCAATTACCCTGGAAAAGCTGCCCAGGGTTGAGCCCCTCTCCCACTGAAACGCCAGTTTAGCATCACTGACACGGAGAGACAGACAGATACTCTCTCCCTTGTGGGTTTTGGGGTGGAGTTGGTTTTTTTACTATGCAGAACAGGTGAACCACTTTCTTCTTAGGTATTTACCAGCCCCCAGCCATTGCTGGGGCTCTTGAGTCCTTCAGGTTTTGGATATATTGAGGAAAGCCTCAACAACACAGACAACTGCAGTTTATTCTTTTCAAGCCAGGGAAAACCTGCGGTGTGACCCCTTCTCCAGGGCTTGACGGCCGGAGGGTCCCCTGAGCGAGCACGCGGCAGGGGTGGCCGTGATGCTGAGGTTTGGCTCAGGAGCACCAAGGGGTGTGGCGGGGGCATCACGGAGATCCCGGCTGCATCTCCTGCTCACCTGTGATTCCAGGGATGTTCAGCTGACAGAGAGTCACCCCCCGGCCCTCGGGTGCTTCATTAAAAAATAATAATAAAAAAAAAAGGAGTAAGACAGGCGGGAAAGGAGAGTTTGCTGCAACTAATCCCTGTTGCAAAACATCGAGGCTTGACAGCCCAAAGAGGAGCGCGCCGGGGCCGGGTGCCGCCTGCTCCCGCGGTCCAACACCGCCCTCTCACGGCCCCTCTGCTGCCAAAATCCAGCCTCAGCACGGGCAACCCCCGCCAGAAACCACCAGGTTCCTCCCTCTACAGCTCTGACACGGCTGGGGATGCGCCCTGTTTGCCACGGGAGCAGAGCGCCGCGTGGATCCAGCCACCCCGCATCCCTCAGGCGCTCGCCGGCTGGAGCTGGAATCAGTGGGTTTCCTGCTGGATTCCTGCCCTGCAGCCGCTCGGCACTGGCACAGCGGGGGCATGGAAACAAAGAGGGAGCCGATTACCCAGCCCTGGCTACATCCTGTGTCCACGCTGAGCTGAGTGATGCCACCTTCGCACCAGGTTTACGCCCGCAGGAAAACCCAGAAGGGCGTCCTCGATGGATGACAAAGCAGCAGGCTTTGCTGCTGCAGACACTTGGAAAAGCCGAGCTGGGTGCTGGCCCAGGCCCCCGGAGGATGGCTCAGGGCGTGTGGGCAGCAGACACACGTGGGATGGAGGGAAATAAAGCAGAATGGTCTCCCTGTCCCTTCAGGCTGGCAACAAGAAGGGATAAGATGTCCCCATGGCATTTCTCGTCCCTCTCCCCCACGGTGACCACAGGGTCCAAACCCTGCTTTGGCTGTGCCACAGAGGGCTGGAAGGTTGATCTTCTGTTCAGCTCATCCACATAACTCTGGCCCCGGAATGTCAATTGTGTCTGTACCAAATGGGATGTTTTCAGTTTACTTCTTGCATCCCCTGCAGGAAGCTGTGCCCCCCCGAGCTCCAGTCCTGCAGCTCTCCTCCAAATAAGCAATCCCTGGATTCAGACTCCCTGGGCACCTCAAGCATTTTTATGTGCTCCCTCAAAAAAAAAAAACAAAAACAAAAACAAAAAAAAACTAAAAAAAGTGCAAGATGCTACTAAAAATGTCCACTCCTGTTGCACAGCTCATGCTCCTGAGCTGGAAATACAACAGGCAGGTCCAAATGCGAGCTACACTTGCATGCTGCCAGCCCAACAGTAACCCACAGTAAAATTCCAGTCTATCCACTCTGGTTTTCCCCTGCTCTGCAACTCACTGAACAACTCTGACCCTCAACATTTACCTTTCTCTTGCAGACTTGTGGCCTTCCCAGCCCTGTTCCTTTCTTCCTTGGCTGCCCTCTCTGTCCTGCTCCGCAGTGGTTCCGACTGGACGGTGCTCAAACCATGTCTCAGCTGAGCATCACCAGTGAGCTGAGGGCCAGCAGAGCAGGAAAAACAACAAGCATGGGTTTGCTGAGAGACCAGGATCTCCAGGATCTGGAGAAAGAAAATAAATGGCAAGTGAAGAAGTCAGGAGTTGATGCTGCACCGCTTGGGGTTTTGTTCAGTATCAGCTGCAACGCTACTGTGAGATGTGCTGGCAGCGGCAAGTAAATAGATTGTGGACTAAACTTTGTGCAATAAACGGTCCATTACTGAATACATACTTCTCAAATTAATCACTGACACGAGCTAAGGACGTAGTCTCAAGCCAAGAGGCTTGAAATGGTTTTACAGAGGCAACCAATCTTGATCTCTGCTGGCTGCAGAGTCCTCCCGCTCTTGTTTCTTCCAATAAAACCTCTTTGTGGATGCAATTATTCAGTGGCTGGGGTTAACTCAATGCTCTGAAGGATGAAGGTAAGGTAATGGACTATATTCATCTTACTATTTCTTTTGCATGCCCTGGGATTATAATTACAAGGTAAAATATTATTGCAGGAGGCTGATATTTAACAAGGCATGGGCCAAGGGGACAGGACTTTAAATGCATGGGGATGCTGTGCTGAGAGTGGGACTGTTGGTGAGCCCCAGATAAAATGCCAGGTTAATAGCAGGTGATTTGATCATCTCTACCAAAACGTGCCACATCCCTGGCTGTCAATGCCATTCCCAGCACCATGGGGTTTTCCCCTCTCCCAGAGCTGGAAAGAAACTGGCCCTTGTCTTCCTCCTCACTCTATCTTCCCCACCAGGGTCTGATCCAGAGCCCACAGGTCCTGCTAAGGAGAGGGCTCACAGTGGGAATACGGGCACTGGCTGCAGGCTGGGATGCAGCTACCCTGGGATGAGCCAGTGCATCCTTACTGCAGAGGATCTGTTTTCTGGCACCAGATTCCCTTTTGCCACCGAGGGTGGGGGTTTGAAGAGCAGCGCCCCAAAGGGTGGTTTTTCTCTTTGGTGTGACATGTAAGTACTGCAGCCCCCCGAAATGACTCCCCTTCCTCAGCCACACTGCCCCAAAGCACCCCTCAGCCTGAATCAGGCTGCCAGCCCCACTGCTTACCTTCTGAATTCGGCACTGCCCTTGGGTTCCTGCACAAACACGGCCAGGAAAGGCTCCTGTCTCGTGGCTCTCGGACTAATCACACAGAGGGGAGGGCTGGGGGGCTCGGGACACGGCACTGGCGCTCAGCTCCGCAGGGACGGGCAGAGCAAATGTCAGCACAGAGCCGTAAGGCCAGAGTGGAAATCAAGGGTGTCGGTGGGGGCAGGAGAAAATCCACATGTGCAACATCTGTGCTCACTGCGGGCATCCTCTGCCCCTCTACGTGGTGTGGAATCAGACCTAAAGAAATAAAAAGATAAAATTGCCAGTTCGGGTGAAAACTGCAGATCCCCAAAACAACTCCGGGCTGGAAAAGGAGGTTTGTGCAAACCGTAAGGATTTTCGGCAAAGGCCTTGCCCCAGCCCTAGCTGGGGAACCAGGGCTCCCAGCCGGGCGGCAGCAGGGAAGCAGTCCGGCAATGCCGGCCTTTCCCACTCGCAGGGAAATTCACCGCTCCCCCGGGAGATTTCCCACGGGGAGAGGAAGGGCTAGGAATGCTTCAGAAGTACGGAAAGGGATTACAGCGTCCGATCTCCGTGTTTGATGTGAAGTGGCCCTTCAATTCAGACTCATCGCCTGCTCTTCGTAAAATTCTTGGCATTCCCAGCATTTTCCCTTCCCTATAGCTCCGGCCAAAGCCCATAAAAAGTTCAGGCGCCTTTCTAACCCTACAGATAGCAGACCACGCTGTCTCAGTGACACCAATCAAGTGCTGCTCTCCAAGGGTTCCTCAGCAGCTCTCCCCTGGCGGACGAATCTCACCCCTCAGTTAACCCAGAGGAAGGTCAGCCGAGCCATCAGACGTTTCAAAGCACAATTAAGACCCCAAATGAGCAGGAGTTGGAGTTTAATGCTGGAACTTCCCTGCCAGCTGCTGCTCAGCCATTACGAGGGTCACTGGAAATGCCACCAGCAGAACCACCCCGTGGGACAGGAACCTGTCCCCGCTGATGGGCATTAGCAAATTTTTTTGGCAGGGCGAACAACCTTGCTGTAACATAATTGCTGCCACTAAAAAAAAAAAAAAAAAAGTTAAAAAAAGCAATTCAGGCTGTAGCTGACAGAAGCTGCTTTGAGTCTGAAAACCTGAAGAACTTAAGAGGTGATGTGTTTGAATTCCCTTAGAAGAATTCAGCTCCCACAGAGGTGTGGTTGACCAGAAAAAGCCAGAAGTTAACTCTTCATCCCAAGAATGTAGCATTTGAGGATAAGTCAAAGGCCCAAGGGACAAAAGAGGTCACAAAATAGTCTTATTCAAAAATAATACCAAATAATTTGCTGAAATTTTGTACAGAAAATCCTATTTTTCTACATTATGATGTTTTTCAACATCTGTACTTAAGGTTAAAACAAAAAGAAGCACAAAGTCGAAACTAAATTAAAGAAAGTTCAAGCAGAGCTCTTCAACATCAGAATGTTACAAATACAGATTTGCATCTGACATGTGGATTACATCTACATTCCTCCATTGTGTTGGATTTGAACAAGGCCCATCTTTTCCAACAGCAAAATGTTTCCTGGGACCCTCTTCACTGCCATCCTACCTGTTCCTGGCTAGGCTTTATTCCAGAGGAATGACACTGAACACTGGTACAAAGAAGGCTGGAAAAGCAAAGGATGAAGGGAGACTTCAAACTAGGGACTATCAGTTTGATAAAGGAAGGACAAGCCCAACTCCAGGCTTTCCACGACCTGTGTGAGGAAACGGCATAAGGACAATCACCAGCATCCTTGCCAAAAAACTCCCTAAAGAGCCAACAGTGGAGCCAAAAGGGAACCTGAGCTTTGCTGACATTGTTCCTGTCGATGGGAAATGGGTAAAGCACCACTGAAGACAACTGAGTTTTGCCCCTTTTGGGCAAGACAAAAGTCTGGCTAATTTATTTCGTGTTCTCACGTACGTATTTAAAAAATTATAATTCTCAGCTCAAATGCCACCTTGACATATCAGCTGCCTGCTTTCATTATATTCATCTCCGTTTTTTGGTGTGGGATATGAATGTGTAATCTAAGTCATAACAAAGGTTTCTCTGTGGTAGTAAGAGGTGTCATTATCAGACGTTACATGGCAGTTTATAATGCCAGTGGAATAATTTTGCATCAATGTTACAACGAAATCCTTGATAGAGGAAGATGTTATGGGAAGTAATTACTTCTCTCCCCCCACTAGCTATTAAACTTTAATAACTCAGATATGATTTCAGGTTTCCTAAAAGACAGGCTGGAATAGAATTTCGTTCTGTAATTCCTGTATTTTAGAAGCCAGAATAAAACAAAAGTATCTAGAACATAATCACTCTTTCATTTAGACAACAAGAGATGCAAAATAAATACAAGATGGGTACTATTCACAGCGGATTGAAAGAAATCCTTGCTCCTGATTTTAGATCCCAGATACCAAATCTCATCAGCCTGTCTGCTGGCTAATCCCATAAATACAGTTATTTAGACTAGAAACTGCAAATGACACATAACAGCAGAGATAGGAAGGTAAATCTAGGAGATACTTAATGGATTAGATAAAAATGAGCGAGAAATGCCCTATAATTATTCCACGCCGTTGAGCTGGTTTCTTAGCTGATATAAAGGCTTAACTACCTCCTCTGGAGAAATAAAAATAGCCAACTATTGGTGTGTATATTTGTATTTTAACAGCCCACTCACCGTGGCTCCCAGCCCGCGCTGTGGGCTTGCCTTTCTGCTGTCCCACCAGCACACTACGGCAGGAGCAAAGGGAAGGAGCTCTGTGGTGTGGCACCCATGAAGTCTGACAAACCCTTTTTTTAAGGAAAGCACCCACCCAAAGCCAACTTGGCTTCATTCATTTTTGTACCTGGAAACACCAGGGTCACCTGTAGAAACAACACAGGAATTAAGATTTGCCTCGCTGCTTTCTGCACACGGAAATTCCTGACAAATATTTTTTGTTTGGAGGTTGGTTTTCTTCCCCTTTGTTTAAAGACATTTAAATTGGTACAGCCTGAATGGGAATTTCAAATGCTTTCTTTATGATCTGGGGCCTTGCAGGGGCAGAACAATGTGTTTTTAAGCAGTCCAGCCACTAGAGCCTGACCTACAGAAATGAGCCCTGCAACCCTTCCTGAGTTTTTGCTCCCCCTTGGTGGCCTTAGCTGTGCATGTCTGCGCTATTCATCTTGCAGAATGACTGAAAAAAAATCTGATTAAGCATTAAATAAAAAGGGGAAAAGGGATAAGGGCATGAGGGGGCAGTGGTAGCAATGCAAACTGGAGCTTTCTTCTGCCTTTTTCATAATGGCCTAGAAATTACTGCTACAAATAATAATAACTTTTAATTTCCAGTTAAAAATCAGTAGGAAGCCCTGGTTTAAGAAGATAACAAAAAGAAGCATAAGAAATGGGAAAGTAAGAAGTTTTAAGAATCCACTTGGCAAGAACAGTGTTTTAAGCAGACTTTGCACAGACTTCTTTCTTTGTAGTGGGAAAAAAATAATCAAATAGGGGCATAACCATGCCCCTGTTATTAAGGGGGTTGTTTGTTTTGTTGTGGTTTGTGGGTTCTGGTTGAGTTTTTGTTTAGTTGCTTGGGGTTTTTTGTGTTGAAGGGCAGCTTAAGGAATGAGGCTGGACAGAGGAGCCCTGTTGCCAGGAACTGCTAATTCCTCCAAGTTTTTGTCCTTGGGCACTGAGAGTCTTTGAGATTCTTTGAAAGCATTTGCTGGAAGTCATCATTAAAACAGATCATCATAAACAGGAGGAAATAAATAATTCTAAGGACCTGTATGATAATAAAGGCATAAAATGTTAAGTAATTTATTTTGCCGCTCTGCTGCCAGCAGGAGTCCATAAGCTGGAAATTGAGAAAGAGAAACCTCCGAGGGCTCATCAGGGATCTGTAGGCTGCCTCTGGACCACCAGCATGAGACTGCTACAAAAAAAAAAAGACAAAAGACACTCCAAAAGGGATCAGGAGACTTTTTTCAGAGGAGATAGGGAAGTACTGAAAGTCGTGGTGAGACAGGTCACTTGAAGGAGTTGCTTCTGTCCTTTGGTCTCCTGGAAAAAGGGATTATCAGCAATGGTACAAGAGCATGTCAGTCTAGGTGGCCCCAAATATGTCAAATCTGAGCTTAGAAGCAGATTAGAGAACCATTAGAAACCTCTATTCATGGAACAGCTCTCCAAGAGGAAAACTACAGGCCAGAAGGGAAAGCCACTCCCTATATGAGGCTGACACAGCTACACATGGAATTGTGCAAGGATGGAGACTGACTGCAAGGTCCTCAGCACAGAGGGTGAGCCATGTTCTCCCAGGCTGGTCCATGGCACCCCTTGTTTGCTTATCAAAAATCCAGGCTCAGGAGGCGCTAATCTTGACACCAAACTCTTTAAAAAAACCCCGCATTTGCCCCCTTTATATTCTGTGTTCAAAGATGCTGCACAACTACACAATAACATGAGCAATCTCAAAGGTCATAAATCTTCAAAAGCAGCAAGAGAGGAGGCACAGCTTTGGTTTTTCTGGTGCTGGACTGCCCCCTCTCCAGCTCCCAGCAGACACAGACCTCCATCTTCCACGCTGCCTCCCCAGCCAGCCTCCAGCTGCGCGTTGTGGTAAGAGCACAAAGCAACAGCTTCCCTTCCCTCATCCAGAGCTGAACATTAATATTATGAACATAACATTACTGAGCAGTTACCGGCCAGCTGGAGTCTCAGAGAATGTTTGGCTGCTTTGTTTCAGGCACTAGATGTCAGTGTTTTACCTACTCTTACAGAAATCTCCAGTTGCTGGCAGCGCAGAGGTACCAATAAATACGTAAATAAACAGTGCAAAGCATCCGCAACACCAAAGCCCCATCCAAACAGCAGCAAACCTCTCCTTCCCCCAGGTGCCCAAAGGGAAGTTGAACTTTCCCCTCTCCCCAGTTTTTTTATCCTCAGAAACAGTAGTTTAAAGAAAACCTGAGTCAAAGAGATGCATGATACCAAAATTATCTGCCAATATTATCAATAGTAATAAAATATTCCTGTGTTTGCTAAGAGCTGCTAACAGACCTGGCCAAGAAGTTTTAATGTAAGGAAGGAAACACACCCATTTCTTTGAAATCTCTTTTTCTACACCGTACAACATTCATGAGGGTTCTTATCTGGGAAAAGAAATTGGAAAAAAATTTTTTTTAGCTATTAGTAAAAGCTTCATAATTTTGTCAGAAGCTATTTTACTCAGTTCTTAAACTGCTTTTAAGTTCAGGTGACAAAATGGGTTCAAACATATTGACAACGTGAACTAAAATCGATATCTTCAACATTTGGTTCGTGTCATCTTTCATTTAGGTTTGAATTAGAAAAATCAAAACTTTCTCAAATCAAGCAATTAAGGAAAATTGCACCCAGGGTTATTGTATTCCATTGTCATCTCCATATCAGATCAGCAGGATGTTACCTGGTTTAAAATACAGTCCTACCCTTACTCCTTGTACACACACACATGAATGAGGAACTGTGCACCCCAAAATAAGTAAATCCCCCTTTTTCTTTCCCAGCCTACCTATGCATCATGCTCAATATGGAATTCCAAGTATGAGGTGGTAGCTGTACTCACCAGCAGCCTATGGGCCCTGGGGGAAAGGTAAGGGGGTGCCTTTGCTACGGAAAGGTCACTGTTAATCTTGTTACGCCCCTGTTCATAAATGAAGTGTTGCAAAGGTTGCAGATTCCAAGCAGGTATGGAAAACCAGAAAACTTTACTAAAAGAACAGGGATATACTCACATTGGAAATCTAATCTAGGGTTAAGCTGCCCTCTAGAAGCATAAACCAAGGACCTTTGCACTTCAGATTTAACACAGCCAAATACAACGCTACCTTTATGGCTTATTTTTAGACAAAGCCTGGGCAAAATGGAAAAATAATAAAAAAAAAAAAATCCAATTTTCTGGTCTATTTCCTGAAGAGTAAAAAAAAAAACCCAAACCAAAACAAAACTGTCAGTGACCATCTAATGATCCATCCTACCCCAAATGCTGAACAGTCATTAGTGTTGCCTCAGCCTGAAGAATCTGGGTGTTGAATCGGCGCGGTACGAGCAAGGCAGAGCAAATCCGATCGCTCTGGGCCACGTTATATCCCAAAGTGTGCTGAGGAAGATTGGCATCTGCTGCTCACAGTTAGCAGGGAGGCTTTCGGGGGGAAAAACATCTGTCAGGCAGACTGGGACCAGCAGGATGGAGCACGAGCAAGGAGACAGGAATTTCCTTCCTTTTCAACGCAGAGCACGGGTTTTTATTTAAAAACCTTTTCACACTGGTTTCTCCAGAGAAAGGGAGGGAAAGCAGAGTGGATCACGGCTTTCAGAGCCCACAGTGTCCCACTCTCACAGGGGGGGACTGCAGGTCTCTCCCAGATGCCTTTTGTTCTGCTGCCTCAAAAACGGCTCAGAGGGTCACTATCAACGTGGGCTTGAAGGAAAGGCAACACAAATTGACATTTCAGCTGTTGATTGGCTAGAAGCAATAAATCAAACAATGAACCATAAATCAACCTCACAGCATAGGACAAAACATCAATTTGTTGTGGTGAAATCCAGCCCCTGTTGAAAGGCCAAGTCAGCTCACTGGGTGAGAAAGCAGAGCTGGCAGACAGGCACTGCAGGAGTTTAACAATCCACAACAAGTTTATTTTTAAACCGTGTCAGGAGCACTTGTCAGCACCTGGTGTGTGGTTTGCTACTGCCAAGGCTCCCATCCACATCAAAAACCACCCCATCAGAACCAAGCGATGCTGAAGGAAAACTGTGACTGTGGCAGCCTTTCACTCCACAGAGCAAAAGCACCCAAACTCCTCAAGTCTCGTGAAGGAGACGTCAGCCATGGACCTTTGGTTTGCAGCCACTGCTGCCAGGCAGTGCAGAACAGATCCAGGCTGCTCACTCCTCAAACTTTTCCTTATGGTCTGGTTTGGACAGGATAAAAACAGATCAAGAGCCCTCAGACATCCCACTGTTGGCTAAAGACATTGCTCATGAAAAGGTCTCCTGGTTTGGGGACAACTAAAGCACAGAAGAAATACGAGCTGGGGAGGCCTCCCTCTCAGAGGTGGGCAGAAATCAGTATTGCCCTGTGCAACTCAAGGTAAAAACACAGGTGGATCAGCCCCAGGGTTTTATTCCCTCCTTTTAAAGCGTTGTTCATGATTCAACTGTAGTCTCCAACAAATAGAAAGAGGTTCTTCCCCTTTCTATCGCATTCAACAGCATCTGTCTTTGTGGCAGTACTTCAGAAAGGAGTCACTTGCCACTGAGCCACACCTAAATAACACTGGATGAGCAGCCAATTTTTCATCTGCACACTAGCAAAAGAAAGAAATCCTCCTTTCTGCTGAAGAACCTTCCAGCAATGACGCAGAGAAGGCAGCAGAGGTAAAGGATGCCGAGTCAGGTGTGGGTTTAAAATGGGGTGTGAATGGGACAGTTTACAAGACTGAGGTAAAAGTGACTATTTGGAAAGTTTTTTATTTACTTTATATTCAGCCACACATTGACTGCAAGAGTCTGAGATTCTGCTACTGTTTGGATTGGGTGAGCTGGGGGAATTTCTGTTCACTCCTTTTATCACTCATCCAAGTACTAGACCTTCAAACTTTCATGTGATCATCTCAATTTTCAGACTTCTCGAACATCAACAATTTTACACTGAAGCAGTTCTGTGTTTGGGCTAATTTTCAGCCATCTGACTGGGACAAAATGAGGATGCAGCCACAGAAGTGTGTTCAGGATTTGCAGCAATATCCTTGTTCCCTACCCACACCTCTGTGCCCCACGGAGCCCAGGAACCCAGCCCCAGAGCTTCCCTCCCCGGGAAGGATTAAAACCAGCTCCTTAGAGCATCATATTGTCATCTATTAATTTACTACCAACTATCATCTGTCAGCTGTAAGAGAGCCACGGAATTTCTCATTTCCCACATCACCAGCATTAGCAAATTCAGAGAACAAATCCAGCATGTTCCAGGTTCTCCATCTGCATCTGTAACTCTTCTGAGGAACGGGGAGCAGTCTTTGGTCCCTTTTGGGGCAAATAATTTGCTAACAGACCTCAGAGCCCTACAGTGAAGGCAAATGTTTTTGGGTTTCTGGCGTGGGCAACCCTGCCAGGGTTTTGTCAGCCTGCGCTGTGAACTGCAATTAACTTGGAAAAAACCAGAATGGATAATTTCATGCCCCGTTAGGCTAATAATTTCTTTCTGCCTCGCTGGACTTGGGCAACGTTGTTGCTGTCCCTGCTCAGCCTCCCCCAGCCTCGGACCCATGGCTGTCGAGCAGAGTTAATTAAACACAAACGTCTCCTCGTCACAGCGCTGGGTAAGGTGTGTCAAATCCTGTCTCCTCAGGTGCCACAAAGGGACCATTCAGTTGTCCAAACGCCTCCAGAAAGGGTTGCAACACACCACAAATCACAGCAGCGCCAGCAGGCACTCCCGGTGCTCGTATCCGCAAGTTCCCAGCCCCCCTGGAATCACAGGATCATTTAGGTTGGAAGAGACCCTTGAGGTCACTGAGCCCACCACTAAACCACGCCTCCAAGCACCACATCCACACACCTTGTCACCTGGCAGGGCGGTAAGGACCATGTGGAAACCTCCTGAAGCACCACCGGGTTCCTTGTTTCACCCTGGGCGGAATGACACTTCGGGAGATTTAATGGGGAGCGGAAAGTACCTCCGGGAGCGCAAGAAAAACGCTATTAAAAGAGAAAGCCAAAAGGAGAAACCCTTGAGAATGTCACTCACCGAAGTGGCAGAGCTGATGAACTGCAAACCCAGCTTCTGCAGCACGAGTAGTTTTGGTGGGAGGACTGTCAGCCCTGCTTTGGGCTCACAGAAACTCTCCAGCGGTTCTGAGAGGGGCTCAGGAGCTCTCTTGGCAGGAGGAGGTGATTTTTCCAAACACCTGGAAGGGAAGGCAGCTGTAACCCGTTTAAACCTCATAAGCAGCTCTTAACCTCCTTAATGGGGAGCCAGGGGTGCCTCTGCAGCAGGGAACTGCACCTGAGAAGCTTCTCAATACTTACAGGGAAATGCTGCAGAAAATTTGGGGTCTCAGTCCCAGGAAAATTAACCCATCCCTTCTGTTTGCCAGCAAAACACACACTGGAGGGGGTTTCCCATAAATCCCATAAATCTTGTGCACTGAGTCAGTGAATGTCAGGACATTTTGCCAGCCTTTGCTCCTGAGCACAGGTTTGGACCCAAAATTAGCCTCGAATCTTCTCTGGCCCCACTTTGAGCTCAGCTCTCCTGGAAAACAGGAGTAAGTGTTCTAAAGTGGGGTTTACAGTTTCTTCCAGGGCTGCCCCTTTCACTTTATGTGAACACCTTAAAACATGTTTCTGAGCACATTTGTAAGAACAGACATCACATGTCCTGAGAGCAAGACCAATTCCTGGGGTTTTCTGTTCAATAATGGTGGCAACAGCTCCCCTGACAAAAGGCCCAGGCTGGCTTTTTTTGCTACGTCGTGCCAATCTTTATCTTCTTTTACCCCTTGTGTAGAGGAGCATGTTATTAAGTGTGTGTTTACAGCCTTGGGAACCACACCATGGTGCTTTCTGCTGCCACTCATCACTGAGCCGGTTTCGAGCTGAAAATATTAATCAAAAAAGTGCATCCTCACTGTAGCCACATATTTTCACACCTGAACAGCAAGTATCACTCCTGAAAGCTGTTTCAAGTTTCCTTTTCATTTCCAGGGGTGATTTTCTAGTTCTTCCAGGCTGTCTTTCCCACCCTCCTGGAGCTACACGTGCAAGCCTGCCTGTCTCATCCCCTTGGGTTCAACCAGAATTTCACGTCCAAACCCTGACAGTCAAATTGAAAACCTCCCGTCCTCTTCCCACTCCCAAAGCCAACCCGGCCCTGTGAAACCTCACGGAAGGAGCAACTGGGAATATAATTCTCCTTTGAGAGCCTCTCCCTCCATCCAAAATGGATAACCTATCCTGTCAGAATTTGAGGACAAACATTTTTCCCTCCAAGAGCGTGGACACTCATTGTAGGTAACAAATATATGGACCTGCTGGCAGCAACCATATAAATGACTATTGTAGGAGCATCCCATACATCCCTTCTAATGGAAGCTCTCAAAAAGGCTTTGTTTTTTACATCATTTCACACCATCTGACATAAGAGTCATTCCTGGTGCTATTTTTAGTAAACTAATCTGTGTTTGGAGGCGATTTCCCCCCCTTGGATGTTTCTGGGTGTTGGATAACTGACACGGTCCCCACAAGCTCATCATTTGTCATCCCTCACCAGAGAAGGTCACTTAGGACCATTTTAGCACCTGCCAGCACTTCCCTGTCAGGATGAAGTGATGGTCCCTATTGAAGTTCAGCAAACAAGTTGGCATTGAGTTTCCAAGAGGAATTATTCCAGACTGTTGGTTTCATATTAGGTCACGGGAAAGCAATGACACCTGGTTGGACTTTGGCACATGCTGAGGTGCCAAGGAGCAGGACAAGCCTGTGAGAATCCAGGTTCTCCTGGATCCTTGGCACATAGAGTTCATCTGCTAGGGTCCTTGTCACACCACTGGGAATCATGCCTTGGAATATTTTCTGTTTTCTCGAAGCGTTTGAGCTAACAAGAGCAGACTACTGCAGGAATTCAGCACTACCTGGTTTACAGCACGGCTGGATTGGGTCCGTGTTTGTCCTCCCAGCCAAAGCACACCACACTCTTAGAGGAGGATTTCTTGCTTCACACCACTTGCTTGCTAAAAAGCACCAGAAAAGTTCCCAAAAATGTTTGTTGCGGCCCCTACAAACATCAGAACCTCTCCCTTGGGCCGTTACGCGGCACCGACTCGCAGGAATGTGATTTCACGTTGCCACCCAGAGCTTTAGGGCTGCTTTGAGACCTATCCAGCCCTGCAGGGACAGAAGCCAGGTGGAGAGTTTGGAAGTGCCTGTAGCAAAGCCCACCCAGAAGGCAGAGCCGCCGAGCGCCGGCGGGCGCGGATCCGCCCGGCCCGCGCGGGACGGACGCGGGATACGGCGGGCAGCACATCCCAGCCTGCTCCGTGCCACAGCTCTGCATCCAGCTCTGGCACCTGCTCCTGAAAAGCGATCATTTCGACCTCTGCACAGCTCCCACCGTTGTGCTTCAGCCAGCCGGAGCAGCTGGAAAAAGCTCCTAAATCACAGCTCGGCCGCCTCAAAATGATGGCGTAGCCCACCTTGATTTACGGCCCTGGAGCAAAGCTGAAGGGTTTGATATTCTTGCAGTCCTTCAAGCCTCACCATTAGAGCCTCCATCCTATTCATCCTCTCAGTTTGTCTAGCAACCGGAAGAAGTACTTGGACTATTCCTGAGCATTATTTCATGTGGTGCAAGAGAAATTGGTCCTGTAGCTATAAAAAGATTACTTCTTGCCAAGGACCCTGTGTGAAACCTCTGTGGCACCTGCTATTATTCCTAAGAAATGCCCATTTTACTTCTTTTCCTGCATCCAGAACCACAGATCATTTTAAATATCCACATTTAACTTGTATACATTTTTTTTTCCCCCCACGATTTTAATAGGATTTGTCATCATCTGTAAAGCACCATGAAATGTAATATTTTCCCCAGAACGGGGTGTGAAATTTGTCTACCTTATCAGCAATTTGTGTACAACTTGCTCCTTGGATTAAGCGTTTGACTCACTGAATGCCTCCTTCCCACACTAAGTCCATCCAATTGGCATGTGAGGAGATACATGGTTCATCCTCTTTTCCCCTTTTTCTAATGGAAGTTGCAGCCTCAGAAGGGGTACATGGCATTTTACTGTGCGTGCACGTGTTCATGCTTAATTGCTGGAGCTGAAGGAAGGACATTATGTCTAATTCCCTGCCTGAGTGGCTTTGTTGCACTTGAGGCACAAGCACACAGCTACAATACCGAGACATCTAGCCCTGCCTACTGCTCAGGGTCCTGGAGATGTACAAACCAGGGGAAGAAACGGTCCCTGCTCCAGGATTTAATGATCAAAGGGAAAATAAGGACAGTGACTGGCACAGACCGGGAGTTCCACACCAGGGTCTGTGACCAGGAGCAATGTCAGAGCGCCAGTGGCCTGTAAGTAGCAGATTTCCCCCACCCAGAAGATCCCCAGGTGCAAAACACTGGGTTGTTTCTAGGTGTGGGGCTCGTTCGTCTTCTGAAAGAGCAACTTCCAGGGGGGAAAAAAAAAAAAAAGAAAAAAAACCCCCAAAACAAAACCCAAAGTGTGTTCTGATGATTGCCCCAGACTATAATTTAGTCTTGTACCTGCAAGTTTCAGGTTTTGTTCGAGTACATAATGGTGTGGCGGAATGCTTCCCAGCAGTCCACCAAAACATTCTCTGTAATAACAGAGAGATCATTTATTGGAGAGAACGAGCAGACTCTTGCATAAGCCTCTTTTGTACGAGAAGTTTCAAGGATATGAAAGCAGCAATTATTCTCACCTTGGCTAATACAATTAAGAAATCCTGAAGTACCGAGAAAACTGTGGAGCAATTAGACTTTGAGCACCACCTAACTCTGAATTGTCATTTGCCAGCAAGCTATAGTTAGATCAAATTAAATCTGAGACGAGGGGAATGATCTGAAAGCAGTCAGAGGCAGCGGGGCAGGGCTTCCGCTGCAGTTTGTTCCAGAGATGGATCCAAACCCTCTGTCAGCCGTGACCATGAGCTACAGGCCCTTGGCCAGTTTTTAGGGGACTAATCAGGTATTTTTTGCTAACTTAGGCAGAAACATTACATTATTTTAGTGATAACTGCAGAACTAATTCTACTCCCAGTCCAAAGTGAAAATGTCTTAGGTAATAGGAAAAGTGCTGCTTGACTTAAATCTCTCATGCTGACTCCAGATTTTGTGAAAGAGGGAGGCCGCTTCTAACAAGAGGATCAAAATTTGAACAATTCACCTTCGATACGAGGTAGAAGAAGCCCTTGCAGGATTACTGCAGCTTAAATATCATCATTAAGAAACAAAGCAGTCCCTGGATAAGCGCTGCGTTGACTTAAAGGCAAAGATATGGAATGCAGAACAGCACAGGCAAGAGCAGATGTCCAGAAAACAGGACCTGGGAGAAGAGAGGGGAAGGTCAGACCTGAAGAAGAGGAGACAACATGAAAATCGCTGCTGTTGACAGGAGGGAAAGGATTTCTTCAAGATGCTCATGAATGGTGGAAGCATCAAGAGGTTTAAGCTTACAGTAAGAAGGGAATTGGTGATGATGATGAGAGTGAGAAACCCCAGGTGGCTGGGGAAGGTGAGGAGCCTTCTTTGGATCCATCCCTGGGTGATGTTGGATCTGACTGACCCCGGAGAAGGCTGTGATTTCAGCATCCTGTTTCCTGTGAGCACGATATTCTCAAATACTCTGAGGATTTTATTTTTTCTCCCAACACTGCCCAGAGTAAATCAAAACCACCTTCCCCTGAACCCACCTGGCAGGACAGGGCATTACAGGGGTGACCTAATTGTGGCCTTCCAGTACGCAAAGGGAATTTAAAGGAAAGATGGGGCAAGACTATTTAGTGACAGGACAAGGAGGAATGAGTTCAAATTGAAAAAGAGTAGGCTTCGATTAGATATTAGGGAAAAATTGTTTACTGTGAGGGTGGTGAGGCACAGGTTGCCCAGGGAAGCTGTGGATACCCCATCCCTGGAAGTGTTTAAGGCCAGGTTGGATGGGGCTTGGTGCAACCTGGGATAGTGGAAGGTGTCCCCTGCCCACGGCAGGGAGTTGGAACCAGATGGTCTTCAAGGTCCCTTCCAACCCAAATAGTTCTGTGGTTCTGTGAGAGCCAATTTGAGTCACAGCAGACCAGGAGAGCTCTGGGTGCAGGAATAAAACAGGAACCTGCTACTTCCATGAACCCTGCTGCTTGCAGTCATGTTCTGTTATCTCTGCTATCAGGACCCCGATGGTATCTGACCAGTCAGAATCACAGAAAAAGAATGATTTGGGCTGGAAGGGACCTTAAATATCATCTGTTTCCAAATCCCTGCCATGAGCAGGGACACCTTCCACTACCCCAGGTTGCTCCAAGCCCCATCCAGCCTTCAGTGGCTCCTGCAGCTGGCACTGAGCAGCCCTGCACTCAGCAGTCTGAGGAGCTCAGCTCTTTCTCTTCCTTCTAAGTTTCCCATCACTTACTCCTATCACACAGCCAAGCCTTCTCGGGGAATAAAGCCCAGGAATAAAACTCTCAACATGGTCCCAGCCCTTCGAAAAAGGATTGATATCCACGGCGTAAAACAAACAGGATTTCAAACTCATTTTGAAAGGCAATTCAGTGAAAATCTGGATGAGTCCTGTCTCTCAGTTGCCTTAGTTATACTTGGTTGCATTTGCTACAGCGTGGATGCAATTTCAGATTTCGCTGGGGAGGTTCACAAATACAAAGCAGCCCCTCAAAGGACACCCTGTCCTGAGCTCCAGCTCTGCCACAGCCCAGCCAGGGGATGCTCCTGCCAGCTCAGGATAGCTGTCTGTCCACCTGACCCAGGGTTTGCCTGCATGGACAACTCAATCCTGTGCTAATCCCGAGTTTCTTTGGAGTGAAAACTTCTTTTTGAGCATGGAGAACTCAAAATATGGGGATATCGCTGCATCCAGATCCCACACCCTGAGCGCAGCTGACGCTGTGCTCCTTTCCCAGCTTCCCCAGGATCTCAGTGTAACAGAACTTGTGAAGAACACTACTTCAGCACGAGAGACCCACGGGGTCTGCAAGTTTGTCCTGGGTAATCTCCCTCCTTATGAACAGCAGAGCGACACAGGCATCGGTGATTCTCCTGTGGTTAAATGGGTAAACTGCTTAATTTACAACGAGGCATTTATCTGGGAAAGAAGGAAAATAATCTCGTGCCTCATTGGTTTTCTGTGATCCCGTTACAGCAGTGGATGATCCTTCATTTGTACCAGTCAAAGATGAAGTAGGGGCTTAGGAGCCGAGGAGCAGAGAAGGGATTGCTCTTGAACTAGGGGAGCGTGGAGGATCTGGCCCAAGCTTACTTTCAGTGCCAAATATCTTCTTCCTTTTCCCAGATATCTGATGATCTACAGATTATAGTCACCACAGCTGACAAACCTGTAGTAGCCAGGCAAAAATAGGGCCCCCCAAGCACCTCCTCGTTCCTGCATCCCTGGGAGCGAGGGCTCCAGAAGCAGCCCGGGATCCACCTCCACCGAGCCACGCGCGGGCGGGTGGGCAGGAGCAGAGCAGCGTGGAAGACAGAGGAAAGGCACTCCAGTAGCCTGAGGACTACCCACTTGCCCGAGCATCAAAGGCACGCTGGGGAGTGGGGGTGTGAGAGCTTTGCTCCTTTGGGAGAGGCTGTCGGGATCTTCGTATGGACGGGAGGGTTTGTCCCGCGTGGGGTTGTACACGCAGCTCCGTACTCGGCTCCAAAGTCGCCAAAGCCTCCTCTTCTCTGCCTTGATGTGCTGCTGGATGTGCTGGAATAAAACCTAACGAAAGGCGAGCCTGTACCAGGAGCCGGTCCCTCGCTGGGGACTGTCTCTGGAGAGCGCTCCTTCAGCCAGCCTGGAGGAACCCGGAGATGGGATGGAAATCAGCCAAGGAGTTCAAGTCTGCCCTGTTTCATACAGGCACAGGACTTCTCTTTGTCCACAAAAATCGTGCCACCAGCTGTTGCACAAGTGCTGTGCTCAACAGACAACCTGTCTTTGCTATGAGCTGATGGATTATGTAGATACAACACCGATTCCTGCATTGACCAGCAGAGAACCCGGCACCTAGGGATCTATTTCAGGAGATTGAAAACACACAAGGGGTTTCACACTCCACTTGTTTGTGAGATGAGCAATGCCACCACCTTAGAACAGTTCACAAGCACTTCACTTGGCAAGTTTTTTCCGCTGCACCCGGATAGGCATCTCCTCAACAAGCCAGGGTCAGCCGAGCCCCCTCTTGTTCCACAACGCTCTGTGCGCTTACTCACAGCTCTACTTCTTGCTCTCCTGTCTTCATTGATTTATTTCTGCTGCCCCTGCAGTCCCAAGAGCGAGCCTGGGCACTTGTGGGCCTCCCAGCACCGCTCTGACGTAGCCCTTGAGCTGCTGAGAGCGACAACACTGCAGACACGTCCATCTGTAGGTGCAAGGGGAAAAGAAAAATAATTTTTAAAAAAAAGAAAGAGAAAAAAATCACGCCTGTCACCCATCCTCGCCCCCATCCACACAGGCTCTGGAGATGACTAAGAGCAATCCAACTGTCCTTCCCAGTTTCAGTGGAAGGGTTTTAGCCTTCAGTGTGGGCACAGCATCACCTTCTTCTGGGTGCAAAGTGACTTCTGCTATGAATCAGTGTTTCCTGACTCAGCAGCAGCTGGGCTTTCTGTGTGCAGAGATTGAGGAGGAGAAGGTGACACAGCTACCCTTTGACATGCTGCATCCCCGGTGTGAGTTGGCCCAGCCCACTTGCTGGGGTGAGCAAAAAAAATCACAGAATGGTTTTGAGTTGGAAGGGACCTGAAAGCCCCTCCACTCCCAGTGAAGATATCAAGATACCCGTGAAGATATCAAGGCAGCCAAGGTTTTTCTGAGGTTCGGGGGTTTTTTTCTGTGAAAGCTCAGCAGAACTGAGAGTGCTGTCACATTACTACAAATGGCCTCTGAGAGATGAACATTCCCATCAGAGCCAGAGGACAGGCACACCTGAGCCTCCTTTCTGATGGAGCCCAGCACCACAAAGCCCAACACCACAAGAAAAATCGAGGGATCTGATGGCCCCACAGGCAAGGTGCTGCACAAGCATCCAGGTGAAAACACCAGCCCTCCTCTATGATTCTTTGAGCTGTGACACTCTTTTTGGACAAAACCAGTGACTCTTCTGCAAAATACTTTTATCACCCTCTCATATCCTCAAATCCTCTATTGTTTCCTGCAGACCATGTTTTACCTGCCTGACCTACAGGCCAACACTATTTAATCTGCCCCTGAAGCCAACAGCCTGGACTATGGGAGGCAACAAGCTCCTTCTGAAAAGAATAGTTTGGAAAACCCAGGGATGGAGCAGATAAAACCTTCACTACCCACAGCCCATTCCAGAAGTTGCTCCAAAGTGAATAATAGCCCAGATAGGAACTTGTTAGGTTTTTAACTCATTTATGGGGGGGCACTTCTTCCTGATGATCTGTGAAGAACATGGGAAGGACCGATCCTCCCTAAAAAAACCCAAACCAAAGACCAATGAGAAAACCCTCTCGGTGGCTCTGTGGGCAGGTGGCCTGGTTACAGCCCTGGCTTTCCTTTCAGTCTGAGTGCTACAGGCAGCTCCATTTCCACATGAAAGAGGGAAGATGGCATCGCAAACCACATCAAACCACAGCTGCTCCTGTTTTCCCTGCAGAGGGACCCGTTTCTCGGCTGGAGGTGACCCGGAGGATGATGGCCACAGCTTGGTTGACTTTATTTTGTTCCCCAACAACTTCTGCTGGATGAATTCCAGTCCTTGTGGCAGAGGAGCACTGTCCCAGCTGCAGCAGGCAGACCTGTCCCTTCAGGCTGGGGAATGGGACGCTGCACTGGAAGGCAGGAGCTGCTGCTCCTGAACTCTGCCAGCCCTTCAATCCAGGCTGTCTAGCTGGGATCCCAAGGAGGACAGGAATGTAATCCTGGGCTCTATCAACTAATACACCTAAGCCGCAGGAATTAACTATAATTTACAAGTCTTTAAAGAAGCACACAGGAGGCCAAGCCTCCCAAAAGCCCCCGAGGCTGTTCTGAGCAAAGTCTCATTGACATTGAGCAGCATTTCTGCTGCTACGTGCTGCAGGCGTCTCCAAAAACCCTGCCCAGGGACACAAGGCAGCAGAGGCCAGGCAGGAGCTGCTTTCTGCTCCTGGTTACCTCAAGCACAGCGGCTGGGTGCTGCAGGACTCCGTGCAAAGGTTTTCCTTTATTTCTGACCCGTCTCGGAGCCTCCCTCCGGCCAGCTCTGCAAGGAAGCACCGGCGTGAGCAAAGACAGAGCCTCAAAAACAAACTCGTCCACCACGGTTCCAAAACCGGCTGATTTGGCACGAGTTCGGCATAAAAATGGTCATAAATCAACCAAGGTCACAACTGAAGGGTCTCAGAAAGAACTGTCCACGTGGTGGACTGGGCTGGCACCTCACAGTGAGGCACCAACCCAACCTGCTCTCACACTTTGCTGCTGCCTCTCCGCTGGAAACCTTGGATTTTGAGTCCCAGGGTGCAACCCTGGTGCAATCAGAGTGGTGAGGTATTACTGCCCTTGTTTGGGATAAAATGCTGGTCTGTGTCTTCAAAGTGGGTCTTCAGCCACAGGGATCCTCGGGTATGACGGAATATTTGCACTAACAGAATTCTTGCAAAAAGAAAAGGAAACGTTCCTGGTGCACCCGATATCCGCAGACATCAGCAGATGGTGGAGGCACAGGTTTCCACAGAGCACACAGGGCAGATTCCAGTGCTTGGCAGCAACGCCGGAGTAAAAGAGAAAAGGAAGCAGAGAGTGCAACACGCAGGACTTCCCTTCGCAGCCTTTTCACTCCCGCTCCCTGCCAAACCCCTGCTTTGACTCCGGCTGCGGACGAGGTTCCTCCGTGTCCATCGGAACACCCCGGGCGCTCCAGCCGGGCAGGGGGACAAAGGGGAGTTCCCCAGCTCTCCCGGCAGGCACATGCAGCCGTGGCTGCGAGGCACAAGGTGTCGTTGCTGCGCTACTTTTGTCCCCGCTGCCCATCCCTGCTCCCCCGGCAGGGAACAGCACCGCCTTTCCCACCCAAAGCCCGGCGCGGGCGCTCAGGACTTGCGGCAGCACCTTGAGACGCGAGCTGTGGTGCTGCGTGGACTTTGTCCCGCTCGGACCTCGAGAGCAGGGCTGCCCCGCGGAAAGATTGCCGGGATGCTGTTGCCGATGGAAAAAAGGGTTTGGGAATAAAACCCCACCTGTCTCCCTGCTGCAGCTGGAAGCCAAGGATTGTGCAGCACCAGTGGGGAGGGGCACGCCGGTGCTCTTCCCAGCACCACACTGGGAATGGAGATTTTTAAAGCTGTGGCTAATTCTGGTTTTTTTCTCAGCCCCTCAACTTCATTGAGCCAGGAGGAGAAGAGGGGCCTGCAAAGGTCAGCAGCTGGCCCAAGCCCATAGGGGAGACGACAAGGCAGCACCTTAAAATCCCCTGTAGCTGCCACAAGACCTTTCACATCCTACCTCTGGATAAAATCTCCAGTCTTTTCCCACGGTGTGCATTTAAGACAAGGAAATTCCGCTTGACAGTGCCTAATTTAGCACGAGCTCTTTTGGGAATGCAGTGCCACGGTGTCAATAACCAGACACAGGTCTCCTGCGTGTGTGGCTGTGACCATCCTTCCAAAATCCATTGGATTCCGAGGGCATTTCGCACGCTCCGGGACAGAAACAGCACTGCTGATACCACTGTGGATCTGACAATATTTGGGATGTCTATTCCTCAGATTGATGTTTTCCCTCTCTAATATTCCTACCTTTCAATGTCCAATTTCTTTTCCATGACCGATGACATTATTTACTTTTAAAAGAGCTTGTGCAGCAGTTGCAGTAAAGCCCAGCAAGAATTTTCCCCACAAAAAGGATTTCATTCATGAAAACCCCATTTCCTCCTAGGATGTCCGGTCAGGGAAATTTTCCTGCGTGGATCTAATCCACAGCTCTTCGACTCCAGCCCAAGGGCTGGACCACACGATGGTGTTGGACTCGTAGCAAATTCACACCAAGAGGTTTTAAACAGATTTTTGCAAACTAAATGCTGCCCCTCGGGTGTGGTGTACAGAGCCTTCCCTGAGGGCTCTCGAGGTGGATGAGCCCCTAAGGGCCAGCACAGGGTTTGGCTGAAAAATAAATCCAGGTATCTTGGAGTTAGGCTGTTCCTTTGGCTATCTCCACCATCCTTTAGTGAACCCCCTGCCAAACTTTTAGTGGTGCCACAGCTCATTTATTTGTAAATCTTGCTTACACCTGGTGAATTAAAGAGTGACTCTTTAGCGCATTCACTTCTGGAAGCCCAGAAATCCTTTACACGGCAGGGGGGAGATCCATACCCTCCTCACTCCTCTTATGTCCTCTAAGCAGCAATTCAGCATCCTTTTTAACAACCTGCCGGGATCCCAGAGGCGCTTTACACCCCTGGTGCCCACCCCTGGGCAAACGGCAGGGAATAAAACAGCCCATAATCCCAGCCGTGGCCCGGCATGACAAGGAAGCCGGAGTCCCCCGCAGGTTCAGTGCTGCACTGCTGGCAGCAGCAGCCACCCCTGAAAGCTTTTTTGGAATGAAATGAGATTCCCTCACTGGCTTTGCCAGAAGCAAGAAGTTCGAGGCACCACGGCTCTGCAAAGCCACCCGAGCCTGCCCCGTGACAGGCAGGGGACCCTGTGGCTGTCCTGGAGGTGCTTTTTGTATAAAAACATCAGGTAGAAATATGAAATCGCCCCAGTGCCTGTGTGAGCGTGTCCAGGCCAGGGGAGAGTATGTCACAAATACTGCCAGCACCTATTAAGGGGTTTCACTTTACTGGATCTGGCAAACACGAATAAGCATTTGAGAGCTGAACTAGCTCACAGAGCTTTAGCCTTTGGATTACTTACTAATGAACTCCCCACAGTCCAGCCATTTAATTTCATTAAATTGCCAAGACGGTTCCAGTTAAAGGCCTGGGTCAAGTGACACACTGCTGTTCTTTCAGAGACCTCACCAGGAAAAGGCACATTCCTCTGCTTAAATAGACACCATTTTATAAATACCTGCATTGTGCAATTAACCCAAATGAACTGGTTTTCCCCAGTGTACCACTGGAAAACCCAGCAGGAGTCACAAGCAAGGATCGTGCTTTCGGTTTCTGGAATTTTCTGCTTCTGAGGCCAGAAGGTGCCCTCAGACCCTGCTGACACAGAAGTCCTCTCCCAGCCCAGTGAAGTGCTCACATTCTCCTCTCCCCTTCCCAGATACCTGGACCTCAGCTCACAGAGGTAGGATATTGTAACTGGGATTTGCACCCCAGCTCAGGAAGGGACGCTTCACCCTGTGGCTGATTGCACCAACAAGATGCTTTGAGCCCTTTGTTCCATTAGTTCAGTCCTTGTTGAAAGGCTGGGATGAAGAAAAAGGGACCCCAGGCAGGCTCCAGGGAAATACTGCCTGTCCTGTCCTGCTCACAGCAGCAGGACATCGGGGTCAGCTCCTGCACCCCACCCCTCACCTCCACAGCTAGAGATGCACAAGCTGAACCCCACTCCTGCAGCACCCAGCCCTTTCCTAGGGCTGCTGAGGCCTCTCTGGCTGATCTCACGGGTTTGGGACGCAGCCCAGAGCAATGTGCACGCTCAGCAATCCCCGCCGGGAGCCCGGGGCCGCCAGCCCAGGCGGGCCGAGGGGGTGGAATTTAATTTCCAGAGTGGAAAGGCTGTCAGTGCCGTGTCCTCCCGCTGGCTCCAGGAGAGGGGCTGCTGCAGCCCCAAATCCACCTCCTCCTCATCGTGCTGATGGGTCTCCCCTCACCTCCAGCTCTAGGACTTGTCCTTGAAACAGATTCACCTCTTCCTGCCCTGCTTTGGTGGCCACCAGGTTGCAGCGCCTTTCAGAGAGGGGGTGACCGCCCGGCACAGCCCCTCTGTCCCTCAGAGTCCCCCACAGCCAGCAGGATCTTTGCTCTGCACTGCCTGGGAGGTGCAAACTCATCTTGCTTGGATGCTGTTTCCCGCTGGCAGCTCTCACTGCGGCAACCAGAGTGATTCCCAGAGCCTGGAGCCAGCAGGAATTGCCCTGAGCAAAGGAGCACGGGCAGATTGATGCTGCAGCTCTCACCAATGCCAGGCCAGCGAAAAATAGGGTGGAGGCACTGCAGGGCAATACACAGCAGAGAGGCATTCGTCCCCATGCAGTCAGGGCACTGCTGAAACACAGGGTTCAGTAAAAGTGCAGGTGTGAATCCCCCACGGACGATTTTCAGGCTGGGATTTCATACAAGCCCCACCAGAAAGTCAAAGAAACCGACAGCAAAGCCAACAGCAGGCAGACCCAGCCACCGATCCACCGAGTCAGGCAGCCAAGCTCTCCTGCTTCACCGGGTTGGATTTTGGTTCAGAACCGGGACCACGTTGCTCTGAGAGAGCTCTCTGCTGGTGCTCATCACTCTCAGAGCAGTTGTGGATGGCAGAGAAAACAAGGGAAGGTCAGTGGTAGACTGCAGTGGGATGGGGTGTGTTCTTCTCAAAGATATGCCCTAGTCCAGCCACCAGATATTTGGCTCTGTGCAGGGCTCGCTGAGTAAAGCTTTATGCCCTCGGTTATGTAGGGGGAGAAACGAGCTGGGCATGGGGTTTCCTTCTGCCCTAACAGGATACAGGCTCTGTACCAGCATGGCACCGCTGCCAGCAGTGGGAGAAGCCTTGTAGAGCCACTGCCAGGTGCCCCAGAGGAGGATCTGTCCTTTTCAAATACAAATTAAGTGAAAAAAAGGAAAATTAAAATTCAAAAAATAAAAATTTAGAAAATAAAAATATAAAAGGTCACATCTGTTCCAGATCCATCCGGAAACTGAAAAATCAATAGCTTTTAAAAAGTGAATAGAGGTGAGATAGAGAAGCTGATGCTGGTGCATCCAGCTTCCATCCCAAGCCCCAGCGTGGGGATAGTCACCATTGTGGAGAGTTGCCAGCGAGTTCAGCAAAACTTCTTGAAAAAGTGTGGCTTTGGGCAAAGAGGGCCGGACAAGTCCAAGCACAGAGACTGGTCTGGGCTCATTCCTTTGATATCACAAAAGCTTCTCTTTCAGTGCCATTGAGGTGTGTGTCTGCATTGCTTTCTTGTTTACACCTTTCAATTATTCCTAAGAAAATCGAATGATGTAATAAGTACAAAAAGAGTATTTGAGGTCTGAAGATGGCCATTACATGCACATGCCATGTTTGCATAAAATAATTACTGAAGATCTTCTGTAAATCACACTAAGCCTCCATGTAGAAAGTTTTAATCACTCAGACTTGGAAGGAAAACAGCAGGAAAAGAAAAAGTTTGGAAACTGCTGTTGACAATAATTATTTGGTCAAGGAGAGACTCCGTACAGAGACATAGTCAGGATCTCTTTTAGTGCAGTTAGAGATTAATACCCTGAGAAGGATATAATATGATCAATACACTGGAACTTGGCTACTTGCTCCAAAGGAAAAACTGCCTTCTGTGCTTTTTTCCTGCCTCTTTCTCTCTTTTTTCCCCGCAAAAAAAGGCAGCATTTTAAGGAGGCACATCCTGCACCCTGTGCATCCTGGTGTGCCTGTAGCCTGGAAATGACGGGAAAAGCCTGGCTTGGCCACGCCAGCTTAACAGAGCTGTTTAACCAAGGTCCAGCAGGAGCAAAGAGGTTTTCCTCTGACACGTGTCTGTATAGCAGGCTGTCCTGGGCTACAGCGAGTCCCCAGCCTATCGTTCACCACTCTCGGGCTGGATTTACTTCATTAAAAATAGTTAATGGCATGTTAATGGTGCTTAATTGTATTCACTGCACCAGTTTTGCTGAGATTATTTTTTTTCCCCTCAATTCACAAAGACGGGACTAAGTGCTAATGTATTGCAAACTTATAACCTGCGGTCATGATTTTAAACACATGTAGAGGTGCTAATTGCATTCAGTTGACACAACTGTAGATGGGAAGATCATTTTTCACACCTTATCAGCGCTGGGGAGGTGATAACTGCATTCAGAAGACACCACTGCTGTTGCAAAGGTAATTTCTTGCACTTCATCAGAGCTTAACACATGCTCAGCAATGCAACCGGCCAAAAATACCACGCCATCGGAGTTAATGAGGTGCTTGCACATTTTTTAACATACGGGAATTGCAAAAAAAAAAAAACAAAAAAACAAAACAACTTCCCCGTTTCTTTTTAATAAAGAGTAACAAATTCCTGCTGCTGCCACGTTGTCGGAGTTAATTTCNAAAAAAAAAAAAAAAGCCACGTTGTCGGAGTTAATTTCTGAGCGTGTTCCCGGTGCTTTCCTGCCGGACGGATCCCACAGGGAGCAGTGCGGAGGAGCGTCTGTGACCGGCGGAGCAGGTGAAAGGGAGCTCCGGTCCGTCTGCGGGAAGTGCTGCTGTTGCCTCTGGAAAAGCTGAAGCTTCTGGCCACGTGGCCGGAGAGAGTTTTGAGATCTGAAGTCACCATTTTGTGCAATTCCCGTGTGTTTGACCGTGCCACAAATGGTTCTCTCCTCCTGTGCCATGAGGAGGTTTTGACTGAAAATCCTGGTTACAAGGTGCAGCGTGCTGGGGTTGTTTGGACATGCAGCAGATGCGAGGCAGGGCTGGTCCGAGGTAAAAATTCCTGCTGAAAGGAGTTTCCCTCTGCTTGAAATAAAGAAACCTATGATGAACCTTTCTGCTAGGAATAAAACTGGATGGTGGGGGAGCATTGCAAGGCTCCTCTGGCAAAGGCAGGCAACTAAATAACTGGCTTTGAGCGAAACTGTTTCAAAGCAAAGAAAAAAAATGCATTTCTAATCCCCAAAATATCTGCTTTAGGTGCAGTATCTGCTTGAATGACGTGCTGGAATGATGTTAACAAGAAAAGGAGATTTTTAACTAATAGAACCATGAATATTCCTCCACATTACCTCCAAAATCCTTGAGCAAATAAAGCTAATCCAAAGACACAAAGGTAGATTTGCAAAGCAAATTTACCCTGGCAATGCCCACGTGTCCCTCCTGGGGAGATGGGGGCAATCACCCCAAGCAGATTACCTGGGACCTGAGGCACTGCAGCTCGACTGCCTCCAACACGTCTTTTATTTTCCCACATGTCTTTTTATTTATTATTAAAGCGAGACTTTCTCAACCTCTCCCTGCAGAGCTGGTCAGCTTGCTATCTCTTTCTGTGATTTTCTTTCTTTTTTTTTTTTCGTTTTTTTTTTTGCTTTCTTTTTAAGAGCTCTTTTCTTTGCAGAAAGAATCACAGCTTTTCTTTAACACAATGATGAGAACATCACGGGTTGCACATTAAGAGCTGGCTGCCAAACAGGTTTTTAGAGCTGCCCTGCTGCAGTTACCCAACCAGAGGGCTGGGCCACACTGACCATGGCAGGGAATGGGATGACTTCCTTGCTCAGAGTGGCAACTTCGTACCCGTTCCTTTCCCCACGGAAGCTCCTGGGTCCTCCCAAAAGACAAAAAATTCTCTGCTTTCCCAAGCTCTGGAAGAAATATTAACTTCAGGGTGGGGGGGGGAAAAAGGGAAGGTCTTCAGAGACTTCATTTTATCACTCTCTGTGATGAGTTCCCAGCAGAACAGGAGCGGGTGGCTGACCCCAGCAATTTTGATGTTTAGGAACAGCTCTTCCCCACATTCTTCTCTCCTGAGGGCCCCCTCATCCCCACAGACATTCTGCTTTCCCGAGGGCCCCCTCATCCCCACATTCTGCTCTCCCAAGGGTGCCCACACGCCCTGGACTGTTGCAGGTTGCAGTAATGGGAGCATCCCTCCCTCACACCTTTGCTTCTCAAGTCTCCAGCGTATTATGAATTGCAGGCAATATACCACAGCAGCCCAAAGACACGGAGGTTCGAGTGTGGCCGTGGGTAGGTCAGGGTTATTTCGGTTTTGTGGTGCACGAAGCAGACAGAAGAGATTTGCTCTGCAGCATAAATTACCACGAGCTTAAGGCAGCACTCATTTGCATTCAATGACACACCTTCTGAGGGAAACGCTTTTCACATCAAGCATGTTTTGGGTGGCAAAGCCTGCCTAGCACTGTGTGCCTGACTCTCGAGTTCAGATGCAGATGGAAAGATGCCGTCATTCCCCGGGAACGAGCCGGGAACCTCTCGGCTGAGCCTACCCACAGTGAGACACGTCTTGCGGCTGCTCACTTCCCCGGCACGGCAGGAGAGATCACACTTCTGTGGAACCCGTGGGGAATTGGCTCCGGCAGCTGGAGGGGTTTCCTCGTCTCCCCACATGAAAGGTCACTCTGTGCTGAGCAGCTTTCACCCCTGTCAGCCACAGCCTGCGAGGATCCTTCTCCTCTCCCCGTTGCGGTGCTCCCGCAGGGGATCTTGCCGAGAGCTTCCCTTCCCTGCCAGCTCTCTGCAGGTCGGTGCCTTCCCCGGCATTAACCTCGGGAGGAAAGACGTCTTCCGTGCCAGGGTTTGGGAATCACACATTCCACTCCCTCCTCCAACAGCACCTGGGCTCTGGTTTTGGGGCAGTAACACGGTCTGACTACGGTTCTTTCCCCGGCTGTAAAACGGGGGGAAACCTGCTTCCTTCCCCTGTTATCTTTAGCCGCAGCTACGTCTTTATAGCCATTCCTTATCTATTTACAGCTCAAGCCAGGAAGCGGGATCGTTCCTAAAGCACCTGCAGGGTGTCTGGGCAGTGTGACCTCTTCAGGATCATTAACCAGAGCCGTCCACGTGGATGGCTCCACTCCGGGTCTGCCAGCATTGCCCCAGCACCAGCAGGAACTAATAACGCAGGGGGGGCCGAGGACTCTTCCTCTGGGGGAAGAAGCACAACCCAGCTGACTGCAAGATGGAAATTTACCGCAATATGAAGGGATCACCATGGAAACCTCTTTATTTTATTTCAGCCAATCTTTCTGCACTGTCACAAGCAATATCACCTTCTCACTAGCCATAAAGAAAAGGTTCCCAGAGAGGTTTGCAATCCCTGCCTGGCTGGCCAAGCCATCTGCCAGGAAGGCATGTTTTCTCCAGGAAAACCGTTTCCTGGATGGTTCTTCTCCTCACCAGGTGTGGCTCTACCAGTAAAGGATAAGGCACCGCTCCGGCCCTGCATCGCTCCTCCTGTGAGGATGGTAGATTTTAACTCTGAGAATAAGAACAGGGATGAGCAGGAAAGCCTGCTGTGTCACTGCCACCAATATTCCCTATTCCCCCACTTCCAAAGGAAACTGCTGTTTTGCCATGCACCTGCCCTGGAGCAGCAGCCTTCGAGGAGATGCACACCTTGAATGACAGCTCCATCCGTCAGCCATGCCCTAGTGCTGAACCGACGGCCTTTCTGTGAGCCGGGAAGCAGGATAAACCCGGCAGCTTCTCCACAGAAAACCCAAAATGAGACGGTTTGGAGAAGTCCCACCAAGTGAGGCTCCACTTCCTTTGCAGGAATCTAACACTTGGAAAAAATGAAATAATCCGTTTTGGCTTCCAGACGTGGTGACAAAGGCGAGGAAGGGAACTGCTGTCTCTTTGGAGAAACTACATCTGCCCTACAAATACTTCACAGAGAACAAGTTGTTTGCATGGCACAGACCCATCCAAGCCCTGTGCCTGACACAAGCAGCAGCTTCAAGCTCTGCATGTCAGCATGAGAAGAGCTTTGGGTTTGGAAGATCACCACGAGCTGAATCGCAGAGGGAAACAAATAGGTCAGGCTTTTCAGACAGTGCATCACATCCGAGCTTCATTTATATCCCATACGAAGAAAATCTCAATTTACATTTACACTCGTGGGTAAAAAGAACTTGCAGCCACCCCCCTGCTCTTCCAGAGGTGTTTCTAAGATGCTCAGTGGTTTGAGGAACGCCTGCACTGTCCATGGGACGTGCGACAGCCTCGCGTGGTTCTGCTTCCCTTCTGTGGGTGCTTGAGACGCTGCCAAAGTTCACCTCCCTTCCAGTGGAGCACAAACTCTGCTGGCAAAGCCCCTCCTTCCAGAGAAGATGTGGCCCATTCCCTCTTCACACCCGGACGAGCGCCAGCATCTATTTGCAAATGAGCACCCCGCCAGAGCCGCTGCCACCCCGAGCTGCGCCGGGCGGGCAGGTAGCGGCCACCTCCCTCTCGCGGGGTGCCCGCGCTGCCCCGCAGCCAGGGCTGCCCTGGCTCCTGGCTCCTGGAGCTCCAGCTGATTGCTGCAGCCACGAGGCAGCGGCGGATGCCGGTGACCCGCTTTGCCCCAGCGAACACAAGTGCCTCCGGCAAGGGGGGGTTTGTCAGCAGGCAGGGAGAAGGCGACGATGAGCATCCCCCTGCCTCCCGCTGTAACACTGCCCTGCCTCTAATTACTCCATGCCAAGAAACAGCCTCTGATCCACCCGAGGAAGCAGGATCCCGAAGAGAGCTCGCTCAGTGACAAAGCCCTCAGATACGTTCAAAGAGCAGCGGCTGCTAAAGAAGCATCGCCTCGTCTTTTAGGCGAGGAAATATTGTTTGCAAACTCCAAATACTCCCCGGGAAATACACGGCAGGGAGATCACAGCTGCAAAACGACCCCGGGCGGAGGAAACTGAAGTCCAGAGCATGGCACATGCACCTCGAAAAGGGCACTAACAAAGAAATTAGCAGCGAATTCCAACGCCTTGGAAAAACCGCGCACTTTCATTTTTTTACCCTGAATAAATAAATTATAATAGACGCATTTGAATAAAATGAACCTGCAAGCCAGCTTGCTTTCTGAGCTTTGGGCTGGATGACCTCCTAAAGGACCAGCCTCACTAGCCCTGCCTGTGAAGAGGTAACTAAAGCAGGTGGGCCAGCTGGACCCCCACACCTTGCAGAGAGGCATCTTTGCAGATGTACGGGAGGATTTTTTCAGTTTGTGTTCGCTAAACAGCAATTTGATAGCCCAACTTTTTATGATGGATCAGTCATCGTGGTTTGCAAGACAGGAATGTCCACCCACTGACTGAATAAATTTAGTCATCCTCATTCCCTATCAGCTCGTCTTCAGCTGAGTTACAAGGTACAGCCCGGGACATTGCTAGATCTGCTTCCTTAATAAGCTCATTTCTCAGTACAAACACCGAAGCAAAGCAGGAATTTTCTACCTCTTGTCACCAGGAGCAAGTCCCAGGCCCATGCCAGCTGCCAGAGAGGAAGGATGGGGAGAAGAATGACCAGAGAATGGTGGGGTTCTGTGGAAAACAGCTCTGGTTTGCCGCTGGTGTTCCACCATCACTTCCGTGCGGCCGTTTGAGGATGCTCCGCTTGCCGCCTTCTCCTCGCCTGCCTCGTCTCCTCCGAGTGCTGGTTCCTCAGTGCCAGCCCCTCTCCCACCGTGGTTCCTGGTGCAGGAACAGTCTGTTCCCAGGCAAGGCCATTCAGCTGTGCAGCAATATAAATAACGAGATCTCACGTCTATTTTTGACAGGAGGTGATTGTCAAGGAAGCCGAGGAATCGGTTTTTTCCCGACGAACTGCAGTTAAACACTTTTGAGAAAACACCACGATATCACCCACAGCAAACATCTGGTGGAAGAGTTCCTGCCTGAAGGATGGGGCAGGCATAGGTTTGTCGTAGGATCAGGTGGAAAGATCTCCCGCAAAACGATTTTTTTTTTCCAATAAAATAAACCTTTTAGCCATAAAAATACTAGCGAATCATTTTTTAACAGAGAAGCCCAAACAAGCCTTTACGCATCTGACATTTTTAAGAAACTGCAAATTTCACTTGTTGTTTCGTTTCAGAAATTTGTGGGATTTTGCATTTTGGCACCCATAAACATGTTAGATTTTACTGCAGTGTCACGTAGGAACTTTTACAAAGAAAAATTAAGATTGCGAAACATGGGCCAACGTAACCTTTCAGGAGATTCTGACATAAATTTGGATCAACGTATCTTGGAAAATTTAAAAATAATATTTTGACTCCCCAGTTTAATATGTGCTAAATGATTTTCATGTACATCAATCATTGTGCTACAGAGACTTCAGAAAGAGAAATCAGGAGAAAGAAATAGAGCCATATAATGCATTTACTTACTACTGTACTTACACAGTGGATTTATAGTGCTGTTGCTATAAGCTTATTTTGCCATGGGTTTCTTTCTGCCTTAGAGAGTGTAGAAGTTCATTGGGAAACAACCTGAGGATAAAATCTGCAATAAAGCAATCCATAATGATAAGAAAATATCCAAAAGCACACTTTAAAATCAGAAAAGACTGCATATATTCATGAGGCCTTCACACTTTTTTTTTTTGAGATGGAAAAATGGTGGAAACGTTATTTGTTAAATGTTTTATTTTAAAAATATTTGCTAAATTATGCCATCACGGATGCTATAAATATTAATAATTATTCTTCAATAAGTGAATTAGTAATTCAATAATTGATGGGAACCTTAATACGTATGAATATTTTCATCGTTTTTGCCCATTTTTCCATCTGTCTGGCTGTCCTGCACAAAGCCGCAGCAAAGCAGGTGAGCAGGAGTCCCAAGTGATGCATCTTCCCAGGGCAGGTGCAGAGCACACGGTCTGAAATCTGCTCCAAGGTCCCGACAATCCCAAATGTTCAACTGTGCTCTTGACTCCGAGAGCAGCAGAGCCGCCCACCTGCGTTGGGAAACACTCCTGGTGCTTTCAGAACTCGTCTGAAATGCCATTTTGGGGTGCCGGGGTCACAGCCTCGCACGAGAGCTTGTCCAGCGGCCTGGAGGGGACTCTGTGCACCCTCAGCAGCCACGTCCTTGCTTTGAGCCGTGCCTTTGCTGTCCTCCCCTTGCCCGTTTTAGGGCCGCTCCCGAGACAACGCAGCTGGAAGCTCTCCAAAGGGCTCCTGGATGAAGCGCTCGCCAAAGGGAGCTGTCACTGAGGGCCGTCAAATATTTGCCCAGTTGTCCTTTTTCTGTCTCCTGCACATTCCAGGCATTGCAGCGGAGATCAAAGCCTCCAGAGGGGTTGCTTTCCCCCCCAGAGCCAACCCAACCAGTTTGGTTTCCCGGCTAAATTCGTCTCGGGGAGGTGCAAACCGTGAGGGGGAAATTTGGCAGCCTTCTCGTGCTCCCTTGGGAAAGAAAAGGAAGAGACAAGGAGGCTCACCAAGTGCATTAGACCAGGGAGAATCCAAGAAAAGTGAACTCTGTCTCAGTGTTTTTCCAGTGCTGCCCCTTCCCAGCCTTCAAACAGCTTTCCCATCGATCCAGTCTTCATGAGGAGCAGGTGCAGCAGTCCAACACCCGCCAAGTGGATCTAGACAGGGCCTGGGAAACACTCCTCACATTTATTAACTGGAAAAAACAGTACAGAGTTTTCCAGAGGAGACAGCCTCCTCTCCCATGTTGCCAATCAACCCTCTCCTGTGCTTGTGCCCATCCCATTTTCCCTCAGCTCATCTAACCGGACATGGAGGAGCTCAGCTTGCATGTAGCACTGAGAGGTGCAGGTTTTATGGCCAAGCTGTTCCTGCTCTCTGTTTGCAAGGCCCGAGCCTCCTCTGTTTCCTCCTGCTGGCTCCTGCCTGTTCAATTCCCTGCCTGGTCCTTGCAGACCTCGTCCCACCCATATCTTTAAAAGTGGCAGCGCTACCACGAAGACTCGTGCCTTGATGTTAGAGAGGTGCTTCACTTCCAAGGCATCACCCCTCAGGCATCTCCATATACCCAGGGGTATCCTGAATATCAGACTGGCCAAAACACCTCTGAGTCCTGTCTACAGAGGGCTTTGGAGGTAGCTTGCACTGTGGTTCAGCCTGTCTGCAGCTCCCCTCTATCCTTGCAGTCCATCATGATCTCTCTGGGAAAGGCCAGGAAGACATTTCCTGCCAAGGTCAGCCTTTTTTCCACGGAAACATGGTGGGCTGGGGAAAGGCAGAAAGACACAGAGGAAAGACAGAAAAGACAGAGAAGAGGAAAAACTATCGCAGTGTGGAACTAGGCAGGAGACACTCGCTGGAAGGGTATCAAAAACATTGGAGAAGAGGGATGTGATCTCATCACGTTTAGTCACAGGAGAGCTGCCTGCCGAGGGAAAGCCGAGCAGCCAGGGACCACTGGAGAGTGCTGGCTGCAGGAAACAACCAGGAAGGAGCCTCCCTAGGAGAGCCACAGCTTGCCTTTGGCAAGGGTGGGGAAAACAGCCACTGGTCAGAGCGTGGTGCTAATAATGCCAAGGCTGTGGGTTTGATCTCCATATGGGCCACGAGTCGGATTTGATGATCCTTGTAAGCCCCTTCCAAATCAGAATATTCCATGATTCTGTGGTATTACCCTCAGTAGAAGCCTCTCCCTGTCTCTGCATTGCCCACAGGAGCTGAAGGACTGTGCTTAGCAGTTTTGCACAGCTGCCTCTCCCAACAGAAGGTGAAGCCCTGTCAGGGGTTGGGGTTAGGGAAGAGCCCTCCAGCTTGCATGCCAAGGCAATATCCGGTGATTTGCAACTATTATCTCCCTGCCTACCTGAGGCTCACGTGCCAGACAGACAACCCAGGAGCTCTCCCCTTCTGGGCAGAGCTTGCTGGCCATGGGACAGCTGCTGTCCCCACAAGGTGAGGCAGACAGCCACATTTATTTGCAGGTGCTCGCTCTGCACCGAGAGTGACTCGATCCCAGGCAGCACAAACCACCCCACTGGCGCCAGTCGAGGCTGGGTCAACCCAACAGAGATGTCAGCACAGCGTTTCCATCCGTGCCACCAGGTAAGGCATTTCTCTGTGAAACCCATCCCAAACATTCAAATGCGAGGTGACAACTTGGTGCAGAAAACACCAGGGGGAAGGAGTAGAATGACCTGCCATGATAAGGAGGAGAATGACCTGCCATGATCTGAAGCTGGCTTCTTGCAAATCAGTAGGAGATGGACATTGAGGCCACTGAAGATTAAATTTTACCCTGGCTTTAACCCTTTGTTGCCAAAGACCACGTGAAGCCTGCACAGCTGAACCTGGGGAGTCATCTGATCAATTTATTAAAGTGTACCCACCTCAGTCACAATTTAATGAACAGATTATGCATTAGTTGGACACATACATGGAGAACCAGTCCCATCTCTCTCCAGAATAAACAACATTCCACAGTTTTAATTGTGCCCTGATGTTATAACGATCACAACTAAACTGGGTAATCATTCATTAAACATGAGCTAATTCCACGTCCTGCTATAATTATTATTGTTTCCTGAAAATATAATGTGTAGTAAAGCACAATAAGTGCAAATTGAAATATTGCTTTTGGAAGGTTATTTATTACTACCTTCAGCTGTAAACATTTGTAACTGAAATTTATTAGTCCATGGCCTCTTCATATAAATATTTTATGTTCAGCCTCAGGGATCTGCATCTTCTCCTTTAAATGTCTCCGTCTTGGTGTCTGCACCAGCAAAATAATCACAGGAGGGAAAGTTTGCTGCTGTCCTGCATTATTTGGCCACCCTGCTGTTAACACGAGGCAGGATCAGGAATGCTGCCTGTTACCTGCCCACAGGTACGTGCAGAGGTGAGGCAGCACCACTCCAGTCACATTGCTCCAGTTTATTAATTCCTTGGTGCAGCACGTGGAGTGTTCCCACAGGCCACAGGCCAGCTCAGACCAACACTTCTTTTATTGCAATAGTTCTGCTGAGATTCTTCCACCGAGCTGAGGAAAATGTCTGGGAGAAACTGGGAAAAAAAAAAATCTGTGAACATCGGTGAAGAGGGAGGGTTTAGGGAGAAGGCGCTGATGAGACTTCAGGCTCTGTTCTGGTTTCTATTTCCATGCCAATAGCACAGCAAAAAGTGATCCAAAGCAAGAGTTGTTTAGATAATGGGAAACAAGTCTAGGACCTGGTCCTCAATGTTGCCTCCAGAGGAAAGGCTGTGAGCCAGCAAGACGTGGGACATGGGCTGCACCTTGCCGGGACAGCAAAATGCCCAGTGTGAGGAACGTTTTCCAGCTGCTCTGACCCGTGTCCAAATAAATATCCAAAGAAATGAACATGCTCATACTGCAGCATGGGGAAGGAGAGGCATCTCTTGCCCTTACTGCTTCCTGTTCAGAAATTTCAGGAGGGTGTGAAGCCAACGGCAAGCCAGGCTCTGCCTCCAGCCCAAACTTGGCTCGCTGCCATTGCCACCAACTCACACAATCCTGGAATGGCTTGGGTTGGGAGGTACTTGTTCTCCATCCCCTGGCTGGATCCTACAATCCCTCCCGCCCGGGTGCCAGGGCTGGGGCGCTCTGTGCCATGCCCCGAGCTGATGGAGATGTGCAGACAGCAATAAAGAGGTGCTTGTTCAATCCCAACCACTAAATTATAATAAATCACTTGGGTTTCCATGGCACCCATCCAGAAAAGTTGAAGGAACTGAGACTGAAGTAGCTGATCTGCTAACAAAAATAATGTGTGCTTTTCCATGATAAATTGCAATTTCTACGGTGGAGGCACTGGAAGAAGGCCAGATCCATATCAATCCTTTCAAAATGAACTAATGGTTCTCCCAAGACTCCCAGTCCCTCCCCACACTACCAGGAAAAAGCACAGATCCTTAGGGAAAGCAGTAGAGCCTCTTGATGAATATAATATGCAAAGGGTGAGCCAGCATGAGCTTGCCAGGGAAAAAAAAAACCCCACCCTGTCCTAAATAATCAGAATTTACTGAAAGGAGAGACAAAGTAATGGCTGAGGCATAGGCAGGAGGCATCACGTGGGCTCTCCAAGGAGCTTCATCTGAAGTGCCCCAGAAGAGCGTTAACCCTTGGAGCATGAAGCAGGAGCTTCCAGCACTCCCTTTCAATTACCTGCACCCAGGGACTGCCGGGCCTGTTTGCCTCTGGATTCCCCATTTCCACAAAGGGATAAACACACACACGTGGGTGCCTCTTCCCATCTCTGCCTGCTCACTGCCTTAAAACCTAAGGAAAACCTGGCTGGAAAGGTGACTACCAGCAGGGTAAATGTTCTGTGCAACACAATGGGACTAAGTCCCTAAAACCACTCTGTGTAGGGCTGGTTTTTTTTCCCCCCTCTTGTTTGATTTCTGAGCAGTCGTTTACGACAGGGTTTTTAACAGCTCTTGAGCACTCGGTGCTACATCACTTACAGTACTAAGGGGTATTGATCTCTTCAAGTTTATCCTTCTAAATGGTTCCCATCAAGTGCCGGGAAGTCAACCAGTTTAAGAGCTGTGTAGCTCGTCTGCAAAACTCAGCATGAGACGACTGAGCCTGCTCAGAAAATGGGAGTTTATTCGGGTTTTTTTCCAGAGGGAGCTCGAGTGTGTGTGTGTGTGTGTGTGTGTGTGTGTAGTCGTTAAAACACGATGTTTGCATGCCCTTAAAAATCATTTTATAGCTGTACTGAGTGTCTCCGAACATTAAATATGCTTTATAAGTAGTTGGCTAACTAGCTGGGTGTGCTGTAAAGGCAGTAGTAAATAAAACAATAAGACACTAAATATCAGCCATATTTCATAGTCAGGGATGCTTTTTCAGCCACACAGCAATTTCCAATGTTAAGAACCCCGATTTTTGCTTGTTATGCTACGTTGTGACTAGAATTCCACCTAAGCTCTTAAAGTTATGCTAAATAGCTCTCACCTGTTAATCTGATTACCCTCCCACAAAGCGTGAACATGAGTGATACTGAGCAGGTAGAAACAATTTCTGAGGCTGGAAATTCACTTCCCAGCCTTATACATTCAGTACCATTGTTAAAGCTGATGCTACTTGGTTTATGTCCAGGAGACACCAGAAACCCATTTGTTGTCACTTGCTGTGGGATTGCAAATATTGAGGTGGTTTTTTATCACCAAACTTCCCCTGGACAGGGATGATTTTCCTGGCAAACTCATCTCACTCAGCTGGAGAAATCCGTGCTTTGTACTCATAAAGGGCACCTGCAAGGAGAAGGGAAACTGGTGAAGTGCTGAGGGCAGCTGCTCAGATGAACCCTTCCTAAATTTTTCTGCTTATGGCACAGCAGAGGTTGAAAGCAGAACTATGTCCTTCACCCCATCTCCATGCCTCTGAAATCTGCTGGCTCAAAACAAGTGTTCATAGGGAGTGGGAAGAAGAGAGAGAATAAAGAAAAGAGAAAACGTCACCTATGAGATACCTTTACTTATTAATTTTTTTTTTCCAATTTTCTGTAAGTATTTCAGGATTTTCCTTTCTGTTTACCACGGGATAGGATAAGATCTTGGCAGGAAGAGAAAAGGCACACTCTTCAGGATGTGGATTTCTGCCCATTGCAGTGCCCAGCCTGTGGAACAGGACACCCAAATGGAGCAAAGCCATGGGCAGTGGGGACCAGGAGGGGCCTTTCTGCCTCCCACACCTACACTGAGCACCTCACCTTCACCTGGTGGTGACAGAGCCCAGCCCCTGAGGGAATCCCAACCCAACCGACCAAAACAACTCAGAAACCTGAAGCAACCTTGGCAATCCTTCTACAGATAACTGTGCTTTAAAATCATAGAATCATCAAGTTTGGAAATGACCTCAAAGATCATCAACTGTTAACCCAGCACCAACCCATGACCTGAAGTGCCCCAGTCACACATCTTCCAAATCCCTCCAGGGATGGTGACTCCACCACTGCCCTGGGCAGGCTGTTCCAGTGCTCAACAGCCCTTTGGGAGAAGAAATACTATCTAATATCTGATCCAAACCTCCCCTGCTGCAACCTGGGGCCATTCCCTCTTGTCCTGTGACTTGTCCCATGGGAGAAGAGACCGACCCCCACCTCTGTGCACCCTCCTTTTGGGGAGTTGTAGAGAGTTGCGGGTCCCCCTGGAGCCTCCTTTTCCCCGTGGTGAACAATCCCAGCTGCCTCAGCCCCTCCTGATCAGACTGGTGCTCCAGGCCCTTCCAAATGGCTGCCGACTATTCCTGCTTCTTCCAGTATCAGATGCACTCTTGCCTTCCCAACAATGCAGAATTGAGTTCATTTTGCACTGCTGTGCAGATAAAAATACTGCTCAGATGGAGGTTTACAAGGATCCAGGAGGGTGAGCCTGGGCAGGACAGCAGGAGATGACCCCTGGCCACCAAAGCCCGCCCTGAAAGTGACACTGGAGTGGCTCACACCACCAAAATGTGCCACCTCTGCCGTCAGGATGAGCTCTGTGCACCCAGGATGAGCCCTGGCACGGTGCTGCTGAGCTGCCCTGTCATGGAGCTCTGCTACTGCTAAACCCCATCCATAAATCAAAACGGGAGGATTTAAACCAGGACAGAGACATGGCTGCAGAGTGCCTGATATCTGAGATCAATACTCATTTTACAAACCTCTCCAGAAGAGTTCTTTAATTAATTGTCGGAATTAAAATCAAAATTGACCCCTCAATTTGTTTATGTGGCCTTGAAATCAATTTTCTTTTCTTTACAAATCATAATTTTCAGACTGGAGAACGAAACAACACTTTTTTTTTTTTTTTATTAAGTATAAAAAATAAGGTACCCACACGCTGAATATGTTCTAAACAGGACTCACAGCCAGCATCTCCCACTTTAATCTGAAAGAGGGGAAATATTTTTCCAATTACAAAGATTTCACCCAACTCTGCTTACGTCCCACCTGCTACCTTTTTCCACACATTGTCCCGCGTTCCCTTATGGCCATTGTTTTGCTTTCAAAGGATTGCTAAAAATCCCAGGTTAGATAAAGCTGGGTTGTTTTCCTTGTAGCTGGCACGCTGAGTGCACCCTCACCGTGGTTTACAGCTTGGTCCTTACTCAACGTGTTTCTCTGGGAGTGCGAGCAGCTCCCTCCAACCAGCTGGGAACGCTCTCCCATGATGATGCTCAAGCCCTCCAAAACCCAGGATGAAAAGGCGTGTGAGCTCTCATAAAGCATTTCCCTCTGCAGGAGCGTCACTTGGCAGGAAGATCATCGCAAATCAATCTCTTGGATTTCAAAAATATTATTCAGAATACACTCGGTCGCACCTCCTCGCCACGGTTAAGAGCATTCGCAAGCCAACAGCCACGCAACCCGCGGAGCCCGGCGTTCCAAGGCTGCACTGGGGGTGCCAGGCTGGCTCCGGAGACACCTGGAGGTGTGGGCAGGTGGAACTGAGTCACCCCATACCTGGGCAGGCCCCCCAAAGCAGGGCAGAGGAACTGGGCAGATATGATGTCTGCATTTTAATGGCACACTCCCGTGCCGTTTTCTCGGGCTGCTAGCTCCGCACGGCGCTCGCAGATGAAGACCATCTGGTGCGGTGATTTATTGCCCCCGAATTTCTCAACTTACTTTTTTTTTTTTTTTTCTTTTCTCCTTTTCTCATCTTACCTTTCCCTTATATTTTTCTCTCTACGAAAACGTTTTCCGTGGAAATGCGGTCGGGAGAGGCATTTCCCTAACACGCCGTTTTGTCATAAGACAAACAGCAGCCTGTCACCAGACAGACCAACAAACAAACTGATGTATGGGATCTATTTAACATCCCCACAACTCCAGAGCCCTTCTGGTCATATGTGCTGCTCCTTTCCCATATTGTAAGAGACGCTTATAATAGGTCATACAGAAAAATGAATAGATGATGTTTGCATTAAGGAATGTGTCCCAATGCACATACACAAGGAGGAAGAAAATAGGTTGCACAAACATCCCTAACCCTGGTCCCTCCTGACTGTTAGATGAGTGATCTAGAAGAACACAGAAAACTTATTTTGTAACTTTGTTCATTGTGGCTTTTACCGCAATTTTAGTGCAACCTTCTTGGCTTTGCTTAACACTGTGTTTCCAGCTCAAATCTTTCAATGCCTGTGATGTCCATCACCGTTGCTTCCAAGTTCTCCACAATCCTGAATGCTCCCAGGCTTTTAGCTGGCTGGTGTGTGGTGGCATTGCTCTTGAGCAGGAAGAACACAGGCCATGGGGGCCCAGATGGACGATGGACCAAGACACATTGCAAAGGCATTGGAAATTCAGGCCTGTGGCCGTCAAAGAATTTCTTAATTTTTAAATTCTGAATTAAAACATTTTCCTTTCCTTTTCCATCCTGCAATCATACAAACTCTAAACTATCTGTGTGGCGTTTTTTTAGACATCTCTTTAAATATATATTTAAGCCTCCCTACACATCCAAATCACACTTTTTCCCCGCTAGGAGGAAAAGTTTCCCTCGTTTAAATAAGTTTGACTGAATGGAAACCAGACTGCAGATTGTCTGTCCTTTTACTCTTATGAAAGCATAATTAAAAGTCATGTTAAAGTTGGGAGATCAAGAGGGTTTGTGATAGATAACAAGCTAGGAGCTGTCAAAGCTGTCAGGCCATTAAGAAACTAAATAATTCACACCCCAGTAATTGCTTTTATGTGCATTTTCCTATAAAATCCAAGAGACGTGAGTCACGGGGCCTTACAAAAGAGCCTTGTTTATCAGCCTCCAATAGGCTGTACTGCACTTTTGCTCTCAGGGAGTTTTTGACACAGGTACGGTCCTCTGAAGGTTTAAAGACAGCGAAAGCAGCGCTTGGTGTCACTGCAGTGTCCCCAGCTCCTCCCTGTCCCCCTCCCACCCCCGAGGCCGGGCTGTGCCGCATCCCCCCGGGCAGCAGCAGAGTCGGTTCTGCTCACCTGGACCACACCAAGAAACTTCGGCTCTGCAAAACGGCACGTGATGGTTTTCCTTCCTCCCACCCAATTCCGTGATTTCTGTGCTCTTTTCAAGCTGAGAGATGCCCGAGCTAAACAAACCACGCAACCAAAACTCGCGGAGCAGTTCAGGCTCCCTCCAGGCTGCCGTCTGCACCCGGGATGTGGTGCGGGGATGCCACTGTCACGAAGCGCCAGCGCCCCGTGCCCGCCAGCGGGGGGATCGATGGCACCTGCGAAGCGGTGCTGCTTATCCCGACCAGGAATTTTGGGAAGGGCTGGGGGCAAAGGGCGAGAGGGCTGCGTTTTACACCAGGTCACCGCTAGCATTCCCCCAGGCGCTGGCTGGAGGGCAGTGCCCCGGGTGGGAGGAGAGGGCCGGTGCCAGGAGGGCACGGGAGCCCCCGGCGGCTCCGGCAGCGTTCAGCCACTAGATGCCCCTGCACGCCACGCAGTCCGCCGGGCAGCGCCGGCTGCCGCAGGCACCGGAGACAAAGCCGAGGCGAAACCCAAGGAAAAGATGGAGTCGCTTCTTTGCCAGGGGTTTTGGCAGCAAGCGTTACCTCCGCGACCAGCATTGCCCCGCTGTAACAGGGGACACGGGGTGGCCCAGAGCGGCGATGGATGCCTCATCCCTGAAAACGTTCACGGCCAGGCTGGACTGGGCTCCGAGCAACATGGTCTGGTTGAAGGTGGTGTTGGGCTAGATGGTCTTTAGAGGTCTCTTCCAACCCAAACTAACCCAGGATTCCGTGTGTGTGCAAAAGGGCTTCAGAGCCACTCCAAAACCCAGCGGCCCTTGACCTGTCCCCGCGCTGCTCTGCAGGTGAAGGCACATCTCCTTTCCACTGGCCGGTTTGCACAGTGCAGGGAGCCATGCAGGGAGGTGGAAAGAGCCAACAAATGCTGCAAAAGGCCCCAGGTATCATTTCTTGCTCTGTGTAACACCAACACCTTTCCACAGATGCTGCCTGTCCAGGGAGTGGGATGTTATCACACAGGCTGGCTGTTGGTTCCAGCTCAATGCTCCTCAGGCCCCCATTTATTTCACACACCATTAGCAGGGTAACGAAGCCCCTTCAGTGTTCACATTCACCTTTCCTTCCTAAGGAATGACTGGCTCCATGCTGCAGAAGGAAAAGAAAGGGAAAGGTAAGCTCACATCTGTGTTCACAGGTGTTTCTGGCCCCAGGTGCTGTCACCTTTAGGAGTGAGGCACTCGGGTTTGGTGCATCACCTTTAGGAGTGAGGCACTCAGGTTTGGTGCATCTGTGGCCAAGCTCACACCAAAAGCAGGGACAGGACCTGTTACTTTCCCAAACCCTGTTTTTTGGGGTTTGGGTTCTATTTTTCGGTGGGGGTGTTTTCTTTTTCAATCCCTTTGCAGATCTCCGTGTTCTTTGCGGAGATTGTCCAAACCTCGAGTGCTCCTGTGGGCGGGGCGAGCCCGGGTTTCCATAGGAATTCCAGCTCCAAAGGAGAACCGGGAGCTTCTGGGGCTGGAGGGGCTGGGCAGGAAGAGCCTCGTGACTCATTGGGGCTCTCACTGGTCTGTCCAAGGCGCTCCTAGCGGGATCATCCATCTCTCATCGTTTGCTCGAGCTTTGCCCGCAGTCCCACGCTTGGAGTCGCTCCGGCCAAACTCGGTGGCACCGCGTGTGTGCATTGTGTCCTTGTCCCCAGCACCCCGTCCCTCGCCCTCCGCTCCCCTCTGCACCCCGTGGGAGCACGGCCAGGTCTCCCCAGCACAGGAGGGTGACAGGGGACACGCTGCAGGGACCCCATGGCCACACCACGACCCCCGTTCTGTCCCTGCCAGCACCTTCTCCGCACTGTGCCCCCCCAACCCCCCCCCGCCTTGGCTCACTGCCCCCTTCGCAGAGCAGCCTCTTGTAAATATTTGCCAAAAAAAGATCCTCGGAGATAAGAGCGCCGGAGGCTTCTCAGGGTGACCGCAGAAGGAGGATTAGGGCTGTCTGGGCAGGGATGGGCGCTACGGGAGGCTGTTTCCATGGGGAGCAGGAATCCGGCTCCGCTGGTGGCCGCGGGGAGCCCCGGGGATCCTGCTCAGAGAGACATCCGGAGCCACAGGGATCCTGCTCAGAGAGGCACTCGGAGCCCCAGGGATCCTGCTCACAGAGACACCGGAGCCACGGGGATCCTGCTCACAGAGACACCGGAGCCACAGGGATCCTGCTCACAGAGACACCGGAGCCACAGGGATCCTGCTCCCGTTCGCCTCTGGTTCAGCCCATCCCCGGCTCCCGGCCCCCGAGCAGAGCAGGAGCCCCGTGGCTCGGGATGCCACCTCCAAAAGGAGCCCTTCCCGCTGAACCAGCGCTCCCAGGACCAGGACAAGCCCCGCCCGAGGGCTCGCCCAGCGCATCCCCCGGAGGATGATCGCCAGGGTGGGCTCGGGAGGGACGCTCCCCTTCCTGCTGCCCTGCGCCGGGATGGCTGTGGAAAACACCTTTGGAAGGAGAAAACATAACTATCATTCCTTCCCCCACCCTTTCCCCTTTGTTTCTGTCATTTGTTGTTTTTTGTAATCCCGCTCCCTGACGGAACCCACCCCTTTCCCATCCTCACGGCCCGCCTTGTCCCCGGGCTGGCTGCAGGGAACAATGTGGCTTTGAGGCTCCCGGTGTGTGCAGGGGAGGGGACGGGATGCCGAGCTCTGAGGCGGCCGTAATCCCCCTTTAATTGCTGGATAAACACAACCAGTGATTTCCATGGATTGGCATAGCTGGGCGCATTGTTTTCTGACTCCAAGAGGAACTTTGCAACTGAAAGAAAAAAAAAAAAAAAAGCCCATTTTCTTCTTAAACGGAGCAGCATACACCCAACCCCCGGTATGTCAGCGGAGGTGCTGTCATTTACACAGCTCAGTTAATACCAGAAAACCACTAGGAGACAACTAAATTTAAAAAAATTAAATTACAAAAAAAAAGAAAGGAAATTTTAAAAGTTTAAAAAAGGGGCATTAAATAAAATTTTAAAAGCCTGTCCCACCAGGGAAAACAAACATACTTCTATAAAAAATTGCAGCCACATCACACCGCTCTTGCCATATCAATAAAAGAAGGCAGCAGAAGCTGGGTGCACGGAGCAGTCCCCAGTTCTGATGGCTGTACACCGAGCCCAAGCCACGCTCACCAGCTGTGCATCACTGCAGCACCCAGGCCAGGGGAATTACAGATTACACCTCTGGCACGGTAACTTTGCAGGCAAACCTTTCAGGCATCAGAATGCTTCCCCAAATTTCAGGGCACTGGACAAACAACCTGAAACTCAAGGGAGTTCTGCTATGAAATGATTTGAAGGCTTTGGATGCATTCCGTCGGGTTGTTAAAATCCCACATAAGCCCACAACAGTGAAAACTTCCTTCTTGTTAGAGGAGTGGACCAGGAGACTGAAAACAGGAGCAAAAGGTATTTCCCTCCAGAAAGTGCTGATATGCAATTTTTGTTTCACCAGAATTTCACACAGGAGAAAAATATTTTTCAGCAAAACATCGTGACTCAAAAATGTGTCACTGGGCTTCAGCTTTTGTCCCTCAAGGCCTTTATTTTTTCCACATTTTGCTTTGCAGCCTAAGATTTTCCACCCAAATTCATAAGAGCTCGAAAGCTTTCCTAGCTTAGCACAGTCCCTCTCTGGGAAAGCTGGGAGCACATCCTGGGAGCTGCAGCTCGCAACAAAAATTGGTCCGGAAAGGAGAAGGGAAGCAGAAGGTGCTGGAAAACCACAGTTCCCATGGGAAACGCTCATGCTTTTTGCACAAAAATACTTTGGTTTTCAGCCAGAACAGCTTGGTTGACAGTAGCCTGGTACATAAACACCAAGATCTGGGGCAGAAAGCAGATGTGCACATGGAAAAGGTGTCTTTTGGTGAAAAACCCCCCAGCTTTGCACCAAAGGAAAAGAAGCAGCCGCACCATCGATCTGACAAGCTGTATTCCTGGGAGAGTCCCGGGAAATCTCAGCCTCGTGGGGACTTTGAGGTTCACCACGTCACAGTCAGGGCTCCTCAGTGGTCCTTGAGGGCCCCTTCCAACACAAGATACTCTGTTTCTGCGATCAAGAGTGGCATGGATGTGCCACTTGGACAACCTATACATTTATGGAGTGAAAGTAGAAGGCAGGCAAGCCCAAGCCTGTGGGTTCTGTGTGCACACACATCCCCAGCCAGCTCAGGTGTTGTGGCGACCTGCTCAGGGCAACCAGCTCCGTCAGAGAGCCTTGTATTCCTCATTCACCCACTCCTACAAAAAGCTGCTCTCAGAGTTACCACGATGCTCTGACTGGCTGCTGTGAGGGTTGGTAGTGGTCCAGGTTATGGACCTTCTTTAGGAGCTCAGGGCTTTCCTCCAGGAGAACTTCATGTTGGTTATCAAATTAAGGCTTTATGGGAAATGGTGTAGAAAAGCTGAGTAAAACACTCCTCAGGTTTGCACAGGTTAAAAAAAAAATAAATAAATCAAAGGATAGAGACTTGAAACCCAGGGATGCACATCCCTTGCAATCCATTTTAAAACACAAAATGACCAAACACTATTTCCTGTAAAACTTAGCCCAGTTTGAGCAACTCCACGTGCAACCTTGTGCCCAGAGTCTCTCTAAGGCAGGACCAGAACCAGGGCTGTGGCAAGACCGGCACAAGCACACAAGGTGTTCCCTTTCCATTTGAGTTATTCCACTCAAGTGCTCCAAAAGAAGTTGTGGGCACACCTGTTTTCATGAGTCACCACGAGGAAAAGCCATTGCATGTCTGGTCTGGATGATACCAAGCTGAGCTGATCCAAGGTTTGGCCCTCGGATTCCACAGCAGCATTGGCTACTGGGCAGTTGGATGGATACAACATTCCAGGGATGGGATATCAGCTACCAAGACAGAGGGATACAGGCTCTCCAACAGTTAAGGATGTAGCCGGTATGGTATAAAGGACAAATTTTGGCTACCTTGCAGATAAAAAAGTTGGATTTTTTCCTGTTGTTGCACCCAAGTTTCACTGAAACTCTTGTTCGGAAAGGGTCAAGGGGATCGCTGGGAATAACCATGGTGAATTCCTATTTGTGCATTTCACATGCACATAAAATCCATCAAAAACTCCCAAAACCCGAAGGTGATCACCTCCTAGGGATTCACATCTTGGCCCTGGGAGACAGCTCTGGGGACAGGCTTCGTCACACAGGCTACGAACAAACACCTGCTGTACCATAAACCCCACCATGCTCCAAGCTGAGAGCAAAGTGTGTTTACTGCCATCCCTGCCTTTCATGGGAAATGGTTAAAAGGGAGGAGTATTAAATCATCATGTACCGTTAAACCACGACCAAGCCGTGACCATTAAGCCATCAAACTCGGAGGGGCGAAGGCCTCTCTCTGAAGTGCCCCACCTGGCCACTGCGCCATGGGGAGAGAGGATCCATGTAGGAAGAGCAGCGTGTCCTTTCCTGACCCTCAGGAGATGGGCTGTTTGGAAGCACAGGGCACACACGGCTCCCAGGGAACCAGGCATGACGGGATCTGGGCTGTCTGCATCTTCCACGGCCGTGGAGGACTGCTCTGGTGCGTTTGCTCCCATCCCTTTTCTCTGGAATGAGGCTTTCAGGGATAAGCTGGAGACACAGGGTTCCTCTGCACGTTTCCATCACAAGTCACCGAGCTGGTAATTTCATAAGCCGTAATTAGACATTTTCTGACACCTAATCCACTCTTGTGTCGGGTTTAATTTCCCCCCTCGAACATGCCGAGGGAGACGACAGCACAACCGTGCCCCCCTCCTTATCCTCTGCTCTCCGGCCTCGGGGGAGCAGCTTTCCAGCAGGTTCCTTCTTTTTTCCCTTTCCTTCTCCCTTTTTTATTAAACAAGCCCAAGCTTACAGAATGTGCTTTGCTGAACTCCGTCATATTTTGTGCCTTTTGCGAGTTGGAGACTTTGCTCCTCAGCGTTGCCCCAGTCCATCCCAGCAACCACAGTGGCGTCGCCCAGCACGCATCCCAGCCTTGGGATGGTTCAGGACTGTGCCAGGCAAACACAACTGACACTGCAATCCATGTGTTTTTTCTCCAAGCCGGTCGAGAAGGTTTGGTTTGAATGTCCGATCGCCGCAGTTCATTTCATCGGTGCCTTATGGAATTCCTTTCTTTCAGGTAAGAGGGTGCAACCAAATCAGGGCTAAGAGGATTCATGAAGATGTGTGGCACCTGAGCCTGAAACGAGCTCAGGGTGGGAGCAAACAAGAAGCCATCATCTAAGGACCAGATACCCACGAAGGGCTCACTCTTTCCAGAAGAGCAGCCAAAATGCAGCGTCGGGTGCCATCAGCAGCCCGTGTGAATCATCCCTGCAGCGAGGCTGTAGAGCAAGGTGTTGGTTTGCCATGTTCTCACTTGATAAATCACAGCCTTACAAAGCCAGGGAAGGCAGGAAAACGTCAGGATTTCTTAACGCAGGGATTGGGATCCGCCCTACGGAACGTGTCTTTCTGGAAGTCCCAAAAGGAAAGGATGGTCTGACCAGAGAGGAGTGGGGTCCGTGAGTCTGGACGTGGACAACTGAATCCTTTTATCCTTTTCCTGTGAAAATGGAGACAAATTCCCCGACATCTCAATGATTAATGTCTAATACTGACCACAGGGAACCTCGGTACCATGGTGATGTGTCTGTGCAAAACACAGGATGGGAGAAAGATGCTAAATAAATAGACAAAGAATTCAATCCAAAGAGAAACAGAGTTGTGGAAAACATCGAGGGAGGTCGCTGGGGAAGCAGCACAACTGTCAGCTGAGCTAAGCCAAGCCAGTGGTCATGAGGGGACTGTCTTGCTGCTGCCAGGCAGACAACTTGACCCATGGGTTAGATAGCCACATGTGGAACTAGGAAAAGGGCAGACAGCTGGGATTTGAAGAGGGTGAGACCCTTGTCCCCATGAGGCGCCACCTTTGCAAACAAGGAGGCAGAGGGGCCAGAGGCACATGGGCTTGGCACTTGCCTTGAGTGGGATCAGAAAGGCTGAGAGGTGTGGATGAGGAAGGAGACGTTAATTTACCCTGGGACTAGCAGGGACCCACCCACGAAGTATCAGGTTGGTTTTCTGAAGGGATTAAGGAGTCCTCACCCTTTTGGGAATTCTCTGTGCTGTTTTTGTTGCTGTCATCCAACAAAGGTGTGGCATCAGAGGGGTCACAGGAGAGGTGAGCAATGCGTTGAGTGCTCTGCTTCCCCCAGGATGGAGCAACACGCAGCAACCAGACCAGGTGAGTCAGGAGAAGGGTAAGAGAATAGGAAAAGCCAGGAATGTGCACCAGAGCTCAGTCCCTTGTAATCTTTTGTACTAAAAATGGATGTTAACAACTTCTGAATTCTCTCTTTTCAATTTTGGTAGAATAAGCCCTGGAAGAAAGCAAACGAACTCTTCTTCAAACAGTTTGCCCTGTGGATTTGCATGGGCTGGACATTCCCACCCTTCCTGCAGAGCTTGAGTCCCAGCACTGCTCTTCCCCAGCTGGGGAGATCATGGCCACAGAATACCCTTTTCTCCTTCAGTAGCGATGCTAAGGAGTAAAAAGAGTGATTCCTGAACACAAAACCAGTAAAAATGGGAAATTGGTGTCAAATTCTAGAGGCTCCTGCCCACAGGATTTGAAGGGGAATTGTGATGATGACAGGGCCACTCCTCTTGGTAAGGACAACGGCCACACATTGTGGTTGGTGAGCTTCAGATTGGATATTAGGAGAAAAAATGGCAGTGGGAGGGCAGACAGAGCTGGAACAGGTCAGCCGGAGAGGTGGTGACATCCCCACCCACAGCAGTGATCAGGCTTTGGACAAAGGCATGGCTGGCAGGATCTGGTGTTGGAGAGAGCCCTGCCCCAAGTGGGAGGTTGGATTACAGAGGTCTGTTCCCACCACCGCTTCTGGGAGACCCTGGGGGGAATTTTTTGACTTTGATTCCCAGGCGTTATCCTTTTTTTTGGTCACCCGCACGGAGCCTTTTTATGCGGCGCTCACCGAGAGAGGCCTCCCCAGGAAACCGGGAACAACTCGTTCGGAAGCACAAGGCGGCAACCCAGTTTTGCTGCTCCCGTGATGATACTCCAGATAACACACTCTGTGGCTTCTAAAGATGCTCCTGTGTTGATGCCACCAAAAAGCCACACTTGGAGCCTTCGCATGACAGGAAAAGAACGGTTTCACTTATGAGCAAACCAGTGCGTGCAGCAACAAGTGACTGGGCACACGCTCAGCTGTTAGCAGCTCTGTGGATGCCACTGGAAATGACTGTGGGATTTTTTAAGGACACATCAAATTGATTTGGATCTGTTAAAGCCTAACGCCTTGATCTCCATCTGTGTTTTGAGTGTCCCTGCTGGAGGAGCAGAGGGAAGAAGAAACACAGGCAGAGAACAGGATTTTCCTTGCCTCATCCCCACCAAGTGTATTTGTTTAAACAAGATGGGTGGAACCGAAGCCATGCATGGGTGAAACTAAAAGGAGTCAATCTCTATGCCTGAATGCTTCATACCAGCACATTTGCTCAAGTGTGCTTTCCTGCAGTGCAAAAGCCAGTGGAGTCCTCACAGCTCACCCAAGGCAACACCTTCTTCCCTCTGGAAAATTTTGCTTACCACCCAGGCTTTTAAATTTACCCTTTTTTCCCCACACTGCTGGTTGACTTCTCCATGCCTCTGGTTTTCCAGGCAATGGGTTTACCTTCCTCACGTCACAGTGCACCTTTTCCAACAGGTGGGATGGGGTGGGGATCACAGTCCGTGCCAGTGACACCTCAGCCCCAGCCTGATTTCCCAGCCCTTCCTTAACGCTCTCCCCACAAAGAGGACGAACAGGTCTGTAGCTCATCCCCTTCCAATCCATTATTCCACCACTTTCACAAATTCAGTCTAATAAATGGGCTGGGTGGGTAGAAACTTTCACACATTATTAGTGTGCTTATTTTCAGCAGTGAAGTAATTCTGCAGGAATTCAGCCACGTGCAAAACGTCCTTTTCATCCCTTTGCTGCCTGTGAGCAGATCCCTGGACCACGTTAGGCACCCGCTTCACCCTTCCTGGACTGAGGGCTGGAAAACCTGCTCACCACCCCTTGCAAAGAGCATCTCAGATGTTATTTAGAATCAGGGGAGATCTGTCCCCGGTGTTGCTGGATTCTGTTAGACAGAATTAGGACTTTTGAGGTCACTGAGCCCAAGCCGTGCCCACCAGACTACACCAAACCGAGGCGGACACAGATTTCCTGAGACTGGAGGAACTCCCCTGGAGCAGTTTGGTAGTAAATGGGCGACACGTGGCCATCAGGAGTCTGACAGCATTGCTCCAACACGACTCAAAAACACTCCAGCACTCGCGTGTGCCTCCACGGCGCGTCTCACCCCACCGCCGAGGAACCCTGCTCCCACCACCAGCCCCACGCGGAGCTTCACAGCGATTCCAGGAAAACCAGGACTAGCGCGGATGAAGAGTTTGGAAACACGTCCCCGGTGAGTAAACACTCTTTTCCTTAAAACAAAACCAAACCCCAAAACAACAATAAAACAATTTATTCACACTCTCGCGAAGATGCTAATTAAAGTTTACTTTAAAATACTAGCAGACACGCGTGTGGGCTGTAACAGGAACATGCTGTGAAGTGACAGGTCTGCGATAATCCCATTCCCTCAGCCAAGCGTAACTCGTTCCGATCGCACGGAGGTCCGAAATCCGGGGAGGCTCTCGGAGCGCGAGCATGTGCGCTGGTGGGAGGTGCAAGAAGAGCCTGCGGAGCGCCGGAGGTGCGAGCGCGGGAACAGGTGTGGGAGCAGGGGTCGGCAACGGCGGGTGCCGGAGCGCGGCGTTGCAGCAGGCGCGGGGACCGCTCTCCCTGCCTCTCAGCCCCGCACAGCCCTCCCTCGCTCCACGGCACCTCCTTCCAAGCTTGGCTTTAGTCTGGAGCAGCCCGGCCACGGGGAACGGGAAAGAGTCCGTGGGAAAGGCCAAGCGTGGCTCGGTACCGGGAGATGAGATGGCAGGACTGATTTGCCTCTATCGGGGTGGGCAGGGACCGTCGTTGTGCCAAATGGAGTGGCTCCCTCAGCCTTTAAGGGCTGACAAACCCCTTGCTCCTCAGTGGGGCCAACAACTCACGAGCCAGGGAGGAAAGGTTACTTGCCTCCTGCTTTGTCACGGCTTTCACTCACGCCGAGTGACAATGCAGCCACCTAAACAAACCCGAGCTTCCCAACAGGAGCACAGGTCCTGCGTGCTCCATGACTTGTCCGAGGCCAGGTGGTAGGGTGAAACACCAGGCACTGACAGAGCAGAAAAAAACCCTGTGAGGGCAATACTGAAATAATAAAAATCAGTTTGTTCTAGTGATGCCCAGCTCCCCCGGCATTTGGGCTCAGATAAAGGGTGTCGAGGAAAAGGCTGATGGAGACAATTTCCATGGCTGCACACCATGTGCTTCACTGCTCCTTTAAACTCACATAATGTATTCCAATTTGAGTAGGAAAAGCTAGAGAACGGCATGCATGTGATTTGGGGTTTTTTATGATGCTATTTCCTAACTTACATAGGTCTATGGCTAAAGGACTCAGTGTTGCCTTCATTTCAAGGTCCTTCAATAAAAGAGGTCAAGAACCCTTCAGCACACAGAGGTCACTGCCCCTTGGCCACTCCTGCCTCCACTCACTGGGGGTGGCAATGAGGAGAAGCACGCTGGGTGTAACAGGAAATCATTTCACCCATTTCCTGCAGCCAGCTTTATTTATTTTTATTCCATCTTTCTTTCCCCTGGGAAGGCATTTCAGGAGCAGGATTTCGCTGGGATCCCACCTGCACTCACTGCAGCACTTTTCCCCTAGGGAGACTTCAAGTAGATGGGACCAATAAACCATATGTCAAATGGGTGATTTCACTTCTAATTACATTTTCCAAAAGGTTATAAACAGTTCCATTGGAGCACACATGAACCACCAGGCGCTCACTTGTCAAGCCTGGTGTCACCTCACCTCTTGCAGAAGTCCTGCTTGGTGCCACCCTGGATTTGAGAGCCCAGTCTTTGGAATTGCTCCTCCCAGATTTCTGCCCAGCTGATTCTGTCAGGATCTGACTCCCAGCCCCGTGCTGGCTGTGGACACGTGGTGCTCTGCCTTTCACAGGTTGTGGGTGCTCCTGCTTTTACTCACTGAAAATGTCACTGGGCACCAAAAAGGAAAAATGGGAAACACATCCCCTTAAGTTATTGTAGGACTTGAAGTGGAAATGATGAGTCTCTCATGTGCTTGGGAAAATCACACCCTTTATCCACCTCAGGGCGTGCTCTCACTGGTTACACCATCAGATTACTGGCTGCCTGTCATCCTCTCCACCATTCCAGAGAATCCCAACCATAGATGCTGGTTTTGGGAAATCATCACCACGGACATCGAGGGGAGAGGTCACCTCACCTCTCCTTGCTCGTGCAACTCCAAGGCTTTGATTTCTCTGCACATGAACCTGAGGTCCCACTTGCCCCCTGCCCCATCCATCCGTGCTCTGGGCACAGCAGTGCCAGCTCTGTGCTCTGTGGTGCAGCACAGAGCTGGGCTGAGCTTGCTGGCCCCCCAGCAACCCTCTCACCTGGCACTGAGCTCCTGTCCGTGGGATATGGAAGCTCTCTTAGGTACTTCCCTGATAAAGTTTCCTTATTGTGAAATCCCCAGTGCTCCCTGAGAGATGAATACATACAGACCCTGAAAACCAACCCGACAGATGGGAAGCAATGTAATGAAGGAGTTTTACTTCCCACAGAACCTCCAGCTTTCTCCTTGGCCCTCTGAAGAGTTGGAAAACAAGGTCAGTGTAAATACTTCTGCATCCCAAAGCTGTTTAATAAAAACATCCCTATGTGTGCCAGCCTGCTGCTTAGCCGTGCGCTCGCTGACATCTCCCTAATTGGAGAGCAGGAACTTCAGAGCAGCTCCTTCACTCCCATCAGAGTTTCTGGCCAGAAATCTGGGTCAGATCCACTGTTGCATTCACTGGAATTTGACTTTTTCCATATTAAGAGTCTCCTCTTTGAGCTGAAACGTTGCATTCGAAAATAAATATTAGCACGCAGCATCAAGTGAGAACTGCAAGCCTCCGGGGATTCTCCTTAAAAGTGTGGTTAGATCTGTATCTAGGTAACACTGCTGCACACACCTTGTGGCCTTTGGGTAGCGTGGACTGTCACCAACAACACCCAGGGGAGCCTAATTCATCTCTGCCATGAGATAGAGTGACACCCAGGGACCAACACTGTGACCACTCGGCTCAGAGCACAGCCAGACCACACGGCCTGGTTGTACTGATCTTGCACAAAACAACCAGCATTTGCACCATGATCCCCCAGCAGTGTGAGTCAGCCCGAAAAAGCTTGAGAAAAGCTCAATCATCGAGTTTAACAAACAGATGTAGTGTCTAGAAGCTGAACAAGAATGTCTGCATCCTGCAAGCAGACAGCGGAGAGAGCTGCCATCAGCATCCATGGATGCTTCCCACTAAAATACCTTTAAATAGCAGCTTCTATTCAGCATCCTACAGAAGACAACAGAGCTAAAATAGCTTAATACAAGAGGATTTTGTTTTGGTCCAAACATCTTAATTTCAGATTTAGCAAGTGGCAAGCTGTGTGTCAGATACCACCCAGACAAAACCTGTCTTAATTTAGAGTTGACAAAACACTTTTAACCTCAGGGAAACCAAAATCCCCTCAGTAACTGCCAATTTGCATCTTCCAGACCCGTGACAAGCACCTGAGAGGGTGCACGGGACCTGTCGCTGGGGGCTTAGGAGAGGATGTTTTTAAGGGATGGGTGAAAAGCTGGAAGGGAGGACTGGGCAGCCTGCCTGCCTCTTCCCACGGGAGTTTTACTGACAGGTCGTAAAATAATGACTGTGACTCTTCCATCTTCCCCAGCTGCCTCTGGGCTGCTGGAGAGCGAGGAGCTGCTCGCAGCCTGGGGAGAGACAGCTTGCACATACCCAGTGGTTGTGTTCTCAGATCTGCTCTGCAGCCCTGTGGCACTCACTGAGCACTGGGAACAGCATTTCTGGGACCGACTGATCCCCTCTCCCCTCCTCCCTGCCAGCCAGCACAGCGCAGTGCCCCGGGGACACCGCAGATTTGCCAGGCAGCTGAATTTGACCCGCACTGTCCCGGTGCCATGAGCCCACCCTCCTTCTCAGTGCCACCCCCAGTGCCAGGTCTGGGCTGGGATGAATCCGCCACAGGAAAGGAAGGGAGGGAAAAAAGAGACCTGTGTCCCAAACTTGAGACCCCTTGGAAAGGTGTGGAGGAAGGAAAAGCAAGGGGCTGGGAAGTGCCAGAAGCCACACGCTGAGTGCGGGGCAGGTGAGGGGAGCACAAGGATTTGAGGAGGGGGAAGGAGCTTGGGGCTGATGGATTTTGTTGGACCCTGCTGAAGCTCGTTCACACAAAGGTGGTGTCCTGGAAATTCAAAGGCCAGAGCAAAAGCTGCAGCTGTTGAAATATGTGAGCTGAACTTACCCAAACTATGGCACCTTTACCCCCAAAGAATGACCTGAATCCTCCTCCAAATTTCATCCCCATTAGCTGCATGTGTGATTAGCTTCAAATACACAACCTTGTTCAAAATCCAATTATTTTACATATTAGGAGGGAAAAAACCCTTGGGTACAACTCAAATTATGCATGAAAACTCATAGCAAAACTGATTCTTTAGCAGGTTTAAACAGCGTGGTGGGGGGGAAAGAGGCAAAAAATTAGACATTTTGCTTAATCTGTGGCTAGGGGTAAAGATTCTTATCCAACTTTTAACCATTTGCTTCCAAGTTTTGTAAAAGGACTAGGAAAGTCCTGAATGCCTGAAGTTTGCATTTTTCCAGTTAGAATGTCGTATTTTTCATCCTGGTTGAGTACATCCAAACAGGTAAGTGTGCTTTGCCTCTCTGGGAAGGTTCCTCCCAGAAGGAGCATAAGCTCCATAAAGCTGCAGTGGCACTGGTGAGCACTGGAAACAAAGCACTGGGACTGCACAGCACCCACATCACCCCCACTGCAAACACTGCAAACATCTCTTCCCTTCCAGTGTCACAAAACCTCCCAAAGCTCAGGCTCTGGGTTTATTTCTGACCAGAATGCTGCAGTCTAACAGTCCACATTCTCTAGCACGATTTCCTGGCTGATTTCCCCAGCTCAGGTATTTCCTTGCCAGGGTGTGGGGAGGGCTTACCTGGCCTCTCACTGTCCTTTGCAGGGAGAAGGGAAAGGTTGGTCTGCTCATTCCAGTGGCCACGGTCAGGAGCAGGAGACAACACTGCTTCGGTGACTTCCAGTGGCAAATCTCTCTCCCCAAAAGCTCCTTCCTGAATATTGTCTCGGGTGTGTTGCTGCTGTCTGCCGGCATTCTGTGAACCTTGGAGCTCCAGCCTCTTTCCGTCCCGTGCGTTGTCCGTGCTCAGCACCCAGCATTCCCTGGAGAAGCAGAGGAAGGCAGAGGAGAGAGTTCTCTTTCCAAGGCTCTCCATATCCTGCAGTTAGTGCTGATAGAAACAAAAGCTGCTCTCGAAGGGACATTCTGTCCTCAGTTCCATCAGAAAGGACTGAGCGAGCAGGGTTTGACAGAGGAGGAAGAAAATCGGGATCATCCAAGTTAGACAGGACTGTTGGCAGCTATTTTCTTCCTACTTTTGATGGCTTTTAGCTATTGTCATACCTGGAACCAAGTCAAAAGCATGCTTATCCTGCTGTGCAAAGCTGTTTCTTTCAGCTTCTATAATAAATCATTAGCAAACTCTTACACAGGTTGCAAAAAGCCACCGTCCCATGTTTGAAACACACCAACTTCCACCTGAGATCGGCCGCGTTTCCTTTTCATTCTCATTGCTTATCTTTAAGGCAGCAAAGCTCTCCCCTCTTCCAAGGCTGCTCACGCCAAGCACTGAATTCCCTGATCACCTGCTGGCCCCAGCAGGATGGAGAAAGCCCCAGGCCCTCAATAGCTCTAGGATGTCACCTGAGCATCTGCTTCACAGGGAGCTGGTCTCACCCGGGATCCTCTCTGCACAGCAGAGACTTCCCAGCGATGCCACCATGCTCCTCACCTTGACATCACAGGGAAATTTAAACAGGAGCAGCGGCTAAAAGAAACAGGCAGCAAATCTTCCTCTCTGTTGCCAGTGCCTCAATGAAGTGCTGTGCTTCATTTTTATATATATTTGAAACAATATTTCAAACCAGTTTCCAGCCAAAACAGCTGTTTGCACACGCTTATACCTCCCTATAAATACTTCATCAGGTCTTCCAGTCCAGTCAGCTTGGAAAGTTTGGGCAAACCCTTCGAGGGAGGTATGAGGTTAACTAGTTATGCATAAATCGAAAAAAGCCAGAGAAACAAACAAACAAAAAAAAACCCCTGAAGTTTGTGATTTCTGCAGTGGAGGAAAATGTTTCATTGGTGATCCAACACCAGCTACCAACAGTCGAGAAAATACCGAGCAATTCTGAAAGGTGGTGATGGATAAACCCTGCACTGCTGCTGCAAAGGGATGATGGACACTTCCCCTCGGGATGGTGGCAACCACCCCGTGGTACTGCTCAGACCTGAGTATTTTAAGTACTTTAAGGGAGTAGAGAAATCTACTGCTCAAAATAAAATTAGACAAAATGGCTGAGGAGAGTCTTAACCTTTTTATGTCCGTTTTTCTGTGAAATTTGCAAACTTTATTGGAGGCCACTTCCTGCATTCACAGAAAGCTGCTTTTCTTCGTTAATACCCCAATAAGTCTGCAGAACGATGTCAGAGCCAGAGCTGCTGAAGCTCTGCTGCTTTTAACCATTTCCTTTCCAATAAATGTCATCATCTGCTCAAGCACAGTTATCAGAAATCAGCTGAAATCTTTTGCCATCTCTTCGAGGGCTTTTTGCCCCCCCGAGGAGCAGCGCAATGAACAGTCACGTACCCAACTGCTGACAGGAGGAGATGGGGACTTTGAATAGATTGACTCTGTCATTCCAAGTCCTAGCTCCATAGCACTAACTTTAATTGCCAGATAATTTCCACCTGCTCCTCTCAATTTTTGTATGAATATACAGGAGATTTCCTCTCTGAAGTAGCTTTCAACACCATATGGGAGACTAACTTATTCCCATTTCAAAGATGAGTTTGTGAGACCAAGAAAAACAGCTTGTTGACACTTGAAAATTGACTAGAAGAACTTTTCTGGATGCTCTTAAGCTAGAATAAGAAAATGTATTAAGTTAAAATAAATCAACTCCTATTCCAGAATGAGTGCTATTCTGTTTTGCACTCAGCACATCAGTTCTTATGGATGTGCTTCCCTATATGTGTGAGTCCAAAGGCCCTCAGAGGCCGTGGCTGCACTTTAATTGACTTTACAAGGTCAAGCTCTTGAAAAGAGGCTGAAGGGCTGCAGCCTTGAGACTCACCAGAGCTCCCAAAAGGCTGATCAGAAACCTGTGGAGTGAGTGGATGGAGGTATTCCCCGGGCTGTGAACAGGTGGGAAGAGCTGCACATCTCAAGACAAAATCCTTTCAGGCATCACACAGAGGGGCAGTGGCCCCAGCTCAACCAAAGGACCAGGAACCCCTCACTGGATGATGAGGATGGAGGTGCCTTACCTCACCTCCCCATAACTCTGCATTCTCTCCTCAGTGCAGCACTTGGATCTTTCAACTGAAGAATTTGAGCACCAAAGAATTTCTCCTTTAAAAAAAAAAAGGAGAAGAGAGAAGGAAAAAGCAAAAGCTTTCATTCAGTATCTCATTGGTTACAGTATTTTTACCAAACACGAGACCTGATTTCAGCCTCTGTCTGAAGCTGAGGTGCATCTTTTCCGCAGTTGAATTGTCACTTGAGACCGTCTCATCCAGGAGAAAAGGCAACTTTCCCTATGGAGCCACCACCCCTCGGTGAGACTGGGTTACATGAGGATGGTGACTCGGATGTGAGCACTCATCATCCAGACAAAACAATGCCAGCGTTTGCAGAAGCCTGGGAGGCCCAAAGCTGCCAGAAAACACGAGGGAGGCTTTGCCCTGCCACATCCACATCCTCTGTCCCCAGCCCAAACTGCAGCACCCAACACCTCAGTGAAGAACCCTCTTGGCTCTTCTCCTCCCAAGGGATCTTGGAGGAGAGCTCTGCCTTGTTTCCAGGTGATGCACAGCCCTGTCTCCACTAACACACCACGCTGCCAGCCCTTGTCCAGGCTGTTCCACAGCCGTGTCACCCAGCATTCCTTGGGAATCCTCCAGGCATGGCAGGGAGCATCACACTGTATTTTACCTTCCAAATCAGACCCCAGCCTTGGCCATACACCCCTGCCAGCACTCCTGCCACAAGAGAGGCTTTGAATCTTGCTGAGCCCAAACAAGAAAACACTAATAAAATGCTAATATTAGAAACAAGTGACTCCGTTTGGAGCCCTTGATAACCACCTAAAATATCAGCTCCCTTGCAGGGTCTGTTCTGCATTTCCCCCACCCAGAGCAGCTGACAAGGTGATTTCAGAGCTGTCAGAGCTGGGATCCAGTGCCTTGGATAAGGCACATCCCCTGGGCATTGTCTCTGCAGACACCTCTGATCGCAGCCATTCTCATGCTCACTGGCAGATATGGGCCAGCTCAGCAGACACCTCAACTTCACAGGTACAATTTGGGGGGGAGAAAACTGATTCTGGGCACCTAAATCTTGTTTGTGCCCAAGAACCAAACTTCAGAAGCGCTTGTCATCTTTCTGCCTAACTGAACCTTTTCTCTAAGTGCATGGGGTGCAAATGAGTTGGGGAAACCCATGCTGCCTCTTGTGCTGTGTCAGATTTTTAGCCCTGGCCCATCTCTCCTGCCTGGAGAGAGTTATCAGCACCCTGATCTCCCTCTGAGCTGTCAGTCTGCTGGCATTTTCTCATGGTTTAGCACCAGACCACCGCTGACAAATTTCACGTGACAGACTCTACAGCCAGATGCCTCAGTTTCCCATTTGCTGTCCCACACAGACGAGTGCAAAAAAAAAAGGAGGCTAGGGGAGAAATTAGCCAGCAAAACCTTAAGAAAATGGAGCAGGGATGCCTGGGAGGAGCAGCGGACACCAGAGGGGGGCAGAATTAAATTAAAATTAAAAATAAAAAAAAATTCCTGCCTGACAAGCCGCTGCCTGAAAACAGAGGCAGGGTTTTGACCTAAAACCAACCCTTGCCAGAAAGGCGTCTGAGGGAGGTAAAAGGAAGCTCTTTGTTTTTTGAAAGATTACTTTTCTTTTTTCCCCCACCCCCAAGGATAAATCGCAGGGATCTTCAAACCAGCCGTGTGATGGGCAGAGCAGCACCAGCTGAAGGGTTCCCATAGCACGGCCAGCAAGGGGGCATTTCTGTGCTACCTACACACCAAGCAAGGCAGTTTCTGCCCTAATGTGCTTGCAGGAGGGTTAGAACAGTATTTGGAGCACTGATTTCGAACATCTCAGAGCTGGATTTAAGTTTTACCTTTTCATCTCCACACAGCAAAGTGTAGATGTAGCTGGAAAATATCGCATTGCCAGAGTTTCATTTCCCTTTTTGCTTCTTCATAGGTGTCTCCAAAGGCAGGGAAAACACAGGCAGCAAGCAACAGGCAGAAATAAAAGCATGGAAGGAAGCAAATCAACAGGCATTGATTAGGCTTTTATTTGGGTTTTTCTTTTTTTTCCTTCTATGGCGAATGGGAAAAAACTCAGAAGTCAACATCTTTTAAAAGTCCAGCCTTTAAAAAATGCTGCATATTTCTGTATCTGCAGAACAGAGCAGCAGTTCAAGCCAACCGCAGACGAGCCTGATACGATCTGCAAAGTTATTTTTCTAGTTATCTTGGTGAGTGCTGACTAATTAGCAAGAAAGCACCCGTTTGTGTTATCCCAACCCTTGTGCATCCTGGCTCCAGCACAAACCTCTCCCGGGGCCGGGTGGGTGGTTCGCCCCTCTTGCCCCGGAGCGGCGACCTTTGCTGGGGCGTGGCGGGGAGACACAAAGCAAGAGCAGAGCGTTCTGCAGGGCGCTGGGCAGAGGAACCACGCTCCGCCAGGATTTACTGCCTCCGCCTGAGCCACGACAGGGTGAGATGGGTCTCATCCTCCTTGCACAAATCTCCCCTGAGTATGATCTGCGTGAAGGCTTGAATAAATATTACCCTGATTTAAGCTTTATCTGTGTGGTGTTCTTAGACTGCTTGGTCTCCTACAGGCCATTTCAGCTCTATGTTTCTGTGCCTTCAACTCATTATTGGAGCTGGGTAAAAACTTGTGTGGGGAGTGAAGGTGGGAGAGTGGCTTTTTTCACCTTTTATTTTTCGGTCAGTCAAGTTTGAGAGAGACCTTACTCATGTCACAACCTCCCCTGAGCCAGCGCGGGCTCCTGGCTGGTGCCTGCGTCTCTTGTGCATGGAGCAGCACTTCCCAAACGCCACGGATGAGGCGATGCCTGTCCTCTGTGGGCACAGAGCAGGTTCTTCCCCTCGTTCCTCGCTGTCCCCAGTGACTCATGACACATTCCCAAGCTACCACCTCTCCTCACCCCCCCCGCCCCGGTGCTATTGCGTGCTTGGGTGAGTTAACAAACCCCACCCAGTCTGCCTGGGCGCTCTCCGCTGTTAATCACCCACGTCTGCTCGGCGAGCTTTGGACTGTTTTCCTCCTCTCCCCAGTCCTCTTTTTTTGTGTTCTCGTGCCGATATAAGAGATAAAACCAGGAAACACCGATGCAAACCCAGCACCTGCAGGCACGGGGAAGAGCATCCTGCTCCTGCCCCGGTCGGTGTCCTCATCGGAGGAGGACACCCAGTGACCCCCCCGGGCCAGTCTGGGGCAGGATATCCCAAGAGATGCCCTCTCACTCTTATTCTCTGAGACTCAGCATCCAGACCGTAAGGCTACAGCACAGAGGGACACGGGGAACCTCTGTCACCCTCCCCTTCTTCACCGGGTTTACCTGCGGGTAAAAGCAGAGGGTAACGATTAAGGGACACAAAAAGCAAGCCTTCATGGTGGAGGTACACAGCAGATTATGTGGAGTGACAGGAATAATCATTTATTTCTTTATGTTTGAGGTCATTTAACCAACTTTTGCTCATCCCTTAGATGGTGCGTCTCGATACTGCAGACCCGCTCAAGCTTTACAATGGCAGCAGAAGCTTAAAAACCTTTACAGTTTTTCACAAGAGCTTAACAAGGGTCTTTGTTTGTAGTCCTGCTTGTCACTAACAATTGGGTACCTGTTTGGTGTCAAAATGGGACAGGGAGACCCATGCCAGGTCTTAGAAAATTGGTGTCTGGGTTACACACGAGGCACGATGCAGAGACAGGGATCCTGGAGATGTGGCACCATCTCCTGCCAGGTCACACCTGAGGTGCACTGAGAGCCAGAGGAGAAGAGGATGCTCTACTGGGACGGGACAACTTCAGCCTCAGATGCCTTTCTAGAACTCTGAAAACAAAGGTTCCCATTCACTTGATGAAATAAACAAAAAAGTAACGTTATTTCTAGAATTTAACCAAATTCCAGCGTATTTCAGCCAAAGCCCTGAGCACACCACCTGATGGGGAGGAGGAGGGCCACGTCCTGTAACAGGAATCATCACACATGCTCCACTTCCTCTGCTCTTCTCTGCTCACCAGATCCTTATCACGAGAGATCGCTCATGTTGTGCTGCTTCCTCTTCTTGTTACGATCTCCTGCACAACAGGGACTTCTCAGAATTTTAATGCTTAATAATGTCTCTGACCTTTTCATTACTCCAGCTTTTGGTTGGTTTTCACGTTAACTTCATGTTTTTTGGGTGGCACGCGTTGCAAATGGGGTGGGAACATGCACCAACACCAATTCATGTGAGGAAAGAGCTTAAAAGCCAGATTAACATAGTCTGCAATTAAATTTCAAAGAACCCAGGAGTCATTACACTTGGGGTAACGATACCACCCTTTTCAAAAGAGAAGCAGTGCCAGGTGTGCCAGAGATGACTAAGTTCTGAAGAAAAACAAGTCATACTTCTTATTTATTATTAAAATTCACAAAATTGAATAAAACAGTATTACTTGGCGTTGCCGGAGACTGAGCTCTCTCTGCCAGGGCTGCAGAAGCTCAGGGCAAACAGCAGCAATGCAAATGTTGGTGGGTGCTGGGATTCCAACACCACCACTTCTCAAATCGCCCTTTTCGACATTTCCCAAGAAATCAGCACTAACAGTTTCTTTGCTTTTGTATCTCTGCTGCCTCTTTTCATTCTGTGATATGATACCCTTATCCAGGATAATCTGAATTTATATGACAGCAGTATTTCATGCACTGGTGTATCAAAATGCTTTCTGAGAACCTTCTGAAAATAGATGTTAAACTAGAACAAAACGAGATACGTTTATTGATGCCATTTGTACTGATTCACACCGATTCAGGTGCTTATTTGGGAGTAAAGCGAACCAATTCCATTTGGAATTCTGCAGCTTTTTATACCATCTCATTCCACCTGTGGGGGGATGTTCTGGCTTCCCTTCCTTCAGTTCTCCACAGGGATTTAACACTTAGTCCCTTATTTCAAGGAGGATGGCAGAGACAAGCTGCCAGTTACCTGACCACTCACCAGATCGACTCAACCCGCCACCTGAAGAACCCCTCCTGCACCACACTTGGCATTCTCTGGGCACCTTGTAGCTCTCATGTTTTTCTGGAATTCTCTGCAAGCATGAGGCATCCTGTGAACAGAGGAAGCTACTTTGGTACAAAGACATTCGGCTTGAGGTCGAACATCAACCAAGCCCAACAAAGCCCTGGGCTCTGAATGGTACCTGAGGTGCACCACACAATGCAGAAGGGATCCTGCTGTGGGCTTTCACGGTCGTGTTTCCTCAAACTCCGCACCAAAAATCACCATTTTAGCACATCCCACTTCTCTGTGTGCACTTACAGACCCTCTACATACACATACATGAAAAAATAGGTGTGCATGTGCATTACATTGGGAAACAAAAGAGGAGAGCTGTGAAAACGTCCCTGTTCCTCCCCAGCCTGCAGTGAAGGGGCTGAAATTCACTGCTGTTGCACTGCCAGGCACGGAGGATGAGCCGGGCGCCTTTATCTCCCCATCGCCCGTTCACAGCTCCGAGGGCCTGCTCTGCCCCCACGGTGTTTCCTCCGGGGTGGCAGGAACCTGCTTCAGGCCATGGTTTGGGGTCCCTGGCTGGGGCCGGCACACGAGGCACGCGAAGGGAGCGGAGCCCAGCGGGGAAGGAGCTCTGCCTGATTGTATCCGTCTGCTCCACGCGGGTGTCCTGTTTCCCGAGGCTGTCCCGGACACGTTTGGAGCTGGGAGGGTGGTCAAACCAACACGGGCTGCTCGGGGAGGTGGAAGTCACATTCAAACCCAGGGGCAACCTGGTCTAGGTGGCCCTGCTCCAGCAGAGAGTTGTTGTCCCAGGTGATGTTTCAACGTCAAACGTTCTGTGACTCAGGAAGCTCCAGCCTGACTCAGAGCACAGCCGTAAAAAAGAGGGAGAGTGACATTTTACACGGGAGGATAGTGATAGGACAAGGGGGAAGGGTTTCCAGCTAACAGAGGATTTAGATAAGATGTTAGAAAGGAATTCTTTACTCAGAGGGTGAGGCAGTGGAACTGTCGCCCAGGGAAGCTGCGGCTGCTCCATCCCTGCCCAGGTTGGACGAGGCTTGGAGCAACCTGGGATAGTGGAAGGTGTCTCTGCCCATGGCAGGGGGTGGGACTGGATGGGCTTTAAGGTCCTTTCCAACCCAAACCATTCCATGATTCTACCAAAAGTGACTTCGGCAGTGGCACAGAGAAAATGGTTACCCTTTAATATAACCATGATTAATGCCAGTTATCCCAAGTCACCCACACCAAGAGACGGGAGTGCTGTATCCCAAACAAACTTGGAAAGGAAGATCTTACTCCTTTTGTCTTTCTGCTCCCTTGTACAGCAAAACTGCACTGCAATATCTGGAGAAGGAGTGCTCTGACCAAAGAGCTTCATTATTCATACTGTTCAAATTAAATTTTGCATATGGGACAAATTAATTCTACTGGTTCACAGTGCAATTGTCAGGCTTTGTTTATCCCTCCCTCCATTCTCCCCAAATGAAGCATCAGGTGGCGCCTCGCAAGGGGAAGAATATGGGTATCGTCTGGGTGGAGTAAGTGATTAGCAATGAATTAATTTTAAAGTGACAGGGAATAGTGAGAACATGGGAGATGACAAGCAAAAGATCTGTGACACATGGCTGCAACTCAATATGCCAGCACAGTGAAATCATAGCTCCACGCCGGCTGAGGAACACAGGCTTCACTCTTCCTCTCCACCTGTGAATCAATGCATGGGAAAAAAATGAAAAACGCAGAGGTGACGTGGTGAAATTGTCCTTGGGAAGCAGTGGGTGTGATGGTGACACTTCACAGAGTTGGTGGAAGCGACAAAGGCCAGGCAAGAACACGAGAGGCTGTGTGCCATGTGAAGGCTTCCATTGCCTGATTTCTTTGCTGCTTTTGCCATTTCCCAGCTGCAGATCCCAGTGACGACCCCTGGAAGTGGATGTGCACGTGATCACACCCCTTCCTTCCTTCCTCTCCTTGGAGCTGAAACTATGAAGTCAAGTGAGAGTTTGGTCACCCGTCCCTTGGCAGGGCTCTAACCACTCCCTTAACCTGGTTTGGGGAGGAAGGGGAAGACCCCTATGTCAGCCCCACTTCCTAATCATGTCTGCAACTGCAGTGTCCATGGATTCCTCTCCAGAACTCTGGAGAGGTCCAGAGGCCCCACATTTAACACCCTCACTCACAACTGCCGGAATTTTTATCCTTCCTCGTTTTACCAGCCCATCCAGTGGCAATGAATGAACAGGACTGTTCACACTGTTGGATTTCTTTGCACACAGGTTCGGGGGAAGAGCATTTTCTGAGCAGTCCCTGCCACGCAGTATAGAACGGAGGCAATCAGAAAAATTAATATTCAAACAGGAAACCAGACTGAATTCTGCTTAACTACACACACGGTGGCTCTCCAAGAAACTATCTGAATGAACATCAGCCAGTTCCAGCTGATAAAAACACTTTGATAGACAATCATTCACTAGGAAATGGCTTAAAAGTACCAGCTTAATTCCAAATAAATTAACAAACAAGCTTGCCTTGGCTGTACCTGCTGCTGGGCTGAAACTGGAATGTAAGAGACAACACATTCACTGCCTTGGCTACCTATATTCAGTCCTTATCTAATTTTTGAAGCTCAAAAGGTGAGTGCTAGCAGAATGCTATGCTTGCTAAAATATTAATTTCATAGAAATTATTTGGGATACGGAAAAGAGATAGCACAGTTTTGGTTTGTTTATTAAACAGGCAAAGAAAACAGGGCAACAAGTGTCAAATGACATCATTAAAGTTCTTTCCTTTGTCAGGAGATTCTTAAAAATGCTTAAAACCCAGTAACTTACACGAACCAAAGCCACCTGAAATACATTCTTAAAGGCTGGCCCATAGATAATTTATCAACTGATTAAGAATAGAGATTTCTCTCCTAATTATGTGAGCACGGACCACTTGAAGAGTTTCTGACATTAAAAGAAAGTGAATATTATCCATTAATCAAGTCTGCCTGCCCCCACGCCAGCTCTGCTGAAAGCAGAGAGTTAAGTGGGTCAGGAGAGGGGTTACGGGTGATGCTGCAAGACCAGAGATAAGGCATCAGGCAGTTGGAGGGGAAAGCATTTTATCTAGAAGAACAGGCTTGACTTTCGTTCCATTGAGATAAGCACCAGAGCTTCTCACTATGGGGAAATAGCCCAGAATAGCTGTTGTGGGATACTCCTGCCTAAATACCTCCTGGAACAGACACGCAGTGCCTTGCACTGAACCTTCTGCCTGGGGACAAGCCAAGTGGTGCAAAGGCTCTGAGAATGATGAGCTAGAGGGCACCCTGTCAGGGCAGTGGTGTGAGAACCACTGTGCTGTAAAAATCACCATTGGGCTTATTCCACCATTATTTTCCCCTAAAAAGCAACTCCGGGTCGGGGATTCTGGCCGTGTGTAAGCTTGGCAGGGGAACGGGGCAAGGGACTAAAGGTAAAATGACACCAGAGGTCATCTGTGGTTTATCCAGCCTCGCCTGGACATGCACAGCTCGGCCTGAAACAACAGCAAGGGTTTCTCTGTCAACAGCCTGGGTCTCAGAGCTTGGCAACGCAGGAATTTATACAATGAGATGGAGTGTGGGCAGTCCTGCAGCCACCCGAATTTGGCAGGACAGGTGAGCCAGAGATCCCTGAAATATTGGCAATTTCACATGGGGCTGAAGGAACTGGCTAGTGATGTTATCTTCAAACCCTCCTCTTCCTTAAGAGCTTAAGGTTTCTTTAACAACTGAGTCTATACCAAACCCAGAAAGAGTCCTTTACATTTCCTCTGTTACAGAAGATTGTCTCCTAAGAGCAGCTGAAGTGTCTTGTACAGGGTGCATCTCACCAGCTTCAGCTTAGAAACTTCCTTTCCAGCAGGTATGCCCAGGGTACAACTGGTATGGACACATCACTTTCCTTCTCTCTTTTGTTTCTGGGGAAAACAAAAAGTCAATGCTCACAAACTAAACGGATCAAAGCCCATCCATGTCCCAGGGAATTTTCAGTAGGAGCTACGACTAGGACATCCTCCAGCTGCAGTGCTTTGAGCAACGCAGATCTGGTTTAGACCCAGATAATTTAATATCTTATCAGAAGATCTAACAAAAAACCCCAGAGAAACAGAGCCGGTAACGTTCACAGATGCGGCAGATCTGATACGGATCAGGATGTCAGTTATCCAAAGCCACCGGATCTGGGGGGCAGCTGGACTCATTTGACCAGCACGTGTTTCAGCACATCTCAGCTTCAGATCCGGCACCCAAGGCCCAGCAGAGCCGGTCACATTTATGGGAATGGGTCTGAGTTCTCCAAGCAGGGATGGAGCCGAGGCTCAGGGCTCAGCTCCACAGGGCACACGGGCAGGGCACATCCTGAGCACCCACGGGGACACGAGGAGATCTCTCTCTGTGGACAGCCACATGGAACTACAGAGGGAATAGACTCAAGAGGCAGCAAAATATCAGAGGGACAGTTATGGGAATACTGTCTCCAAGTCTGGTATCCAGGCTTGGACAAATAAAGGAAAGGAGCATGACAGAAAGATCTTTGGACTTCTGAAAATGAGAAGAAGTTTGGTTTCTTTTTATAATGAGATGCTAAACCCACTAGTGCTACCTAGGACTTATTTCTGCTCAGTGCTAGAACACCACCTACCTCAGAAGGGCTTCTAGGACCTAACACCATGCAAATAATCAATATTAACCCATACTGACTTAAACCTTGCCTTGTGTTCTAATGTCTAGTGACAACTTCTGTTTTCTTACTGGAAGAACTGGGGGCAGAGTTGAAGGCAAATAAAGAGAACACTTGACTACAGAAATTAATTTTTAAAAAGAACTCCCAAGAAGAAGAAGAAGCAGCACTTTAAATGCCTCCTCATGGCCACACAGCAGCAGCATAGCACTCGGTATGTGCTGCAGACATCCCGACCACGCAGCCACTGCTCGGGAAACACAACCCGTGCCCAAGCACTGCACATTTCTGCCACTTCAGGAAAAGGAGAAGCTTTTCAAGCTGCGAGGACACGGGTTGTTTTCAGGTCAGCCTTCAAAAGATCTCTCTGATAGAGAACAATATGCAGAGGTATCCAAGGACAAGGGTATTCCAGGCTTTTCTTAGCACACTGGCCAGAACGGGCCATCAGTTTTGAGTGTGCAGCACGTGACACCTCAACTTCAGTTTTCCTGGAGACCAACAACTGCTACCAGTCACAACCTCAGGCACAAGGATGCTACAGGCCTACAGCTAAGCACAAAAAGTAAATAATAATAATTAAAAAATCAGCAGTGACTGCACTCCTAGGTTCCAGATTTATCCAAAAATGGGATACAGACTGAACTGACAACTAGAAGCCAAGTTGCACTAAAGCAGGCAGATGCTGTGATGGTTTTGGCTCTGATGGCTGTCACCAGGACAGGTCCACAGGAGGGGGTGGGCACAGAGGAGAGCACACCCACAGGAGCACACCCAGCAGCGCCGGGGGCTCAGAGCAGCACCGGCACCTCGCAGAGACACAGGGTCAATCGGCTTAGCTCCCTCGGCCACGCTGCTCGGGCCACGCAGGTTTGTAGCCCAGAGGGTCTTGTCCCGTGGGTGAGGGACCCCTCGTGCCTGACACAGCAGCTCATCCCTCCCTCCTGAGGCGGGAGCGGATGGGGAAAGGCTTTGGAGAGCCAGAGCATCTGCGGTCCCGCTGCCTGCGGCTGCCAAAAGGCCCTCGCAGCTTGTGGGAAAATACAGCTGTGTTTCAGGCACGGCTGCTACGGCTCGTGTGGAACCGGGAACAGCTTGACAGCTTTACTCGACTCCAAGAGCAACTGCAGAGCTGCCTGTTGTAGCTCAGTCCCGTTTCTCCGTCGCCCCGAATCGCGTTCCGACTTCCAACTTGGTTTTTTTTGCAGCCGGTTATCAAGAGGCGGCCAGCGGCAGGTTATCACGGGAGATGGGTTTGGAAAGGGAGGCTGGTCAGATTTTGCAACTAACTGATAAAAACAAATCAACCACAGAAACAAATTCCTCAGCTCATCTCAAAGCGGGGGGGGGAAAAAAAAAAAAAGGCTTCAAGGAAGATCTCTTTTTTTCGCCGTCTCGCAGATTTCTGGGAGCGCTTTGAATTATTTTAGAGAGGAATAAATGTCCCTGCTCCTGAGAGATTGCAGCGTTCGCTGCTCTGAAGACAAATCAATATTACAGATCACAAATAAAATAGTCAGAAGGATTGAAAACAGGATTTACAACTGAATAGCTACCACACCTACACAAAAATAATAATTTACATTCCTCACCACACCCTATCAACTACACACAGGCAGCCTGAAACAGGAAAAGTAACAAAAATAATGGGAAAGAGCAGCAAAGAGTGTCTTGACATTATTTGAACTGATATGAAAACAGGAGTTGAGGGCAGGGAAGTATTTCCTCTTGAAACCAAACAAAATAACACAGAAACCTTCCGAGGGTTTAGAGTTTCAGGCTTTCTTATTGAGGGAAAAAATCCCCAAATCCTCCCAAAGCTATGAAAAGCAGACACTTTCCATAGAGAATGGGTTCATTGAAAAGCAATTTTCTGTTAAAAATCAGTTTTGACAGGGTAGTTTCATCCAGGCTTGGATGTTGGATGCCACGGGAGCATTTGCCAGGAATAAAAATAGGCATTTAGCTCTGAAGGGCTGGGTTGCCAGGTTTAAAGATGACTCCTTGCCTAGGGAAGAGGTTCCTCCGTCTCAGGGATGGCCGGTGACAGATCAGAAGGGATAGAGGTTCACGATTTGTGTGGGAGTCTTGAATAATCTGTTCCTATTTTAATGTGAACATGGGTGGTAACACGGAATTACAGCGAGTGGAGGCGGGCTGGTGTGCGCGGATTAATGAAAAATAATGAGATAATATTGAGCACTTATACAGTCTCATTACAAGGGCTCAGTTTCTCCACTGACAGAAATCCCTGGAAAATATCGTACTGCGGGACTCCATCCCTAATCTTTGTACCAGGAATTAACAGGAAACACAAAGGCCATTTCACAAGTATATTCCTTTGAAAAGAGCTTTCATTCTTAGTCTAAAATTTTAAGCGACTCTGTACTTACACAGTAATCCTTTCAACTCATATTTCATTGAATCCAGAAGTCATTGCGGCTCCTGAGGTACTCTGCTGTGAAAAAAACCAAAACAAACACTTATAATTGCATGCTGGAAGTTATGACATGTTTATATGATGCACCAAGAAGAGACAAAAATAAGCACTGAAGGGCACAAGGGTAAAGCTGGGTTTATTGAGGACTAACTACATTAGGATCGACTAAAAAGAAAGAAAAAAACCAACCCAAGCATGTTCAAACTGCAATCCAAGCAAAATTTATTTTTAGTCCCTCGATTATTGCGAGTTTCATAATGGGATTTTGAGGCCCTGCCGTTGTCTCCCATTAACAAGGGCTCTGTTATATATTCTGCAGTGCCGTGGTGGGAAATGATTCACGGCAGGGCTGGGGTTTGACATTCGGGCACAGAGATGGAGGAAAAAGTTCTTTGATTCACCACGTTTTGAAAACAAACCCACCTTCAGAAGAAACCCTAGTGAGTTCTTGAAAGTACTGCACAAAAATAGAACTATTAGTACTACAGAAGCCAAAGCCAGGAACCAACACTTCACCTTTATTAAGTGTGAAAATGATCCTGCTTTGGGTAAAGCTGGAGAAGGCCCTTGGCAGAATGCAGGGCTGGACTGGCAGGCCAGAGATACAATGCTTACCTGGCTGCAAGATGGATCCAGCCACCAATGGGAAGGGTGATGCTGCAGTTCAAAGAGCCACCGTGGGTACATCATTTGATCAACCAACAAAGGAAATAATTCAATATTTTCAAACCACTGGCCTCCCATAGGCCAGAGCAAGACTCGGCCACGGCAGCGTTGCCGACACTGGTCATGGGAGGAATTTTTAAGCATCTGTTGCTATAAGAGGAAAAGGCAATTTTTGACACAGTGAGAGTTTCCCAGCCCAAGCCACGCAGAGCAGGGATCAGACAGGAATCCCTGTTACCTGGATCGGAGTTGAATGGGTGAGGTCAACCTGCCCTTTGCTCGCCGCTGCTGACAGGGTGATCTGGGGGAAAAGGCAGTGGCACCCCACGGTGTGACTCTTGCCCAGACACGGGCACACCACCACGCCGGCCCCGAATCAAGGCCAGGACATTTCTAAGACTCTCTTCCTCAATAACGAGGCCACGCACAGTCTCACCCCTGCAAATGACTCAGCAGTTTTAAGGATTATCAAGCCATTTAATTTCTGCCTATGAGCTCTCCCCTCATCTTCTCAGACCCTCAGCTGAAGTGGATAAAAAGAGCATCACCATCTCCAGTAAGTTTTGGGACAGGACCTTGTGTCCCTCAAGCCAGTCATTTCTGTCCTACAATGGCACAATGTGATTTCTCCTCCATGCACTAAAGACTTGGGCTGAATTTTGAGTCTTTTTGAAGCAAAACCAGTAATCCAGCAATCCTGAGTGAAGGAAATGGGGAAATTCTGCTCATGGAACAGAAGCACTCCTTGGAGACAACATACATCAACCATGACTTAAAGGAAGGTTAACTTTTATTCAGAGGATATCTTAAGGAATTTCCATTCTCACGTGAATGATGAACACTTTTATGATGGGGAGAGGCTGGTTAATCTTTAACCAAGAATTTACAAGCGATTAGTAAAACAAACAACAAACAATTTCCGAAGCTTTGTGAGATCTTCCTTTTATTCTGAAGAGTTCGTACTGTGAATGCTACCAGACTGAGAGCTGCATTAGGAAAGAAAGGACAAGTCAGGCAACGTGAAGTGCCCAACAAATCCCTACTGGGAACATCACCTCTGGATGCCTCAGAGGGAACTCAGCCAAGCACCCATGCTGAGGGAAGGGTTCAAAGGAACTGTGTGTGCAGTCCAAGTGTTCCCAGACAAATCTTGTGCCACTAACTCGTTTCAACACACAACAGAGGGAGTGGCAGGTGACCGATGCCACCGTTGGACACAGTAGGACCTTCAGGGACGCTTCTCTCGCTGATGCTGAAGCTGATGGAAGGCATTTCTGCAGCCTCAGTGAATATTCAAAGCAGATCTGTGCCCAACTCACCCGTCTCACAACCCATACTCAGAACCCCAACTCAGACCACACTCAGTCTCTCTAGTTAATTAACAGGATTTGTTAGCAGGTAGAAATGCGATTCCTGGGAGGTACCAAACCACCTCCCAGGTGTGTTTCCTGCTGCAGGAAAGAAAAGTGTATGCATACAGCAATGTGTCCAGAAAGCTTGAATGGAAAACCCTTTCGTGTCAGAAGTTTATTTTTATTGGTAAAATATTAAATAATATACAGAATTAAAAACTGCACTTACACTTCTGAGAAGAAATAATTCTTGGACAAATTATATGCTTGTTCCTGAGATTCCCTACATTTATTCCAGTAGCTGTGCACTCAAGACAGTACAAACCTTTATAATATAATCCTTTTCACAAAGTATTACAAAGTTTCTGCAGCTTCTTTTATTTATACACACATACGGACTCCCACTCTCACATGGCTGTACAACACTCACACGGGTACAGAGCACACACATACAGATGTGCAACCATATGTATGCATGGATGCTAAGAAGAAAATAAACGTAACAACAAGTCCCATAGTTCAGTCTATAGCGGCAAAACTCTTTTAGCGGGGGGATACAGGTTTACATTAGGGTTGCTCACATGCACCACTGTCAAAGGGATTGTTTCTGAACTCCTGTTGTAACAGCACCTTCCAATGATCTCGTAAAGAAGTGGGACAGTTCCCAGTGTCTTCACTGGCTTTTAGAGTAAACTCTGATGTCTTTTCTTTTTTTTTTTTTTTTTTAAATTTAAAAGATTCCTCAATTTGAGCTCAGAAGATCTAACACGGAACTAAAAAACCATAACCCGGGAGAAAAAAGGGGGTCATTCCCAGATGACTCTCCCGGCTCGCTTCAGGAAGGGAGCACTGAGGGGGGCAGAGCGCAGCTCCGGAGCGGCCGGGGAAGGTGCCGTGACCGACGGTCACACCCCCAGCCCCGAGCTCCTGGGTGCCGCTGCTCGGCGCAGGCCCCGTGGGCAGCAGGAGCCGAGCCGCCCACGGGAGCTTCCCAGAATTTGGCCCACGGAGCGTGACCCAGCGGGCACCGCCACGGTCACCCACCGAAGGCGTCGTTCTTCTTCGCCTCAAACACCAGGGGCTGGGCAATGATTTTGGCAATCGATCAGAAGGGGAAACAGTCTCCTCACCTTTGTTGTTATGAAAAAGAAACATCTCAAAGACAAATTTAAAAGACAAAAGTGGCTACTGTGCATGCGCAGTAACTGCCTTTCCAAGAAATCTCAATGGGATTTTATCTTTTTTTTTTTTTTATTACGTACCTAAATACATATTTACACAACAGCGGCTTCAGTCTACTTGGGGGGTGTGGGGGGGAAGGCATTAAAAATACACTATATATAAATATGTATGATATGTAAAACAAGTCCCATCTAAACTTATATAAGACAAGGACAACTCTAAAGAAGCTTTTCTGGTCTCTCAGGTAGATAAAGGACATGAGTCCTGTAATTCTTACGCAGGCAAATCTCTCCCATTAGAGTAAATGGCAGTTTTGCCCTAGCTAAGAGATTAGGCCTAATCCAAAATCCATCGTCAAAGCCAACAGGAGTCTCCACTGAGTGGGTTTTGGATCAGGCCAAAAGATCTTTTTTTTTTGTTATTTTTAATAAACATCAATGTTAAGTGCTTTTCTTAAAAAAGAAAGCTGCAATTAGAAAAGAAGAGGAAGGAAGAGGCAAGAACAGGTATGTCCTTAATTCTGTGCCAATGTGGATGTGTTTTAATGCCAAATATAAGCAGGAGGTAAATTATGGGCTTCAGCCTTAATTTACAGTTTCTCATCTTTTGTCAGTCACAATCAGTTTGCTTGAACCGTATCTTTAAATGCATTTAGGGCAGAGCATTTTGTTTCACTGATTTGTGTGGACTGAGGAAGGAACACAGAAACCACTGTACATTAATAAGATGCCAGGGAAAGTATTGCACTTGAACAGAAAAATAACCCAAAAAGGTGGTTTTGTTGTTGATTTTTGTTTTTAGAACTAATATAAGCAAATCATCCATGTCTGCAATGAGCACGTTTAGAAAGCAGGATCCAAGAATGAAGCATAAGAAGCAAATTTGGGGTTGGCAACCCCCACCCTGGAATACAACAGTAGTAAAACTTTTTTTAAAGCATTTTCTTCCAACAGGAAAAAAAAAAATTATATGACTTTTTTTTTGTTTTTTTTTTACTTTACAATTTTAAATCTTTCTAAACATTTGCATTAAAAGTTTCCAGTTTCTCATAAAAAGATATACATTTTAGGAAAAAAAAACCAAACAACAAAACAAAACAACCAGAAAATAAAACCAACTAAAAAGGAAGGCAAATATACAGTATTATAATTACATCACTGTAGAGTCATCTCGAAGGTACCCTAGATCTTTAAAGTGTTACAAAGCGTACGTACCTTATTATTTTTTTTCTCAAATCAACTATCTTTTTTTTTCTTTTTCCTGTTTTTAATAAAAAACTACACTTGAGTACAAAAATATGTAAACAGACTGTACAGCCAATGAACCAAAAAAACCCAAAAAACAACCCCCCAAACCCCTAGACAGCCCAAAGCTACAGGAGATAAGAGCAGGCCCAGACTTAAAGCTCCAAGAAGGAAAAAGGGGAAAGAGAAAAGCACGGAAAGCCAGAGGAGACTGCTACATGGTGAGGAAGTGAACGTGTTCAAGCTCTGAGGACACTTGACAATTCGTCAAATAATTGATCACAGTTTCAGAATCCGAATGACTACAAAACTAACCAAAAAAAGTCCTTCCCTTGTTACAGCGTGTTCGGGAACGAACATCCATTTCCAGTAAGCAACGTCAAATCCCAGTAAGTGCATAGTGGGGATTCAGTGACCTCCAGCCCTGCGAGAAGCTTTTGTTACTCGATGTCACTTGAGGTAAAACAAAAGGGCCGATTTCCTGCCAAGCGGCCCCGTTGTGCCCGTAAGGAGCCCGGCTCCCCCCATGCCTGGCGGAGCCATCCGTGCTTTCTCCGCGCCTGCTGACACAGCCCAGAGGCTGCCGGTACCCAGGTACCGCCGTGCCAGGGATTAAGGCTGCTACGCTAAATAGGGAACGCGCCTCCGCCGCCGCGAGCCAGGCCTGCCCGGAGCTGCTGAGCTGCACCCGCCGGGCCTGAGCTCACAGGTGACGGTAGGGATGGAACACGCGGTGAGCTGCAGAGCCCCCGTGCGCTTCCAGAGCCCACCCGAGGGATGGCACGGGGCTCGTGGGGCTCCGATGTTTTCCTGGGCTGCGGCGCAGTGCCTAAACCGAGCCCCGCTGCGGGAACGAGGCATCGGCCCCAGCTCTGGGCCAGGCTGCTCCCGTTCTCCCAACAGAGTCCTCGTGGCACCAGCCCCTCTCAAGACATGATCTGATCAACTTCATTGTCATTCACTCTGTTGAAATACTTCACGTACTGCTAGTCAATATATCACAGTATTTTTTTTTTGTTTTTTGCAACTGTAAATAATATTAGTTTTTACTACAACTACGCAGGTCTCTGTTGAAATGGTCGTTTCTGTCCACTGATTAATTAGGCCCCAAGATGAAAAGGAGAAGTTTTTACAGAAGGAGAGAGCATGGGAAGTTATCTTCAAAGATGAGGATCCAAGTGAGCACACTGATAACCACCTTCCCAAAGGCTGGAAGCAACAGGAACAGGGAATCTGCATGATCAGCTGGGAAGGTAGGTGAATTAAATAGAGACTGTTTTTATTGTTTTCTTGGCCCGTTAAGCAAGCAGCATGGCAAAGCCTGAGCACACCCCTCCTTCTGACTGTCCTCTGCTCACTTCAGAGCCTCAGGGGAGGCAGAGGACACAAACCACCCTATCAGGGGTGGCTGTAGGAGGTCAAATTAGAAGCCGAATTAGGAACCGGTGATGTTCTCCTCCGCTTATACCTCAGAACACATCGGTGGGGTAAAAGGGAATCTATTTACTATGAAGCAAATTCTCACTCTTTTCTACCCAATTCCTCCCCTCACCAACCCCCTGTGGCTGCCGCGGGCCCAGGCCCGGCAGAGCAGTGCCGAGGAGCTGGCTCTGGGCTGCTGCCGGGCTCAGGGTTTGCCCAAAGCCTGCTGGCCCAGCCACCTTGCCCAGGGCAGCTCCCCCACCTCGGCTGTGCTGGCACACTCAGCACTGCACCTCTGCAGGGTGAGCAACTCCTGAAACCAGGTCACCAATCTGCCGGGAAAGCCCCAGCACCGGTACCACGCTCGTCACCAGTGCCCCAGCTCATGAACCCTCTGAGCACCTCCTGCCGAGGGGCTTCTCTCGTCTCTACAGCAGCTCCTGGAGTGGCAGCAGCGTGACAGGCAAACTTGCAAACCCCTTCCAAAGGACTTGCCACGTTTCTTTTTCCGGGTTGAAGCGAGTAGCAGGTGCTTTAAAGTCTGCTCCCGTTCCTAAGTGGGAACTTTAAAGCAGAGCAAAGTCCATTTCCAAGGGTGCTTTACTTAAAGCTCTGAGGGGGAGAAAACAGGAGACGTTTCCCTGGCTCTCCGCAGGGCACGGTGCAGCTGGGGGCTCCCACAGCGAGTCCTGGCATCGCGCTGGGCACGCCGTGCTCCGTGGGACCGGCTCCAGACCAGCTCTGGCTGGAGAGCTGGAATGCGCTTTGCTAGGGTAATTTTCAGCCCTTCCCACTCCTAAAAGCCAGCTGACGCCAGGAAATCTCACAGCAAAGTACCGACAGGGTCCTGTCTCCGGGTGGGTGCAGAGCAGGAGAGGGGATGTTTCCTTTGGGTTGGTTTTTGTCGTGCATTCTGAAAGGGTCTGGTAGGACATCATGAACGACTTCACGATCTCCCAAAATGCATTTGGAAAAGGCACATATACAATAAAGCATATATCTAACTACACAATACCATATATATATATAAATATACTTTCTCAAGCTCTCCAGCTGCCCCAGACCACAGGCCATTCCTGCCATCCATTTTTGTTTTTAAATGCTACTAAGCCAAGCTAAGATGCGAATTATCAGCAGAAAAGACAATTTCATCACTCTTTTCCTAAAATCCCACACTGACTTTAGGCGACTCTGGCATCAGTGCAGCCTCCCTCCTACCCCCTCATTACATTATAAAGCACAGCAAGAGTGAAGGAAAGGAATTTTCCAGCAAAATTACTGTATAACCGTAGCTCCTGCCCTTGGCTGAAATCAGCACCTTTACACAATTTTCTCCAAAGTTTCTTTCTGGAGGAAGGAGTGTCTGTTGTCTGGCTTCTTTCAAATTGGAACAAGCTAACTCAGGACCTGGGCAACAGCAATAATGTCCCATTAAAGCCCAGTTTTGAAGGGTTGGGTTTCATCACTGACCTGCCTGACAGCACAAATTTAGGAAAGCCCTTGTAAACAGAAAGAAATTTGGAAACTCGTACAATTGAGAAGTTCTTCACCTTGCAGTAAACATACTTTAGGTCCACTTTGTGAGCTGGGTCCTCACATTGTAGAAACCAGTACCACTAAAAGTCAGGCCAATTAACCAATTTTCAATCTTTCTCTCTAATACAGACCAATACAGGTTAATGCCTAGACACCTTTCACATCACATCATATATGAAAGCACTTTTTAAGGAGAATAAAATTGTTTTAATCCCATAAATTACTGATTAAAGAGCTGGCTTTACTCAAAAATGCAATATATTTTGATGTGCACTCCTAACTGATTACAAAGAGAGGTGACTGTAAAATTCATCAGCCATAACTGCAGATATATAGATAATGCCCTTTGCTCCAAGGATATGGATCACACCAAGAGCAGAATAAGCAGTCACACTTCTATTTCAATTAATAGGCTTGTAATCCTCTAAATTGAGTCAAAATATTGCCATTTTTGATGTAAAAGAAGCAAAAGCGTTTACTGGCAGGGATGTGCACAGAAGTGGCTTTTTTTTTTTTTCTTTTTAATGAAAATGGGGAATGCTCACAGGAAGCCAATTCTAAATTTGCAAATGCGTGTTTTTAACCGTAAACCTGATTCCAAGAATTTCAAAAGAGTCCAATAAAAATCAGCCAGGTTCGATTTCCAGCACCAAATACTCAGAACAAACGGATTTGGAGGCCAAGGATTAGCTACTGAAATTCCTAGTACACTGTGAATGACTAATGAACTCGACAAAACTCAAGAGCTTTTCTTAGAAATCTGCAGAGAGCAAGCAAGAAAAAAAACCCAAAGAAATCTCTGCTGCCCCATTTTGCACTCTTCTGTGAAGGGACAAACTGCATTACATAAAGCTCTCTAACAATTTCAAGCAGGAATTGAATTCTAAAGTACATGTTAATCCAAAATTTTGTTCAAAGTTTGAACTAGAATTTAATCTTTCTCCTTTCCCTAGCTCTAGGATGAAAATCTTCAGCGAATGTTTAGAAAAGGACACTGATAATAAAAATAATTGTGACCTCTCAAGCTTCTTGCTGTCCAAAACCTGTAGTTTTTGGGAGATAACTCCCCAGTGCCTCCCCAGTCCCCTGTGCCCGTGACACCGGGACCTACAGATTTCACCTGCTACCATCAGATCAAGAAGCTGGGCTTAACTGAAGCCAGGTCCAAAATCAGTGGGCCTCCCCATCTGATCCTTTAAACATGTACAGAATAAACCCTACAGGAGGCATCAACGAGTCGTCAGTGAAGCAAAGTGCACACTAACGAACTGCAGATATAATTGCAGCCAACTGATTTGTGGATACACAAGAGATTCCCTACCCTTCCCGTATTCCAGTGCCTTCCCAAACAAAGGCAGAAATTTTAAACACTTTTCCCCAGTGCTAACTATTCCAAGAAACCACAGCCCCTGTTCTTTCACTGACCACAGAGGGGAGAACGGAGTGTTGCCCCCAGAGACGGAAAGGATTTGCTGGCAGCCCTTTTCCTTGGCTTGGGCACGTGTTTTTCTGGAGGCCCAGGCAAACCCAGCAACCCTCAGGCCCCAAAAGCTTTCCCTTTGCACCTTGTTCTTAAAAGACCTTTCCTGCCTCAGCAAATCACAAGCACTTTTTTCTCTCTTTTCTGAATTTCCAGGCACATCCTGACACAAAGCACGGCCGGCCGCCTCCTAAGCCCACCTTCCTCACTGCACAGAACCAGCCACACGGAATAAAAGGGATGCCCTCCAGCATCTCCCTGCTTTTCTCCTGCACAAACTCCTTTGACTGCACCAGGCACAAGACAATGAGAATGGTCTGGAGGACGGCAGTGGTTCATTTGCCCCAGTTTCCTCTACATTAGGGTGAAGAAAGAAGGGGGAGGAACGCAACGACATTAAGAACAATGTTGGGAATAGATCTTTAAATCTGTCTCTCCAAAGCCTGCATATTCCCAGCCTTGATAGCTCTCACATTACACAAGATGACATTTCTCTCCATATTGTATTATAATTAATAGGCTACTGCAAGACTTTACCAGCTCCTACTTAATAGCATTGCAGTGCTGGGAAGCAGTCATCAGGTAATCTGGCCATGATCTACTGTATCCTTTCTAAACACAGGTTCCAGCTGCCAAGAATGTCACCATAAAAAGATTTCAATCAATACCACTCAGCTCCTACTTTCAAATGCTCCAGGTCTAGGAAGAGAAGAAGAAAAAAACCCAGTACCCTCAAAACGAACAGCAAACTGGCATATGCATCGAGTGCACAGATTGGAGGGAGCAGATGGGAATTCATTATGGCCTGATCTTGCTCTCTCTTTTATACTTTAGTAACTTTATCCCTTGGAAAAGGTCTCCCCAAGCGCATGGAGACCGTGCGCGCAGAGCGGGTTAAACCCATGCAGATCTTTCCATTCTCAAGCTGTGCTCTTGTTGCCAAACAACAACATTTCAATTGTGATTGGTACAAACAGTTGGGTTTCAATGGCAATCTGTCCCGTAGGTTTAAGCCCAGTTTTTACTGATGCAACTTGCTGGGTGGTTGCTGGCTTTGTTATTTACTGAGAGAGAAAGAAAGGAAACAAAACAGATTGGTGGACTTGTTTTCTTGTCCGGTCTGTAGGTCAAGGACTTGCTCTGGAGTGTGTTTCTCTATTTGCTTTCCCTAAAGGGAAATTAATAAATTAGGAATAGAAATGAAAACTTTAAATCCAAACCAATACACAGCACCTACATGTCCACTTCTCACTTTCTGAAGAAGCAGAGAAGGTCGTATGTGACCTGTTGATTTGCAGGGCTTCTGTGCTCCCCAGGAGCAAAGTCTATCCAGCAAAACCTGCTAACACTTCCACCTTCAATTAAAGCAGAATTGATGACTTTCAAACAAAAGGAAATCAGTGGTTCAGCAAATTAGAAGTAAGATGTTAACAAGAGAAAAAACAGTCAAGGCTCGGATCCTGATGTAGCTGTAGTAGTTGGGGCAGTTCCATTAAATTCAATGGAGCCAAGAGGATTAATGCTGGCCAAGGATCTGGCTCCTAACGCTTTCCCAGCTGCAAAGTCTTAGTTTAGGCTGTTGCCAAGAGGTTAACACTGTGATAGTAGAATGAGAAAGTATTTACATAATTATATATCTATATATACCTATATTTAAAGAACACTTTGCTATGAGTACTTCTGTCATTTTTAAATCCGTAATTTTAAACTGAACGTATTTCAGAAGAGCAGCAGAACCTCTTGAGTAAACTACAGACTCTCACCCACTCCTAGGCCACTTACTGTCCTAGAAGCAAGTTTAAATGTTATTTCTAAATGCTCTTTCTTAAAACTTAGGGTGCAACTAAAGAAGTAAGGCTCCCAAGGGTCTCTAAGAAGCCAGTGAGACAACACATAGGCATGGAGTAAGAGAGTATCAACAATTCTAAAAAAAGGTGCTTCATAAGTTAAGGAAAATAAAAATACAAAGCCTCAGACTTACCACGGAAGGCCCTCAGACTTATGAAACTAAACTGCTGTAATGTGGTACAGTGTTAAGACATACATTTCTTTTTTTTTTTTTTTAAATTTATTTACATTCTAGAGGGGCAATACACACTGAACCCAGGAAAACAGCTCACCCTTGAAAGTAATTTTGAAAGGAATATTGACTTTGATTCATGCTCCTAGCTCCCTAACAGTTTCGCTTTAAAAATAATTGTTCATTCTGCAGAATAAAGTTCCCCCCCTCTCCTCCAGCCACCGAAAGCTCGCACCATATCTACACATTAGAAAAAGGCTCTCCTCTGAAATGTTTCTACCTATTCCTCTGAAATTGTAAATGAGTGGCATCTTGTTGGGACTTGAAAGCACCTGGCAGGGTTGAGCGATATCCCAAAAGAGGACACGGTGTACAAGCGACCGAGACGGACACAGACTGCCTTCCAATTCCCACAGAAAGCGAGGCGGGTCGCTCCCCAAAAAGTGGGAGCAACAGCCAACAACAACAACAAACCCCTCCTTTATCCATTCCCTTCCTTCTTTCCATTCTTAAGCTGGGCAGAGCAAATGAGGTTGGGTCCACAAAAAATAAGGTTAATAATAATAATTAAACAACGGCAACAACAACAACGGCAACAACAACAAAATAGGCGTCTCAATGTCTGAGGAAAAGTGGGATTGTAAGTGCAGTATTTCTTCATGTGCAGTTCTACTTCATAGGAGTCCCCTTTGGATGAGAAGGCCTAGCGGAATGTGTGCTCCCCCCGGACTATGTGCGACGAGAACTCATAGCGGTCCTGGCTCCGGTAGCCACAGATGTTGCACTCCAGCGGGTCCCGGTAGCCGTGGCAGCCCATGTGGATGGTGTACATGACGTGGTCCAGGAAGAGCACGCGGCAGTGCTCGCACTTGAAAGCCCTAATCTGCTCCCCTTCGCCGTTGATCACCTTGTAGATATCCTTTAAAGAGCCCTTAGAAGCTTTTGTGACATCCAAAGGCTTGGCCTCCTCCTTCACGTAAGCCGGGTTTGGCTTAATCTTGGGGGTTAAGGCAGAGTTTCCTTGGTAGGACTGGCGGTCGTCGTGGCTGCTGTCTGAGTCAGTGGAATCCAGGCAGCTATTGCTGGGGGAGCCCTCTCTATCCTGGATTCGACTCTTTGGTCTGATGAGGGAGATGGGGCCATCCATGTTGTTCTCGTGGCTGTCGGCCGTTTCCCTGCTGATGGGCCTCTCTATCCTGCTGGGATGATAGACCTGAGCGTAAGCTGAGCTGATCACCGGGGCCACCTCCGCAATTGTGCTCGGTGTGTGCTGCATCAGGGGGTGAAGTGCCTCAGCTCCAAGGTAGGTGATTGCATTGGTGATGGCTTGGTCCATCATGTGAGACTGCATCAGCTCAGCCTCCTTCTCATAGGTTAGGTTCATATCAAAGGGGATATCTGGATAGCCAAACCTCATGAACTTTTCACCTAAGAGATAAGAGCAAATGCGTGAGCAAAATCAACGTAATCACTGCAGTGTTTCGCTGTAAAAGGGCTGGGGAGGGACAGAAAACCCCTGACTTGGGGTGAAGTTATTTCAGAGTCTAAAGTTAACCTCCTACTTGTTTACTGACCTCCTACAAAGTTCCTGTCCTGACATGGGCAAAACAGTAACCCTACCTTTTTTCTTTTTGATTTATTCCAGGTGAAGCATGTGGCTGCAGCGATTTCCAGAGCAATTCCAAACCTTCCACTGGGCCTGATTGTGCCCACATTTCCAGGTAGGAAATACACGTTAACTGATAGAATTAGTTATATATGTTATATATAATACTAAAACTAATCCATAAAGTTATGGATTGAAATACTGAGGTCACTGAAACTCTGACAGAGGATACCACTAGACACACTCTCCCCAAAATTCAAGGGAGCGTTTCACATGTCCCCCACAATCTGAGGTGCCTCACACCTACCTTACAACAGGGCTGCACGGTGAGAAACCTAAACAACGGTTAGGGGGCTTGTTATGGTGGCACCTTTAGAGCCACAGTATGTAAATCCTTTAACCAGCAGAAAAAAATATAAAATGACAGCATGTGGCCAGGAATGAAGACTGGAGCAAGTTACAGGAGCACTTGGAGGCTGATTTTTTCAGTTTTACTCCCTCAAAAAAATCCAATTCTATCCTTTTTGGACTGAGAAAAAAAGACATACACCCTCCCCCTCTCTTCCAATGTCAATTTAGGCAAGAAAACACATAGAGTAACCACATGTATAGCTTAGTTTCATTTGGTAAGAGGCAAAAGCACCTTTCATTGACACAGGATAAATAAATACACACTGATGCTGAAGCTGGCTGATTCATCACTGTGTGAATCCAAACTCACTTCCTTGTAACCTTTGTACATCCATGGCATGACAGATGTGCAGAACCAGAACCACATGCTGGTGCAGCGTGGCATTCGCAGGGCATGTTACATATCACAGCTCTCCTGGAGCTGAACACATTTACCACTGCTTACACCAGGGCTCAGCTCAGCAGCACTGCTCTTCCAGGCATGGCTTTGGAGTGTCAGTACAAGCAAAGCTCATGGAAGAACTTCTTCTTAAACAGAAAAGGTTATATGTATATGATACAAGATATACATGCTCCTATGTGTTCACACATGCAATTAGCTACTTGTTGATAGTTAACTTTTAAAGCTGATTTTATGAAGTCTGATAAATAATCTTGGTGGGCTTTCATTGTCTTTGTTACTTCACTGCTCAGTACATAAAACCAGACCTTTTTTTCAGTAGTGTAAGTTAATAAATTCAAAGAGTCACTACTTACAAGGGGTTTGGCTACTCAAGAATTAAATTACTCAAGAATCTTCTTCTATCACCTTTTGCCAAAATAGCTTGGAACAAAATGTGTATAAACCACCATAAGAAACAGAACTGTAATCCCAAATCTCTTCCAAACTGCATTAGTACATTTCAACACAGCTATCACTCAGCATTTTATTTTTGACTATAATAATTCATTCCACTGAGGGTGACTTATTCTGAAGTGATGCATACAGAACAACCATGCTACCCTTAGAGATGATGCATCACTTCTGCTGGGGAACTTGGCCCTGATTAGCAAGGTAATTAAATGTAAGTCTGAAGTGGAGCACGTGAACATTCCTCCTCTCTTCAGCAACACTGTTCATGTGCTTCTGACCGGACACCATTCCATGTTTGTGTACCTCATAAAGTGCACTCAATAATGGCCTTGGTAATATAACATGACCTGTGGATGATTCCTGCCATCAAACACCCTCTCTTCAGTGTTCTGCTGTGGTCTGGCAGTCTGTGATGGCTGTCCTGCCACAGACAGGATGGACAGCTCTGTAAGGGGACGTGGCTCCAGCGTCCCATGAAATAGTGCAGCTCCTTCCCAAGTGGGGCCAAAGTGGGACTGCAGGACAGCTCCAGGAGGCAAGTGGTGTCTTTGTCATACTGGAAGAAAGCAATGAAAATGGCAATGCCCATTGGTGCCTGTCACCTTCTCTGGCCACCTGTACCATTCTTGTGTTTGAATACAGAAATGGATCTGGTGAGGGTCTGATCCAGCTGCCAAACACGCTGTCAGTCCTTTGTAGGCTTTACAGATCAAGAAATATTACCCATCCTTTATGGGCTACTTGGATAAATGATGCAAAGCTTATTTTGATTCCTTTCATCATCCATGTTTAGTTACTCCAGTACAGACAGCAAAGAAAGCTGTAAATTGCCAGTGACCTGAATTATTTATTCCTTTAATTATGAACCAGTTCCAAAGATGTCAGAGCCTTAGAAATGGAGCGTGACATAAAAAACTAAAATAAATTATAACATGGGAAGGAGAGGGAGTAAAACACAGAGCTCAGAATCAACCAACAAACAGTCCAATAAACCAGTACAACATGGTTTCCAAATTAAATTCCTCTTTAGCCAACTCTGTATGTAAAACCAGCTAATCAGACCAATCATTCTGAATTTTCCTATAAAATTATGCTCAAATTCTATTTATTCTTGCCCTACATTAGCTAAGTAGAAGAAGAAACATTCTCCCCTCTGGCCATCATATGACATTCAAATAAACCCTGAAACAGGTATTTGAAGCTACATCAAAGCACACAGACACAGCTGTCCTGTGATACCTGTAGTCCATCTCATCAAGTATCTAAAGCAGCTGCAATGCTGGACACTGGGGAGAAAGCTGCAAGAAATCTTGGAGAAAGCCGTGGCAGCATTTCCCCCTGGGAAGTTTCTCCCTGACCCCCATTAACCAGAAGCTGACTGTAATTTGGCAGCCGGTTGATCTTCATCTGTTCTGAGACGCCCGTGTATTTTTAATTCTTACTCTAACAACGTGGGCTTATCGTAAGCCACATAAATGTCTCCTCTTGCATCCTGCCAGTTCTTAACCCCTGTGACATTCTGAGAGCAAGCTCCCCATTCAAACTCAAAATACGTGAGTCTGCTTCATGTGACCAGCCTGAAGAGGCTGTTTTTAATTTCACTGGTGTCTGCCTCTCCCTCATGGAACAAGAGGCAAAAAGAAGTCCTCACACTCCTGAGCATCCTAAGTTGTACTTTCTGCCTCCATTATTTCAACTGGTTTGGTAAGGCCAGTACCTCAATTGCAAGTACAAAACCAAGTCTCTCATGCAGAAATTAATTAATTCTATTTGCTGTACGCTGCTTCCTTTCCTCCTGAAAATTCAGCCATAGGAGAGGCTGTGGTCCATAACCACGGTCCCTTGGAGATTGCTGATCAGAAAGAGCAGTAAAGCATTGATAGATGTAGCATGCAAAGATTTCAGCTTATGCTTACATGACCTTCTCATAAACACCATTAAGTTGTTTTGGACAGGTGCCACGCTTGCAGTATGCACAGGAAAATTTCCTGCAAGCAAGAGAAGCATTACACATTCTTCCTGATAGAGCTGAACAATATTTAATTGGGGAGAAAAAGGGAAGAAAAGTGAGGTCATGGTGGAGAAAAAAAAAAAAAAGAGAAAAAAAAGAAAGGCAGCCAAGTGAAGATGCTGTTATTCAATCTAAACACTGTGATGCCACTAAAGATCAGAAAAGTAAGATATGGTAAATACGAAAGGGGGTACTTTTTTTCCTACAGCTGGATCTGCATTAAAAAAACTGCATGTCACAAGAAACACTAAATTCCTAGTCCCAGAAAAATGGAATACCAAAATGATATGTTATACCTATAGAAAAAAACAGATTTATCTAAGAACAAAGTAGTATAACTTGCTGAAGAGAATAATAACATGGCACAGCATCTCTCGGGCAAGGATTTCCAATCAGTAAATTTACCTCTGAGCACAACAACAATATACAGTCAATGGCATGTGAGGGGACAAGTAAAATCACCTTTCTGGTCTAAAAACATAACAACATAGGAAATACTGATGTCTCCCAGTGTTCCTCATGTGGGCTGGCTCATTCCTGGCCTAACCCTGGCTCAGCACTGATCTTTGGGAACGGGCAGCTGACCGAGAGCAGCCAGGTCAGTGTGTCAGTCCCCCCAGGCGAGCTGCTGCCTGCTGCTGGCCCCCTGCTATTCCAAACCATGCAGGGTGGTTACAGCCACCTTCAGGGGTGATTTAACAAACCCATCTGAATCTGCATTTAGCTGAGGGGCAACAACTTTTCTAAATGACTGTGCTAATTGCTTACAGTCCTCTGATCCTCTCTGTGAGGGTCCTTAGTGTAGGCAGAATGAGCATATGAGACACCCTTAAGTTCTGTGTGACTGTCCTTCCAGGCAGTGAGCATGGAAAACACCTATTACATGACTTTAGAGCCTGACACTTACCCCAAACAATTCTCTGTTCCAGCTTCCCTCCTAAGAAGTTTAGCACTGCTTCAGTAGCAGTACAAAGAAGCTTTAAGTTACAGCTCAAACCAAGTAAAATTCTCCATACTGTCACCTGCTACAAGCTGAACAATTTTAATATGTCAGGACACAAAGCAAAATATGAATTCTCAGCCTAGGATTCTAAATCTGGTAACCAAAAGCCACCCAACGCTGTTTCATATTCATGCATTAATAAGTTTATTGTGTGCAGGGTGCTGCACTTGGAGCAAGAACTACTTCTTCTGTGATTTACTTCCTCATGCCAGTATTATCAGACCAGTTGTTGCCAAGTGTCAGGAATTTAATACAAATTAGAAGTCTTGAGATACTTGTTGTTTGTTTTTTTTAACACATATGGAGACAGATAATTACATGACAGTCTTAACTTGTTTTTGGTTTGGTTTTTTTTTCTGGAGCAAGGAGAGGGAAGATGACAAGTCTAAATCTCAAAAGGGCTAGAGAAAAGTTTTAAAAAAACCCAAACAAAACAGCCTTAAGTAAAAAGCTCGAAGTTTTCTAAGGCATTTTCATAACAGTGGACCTCAGTTTTGAATCCTCTGGGTTGATAAACGAGTTCAATCATTTTCATGATTTCTTCTTGTGATTTAACCACCTCCATTGTTGTCCCAGAACCAAGTTGTGAGAGTGCTGCTTTTCCCCTTGTTCTTTTGGCTATTACAAATAACAAGTGACCTATACCTACAGACTAAAAAGAATAAAAGGTGTATTTCCAGCTTACCCACAAACTTCTGTGGGGTGGAGCTTTTACGCTTTCCCATGTTGCTTGTCAGCTTCTCTATAACAGCAGGTCTCTCAAAAGGCACCACAGAAATATTGTTGTCCATCACAGGCTCTTGTTCCTTACAATCTTCCAGAGCAGGTACTACAGAAAACCAAAACATCGTGTCAGACAGGTCTGGTCTACACTCCACAGACAGCACAAATCACTTGAGCCCTGCTGGCTGTGCAACAAGTGCAACACAACATAAAGCAAGGTGTGAGAACACTCTGGGCATCAAGATAGCAATCACCTGTAAGCAGAGCCACATTCACAAAACACCTCTCCTTGGGACCATCTTATTTAGCAGAAACCCAAATTCAAGCATTTATTAAAGGACTTGTTCTGGACACTCAAGATACCCAGTGGAGAGAGAGACACTTTTAAAAACTCACTTTGTGTTATTCTCCCTTCAATATGGTCACCTGTCACCAATGTAAATGTTTAGTTATCATTCATTGTGTATTCTCTAACTTCACACTTATCATACAGCATAATTACTCTCATTATTATCGTTTTGCACTAATCTTAATGATTAAAAATCACACAAGGCATTGATGAGATGTGTTTGCTGGGCTTGGCTGTGTGTTCCCCAAGACAAAGGCTTCTCAAGTGAAGGATCAGTTTGCTAAAGCACATTTCCTCCTTTACACTGTAATGAGACTGTAAAATCAACACACACTGTACTGGAATTACAGGATTAACATCACATGGAAATTCCCTTCAGAATCAGAAACTCCCCACTTTTTGATTAATATTTTATCCCCTCAAGCACAGATCTAACAATCTGTGAATAGAGGTGTTCTGCATCTGTCTTATGACTTTTTTGGAATCAGCAGGGAGCATTCCTGTGCTAACTACATCAGGGGAATGCTCATACATTGTATTTGAGACAAAACCAAAAAATCAGTAACTTCTTCTGTCTTTACTCATTTCACTCTTTGTCATTTGTTGGTTTAGGGAATAAGGTGCTAAAGCAAAACTGTAGGAATTGCACAGGCTTCTGGCCAGGGCAGTGAGCAACTTGCAGAGGGCTTCATGTCACTTGCTGATATAGCCATTCACCAAGTACCTACAAAGTACTTTGGTTTTGTTGAGCATCCTCTTATAATCACCAAGAAGGGTCAGTGGTACCAGACTGTGGCTCAGGCCCAGAGAGTCCCAGCCATTTGCAATGTATATCAAGTGTGTAGCTCTGCTCTGCTGCTATGAATTTAATACCAGGCCTAGCTGTCCTGCATCCATCTTCAGAAGGCAGCAAGAAAAACCTGAGAGCGATCAGCCACCGGTCCATGTGCTAATGGGGTGGTTGAGGTATAGAGAATGGATGGCAGAAAACCAGAAACTGAGGTGATGTGGCACAGTAAAGTGAGAGCAACCCATTGCATTGTGTGTATTAGATCAGGCTCCCGGGGAAGCGCAGGGTATTGCAGAGGTGGCACAGAAGGACTGGCACCCTCGTGTTCTGCCAGCCCTCCTCCGGTCTCGCACCATGGCAGCCTTTTGTGTCACAGACACCTTCTCCCAGACAGTGCCATAAATGAACACCACCAGCCCACTTCCCTCCCATGTAACTGCGCTACCTCCAGGATCCCGACATGGAATAATCACCCCCCTGTTCCCGAACGCAGTTGTTTGCTAGCACATAATATACGAAAAATGGGGTGATAAAAGCCTTGTCTCTGCCTTCTTTCTAGGAAGGAAGAGCAAATACCAGGCAATTACAAAACAGAGTATCTGCTCAGGTGAACTTCTCAATTCAGACATCCATAATAAGAAAACATGGCAATTTATTCATTTGATTCCATTTGTGCTTCTGCTGCTATGGAAGGCTGAGTACTTTGAGGCTTAGAATCTACCATATGCTATAAAATGATTTACTCTGCTGCTTTTTTATTTGTACAGGATGCTCCCCCTGAGAAACACAATGGTTTCTCATTTACAAGGCAGTCCTGCTGGCATCACTGAAAGGGAGGGGGAAAAAAGCATAAATATGAAACGAATCTGATGTTGCAACAAAATGGGATGCAGTGTTCAAGTGACCTAATTAATGCCAGTGCAGACTGGGAGGTTTGGAATACTTTAACAGCTAAGGGTAAAGTTTTAAGGTTAATTAAATACCGTGCTTGGTCAGGAGCTGTCTGCACTACTCCAGTATTTACCAAGGAGATTTGGGAAGAAAGGAAAGATTATGTCTGCTGATTTTCACTGGGAATTGGCATCTGACTGTCCTTTCTGGCTTGCCCGAGCTCGGTGTATGCACACACGCACACGCCGCGTGAATCCCGGGATGTGGCTGCCACGGGCCACGTCCACCTGGCTGCCACTTCCAGGATTTCCAGCCCTTGGTGCACAGGACACACGAGGCTGGTGGTGTGGTCCCAGGGAGGTGCAGGGGGCTCTCAATCCTCCTAGAGACACCTGCTCGAGGCATCCTGAACTAGTTTAAAGCTCCTGATTGCTTTCGCAGCCATCTGAATAAGCCCCAAATGTAGTGACATTTGTATGGTCTTATAACAATTAAGTAATAATTAAATAACTCTGCTGCTGGGCATATGTGTGTAAAATTTCCTACACAGAATTTGAAACCTTTCTTCCATGAAAAATGAATAGTGCTAAAAAAGACATCTGCTCTTCTCTAAGTCAGGCAAAAATCCTGCTTGGACTCATTTTAAAAGTAAAATCATCAACAATAAAAGCATTTCCTTTTCTATTTTTCAGGCTGAAGGTGCTTTTTCCCATCTCAGAACTCAAGGCTATAATCCAGGGCATGGCTCTTTTGCAACAGAATCACTGAATCACACCAATATTTGTGTTACAATGGAAATAAGTTACCAGAGTGTGTTTTGTTATGCAGATTTCCTGGGAGAAGGGCAAGATGGAAATAGTCTAGTTTCTGAAACCATTTAAATAGCAGGCAAAACTGGACCAAACAGATGAGATGTCACATTTTAGAAACCCAAAGAGTTAAGTTAAAGATCACACTGACAATTCTAAATACATTCTTTTTCACTTCAATTTTAAAAAATACACCAATAAAGGACAAATAGCCCAGCCCCCATGATTTTTCTTTTAGGAAAAACAAAGTAAAAAAGGGGAAAACCAAACTGATCACACACAGCCACCAGTCCTCACCAATCAGCTGCTCTGTGGTAGAAGCTCATGTACACATTTACTCAGCAGTAAATGCAATTCCTTTTTTGTTGTAGTACATCATACTTCATTACCTTGGTAGTGAGAGCAGCCAAAGAACAGCTGACAGGATATAACTTGCTTAGATACAGCAACTCATTTTATGCTGAGAATTTACAGTCTCAGCTCAGGAAGACTTTTGTATTCTAAAAATCAAACTGCCAGCCCAGGAAAAGCCCAGGCTTGAGCATGTTTCTGTTCAGGGATGTTCTACATCAGCTATCAGGGTGTGCTCCTCGATTGCCCAGGGAAGCCTTCACCATCTCTGACATTGTCAGTACTCTCAATTGCAGTTAACACAAAATGTTGTTTCTAACCCCAAACTCTCAATTCACAAATTTGGGTAGTCTTTCTTTTCCTGAAGACACCGGTTTTTCAATCATAGTGCTCAAAGTGACTAACTTTTTACTTCTTAATTTGTAAGAAACCACAGGAACTATTAAAAAAGTTTATGCTGTTCCAGTGAGGAAAGAATAGGGGACAAAAAAGAAGTAAAAAAATTACCCAGTGTGTGTTTTGCTGATAAATAGTTTTGTGTGCAGACACCAGACACTGGGCTAAGTCTCAGCTGGTATAAATTAGTATTACTCCATCAACCCCAATTTCCTTTCCGAAGCTCACAATATTGCTATTTAAAAGAAGTGTGTGTGTGCAGAGAAATGACAGGAAATATTCCCATGGACCCTGGTGTGAAGTGTCCTGTGGGACCAGCATTTTAACGACGTTTTAAGCAACTATGTAAGAGGGAAAGACACAAGGCCATTGTGTGTTTTATGTGGAGCTGGCCTTTGAGCCTCGCACAGCCTAGGGCTAGGCTTCTTTCTCCTTCTCCTGAAAAGAGTATCCTTCTCCATTCCACTGGAAGGATTTCCCTGGATTTTTTGCTTTGTGGCGGTGGAGAACACATAACTGGGTGTAAACCACAGCTAGCCTTCAACATTTCTCCTGTTCTTTCCTGCAAAGGTCACGTTCTTGGCATTCAGGGGCTGTCCCTTTTGTCACCCTCAACGTGCCGCTAGCTAGGGGACTGCAGACTTATTTGTCCTTCCAGAGCCAGCACTGCTTGGCTGAAAATTTTCAGCAACAAAATCATGGGAGCTCTCTTGCAGCATCTGTCCTGCTGAGCAGGAAACAGGAACACAAGGAGGGGCAGCACTCTGCAGGAGGACGGAGCGAGACCCGAGACTTGTACATTCCTACCCACACCCCAAAACTATCCCTCCTTCCTCTCCTCTCGCTTCCCCTTGTGGCTTCAGTCAGGTGATCCAGCCATCTGCAAGACAGAGATAATTGAAAGCACCAAAGTAGATGTCTGTAGCATGCCTATAAACTGATGGGCTTGAGCACAATGCTTGAAAAAAATCCAAACCCTCTAGGGGCTGCTTCCAGTTTTCTGGAACAATTAGTCCCTGCAGAAATAATTTGGATCAATTTAGTGTTGGCCAGTGCTGGTGTTGTTACAGCAGGATGAGCGGGATGCTGGTAGGGATAAGAAAATCCCCACCTCTCCCTATTCTGTGTGCAATGGTGAAGTTGTGAGCGGGAGTCACACCAAAATGTGCTCCGAGGCTTCAAAATGCTCAGCAAAAACAAAAGACCAAGTATTTGGAAAGAGAGTCAGGAAAACTCAACCCCAATGGGATGCAAAATAAAAGTCTCCAAAGCATAGTCATCCTCAGGAATATCATTTCCATGTGTGACATTGGCGAGAAGGAAATTAATACCTTTTTTTCAGGGTTAGAATAAGACCTAACATTAAGCCAAGTAATCATTTTTATACTCTTCCCTGGTGTCCTGACAGTCCCAGGAAAAAGGACTTTGCTGCAGACCTCTTCAGATTGGTTCTTATGACCCTCATGCTGAGCTTCATGGGTGAAAGTGATGCTGGGATGTGAGGTGAGATTTATTACTGGTCCCAGCTGAATCTGGAGCTCCCTGTCGCTGCCTGTCCTCGCTGTGCCCTCACTAAACAACTAAATGAAGGCAGTGGATCAAACATCCCCTTAAACATTCACCAGGGGAGGCACAGACATATTTGCCCAGAGGAGAAAGAGGCACTAGTTGAATTCAAAGTGCTGTTTTAAGCTAATTTTGTTAGCTTAAAGAAGAAAAGTGAAGTGGTGGTGTGAACGTTTCTATTTCAAGCCCAAGCAAAGTCAGTCAGGCTGTAAATAAAAGAACTGTCCACATGGGGTTTGCACTGGTTTAACTTCAGGTGGTAGAAAAATCAATGCAAGGTCAACCACTGCAGATTCTTTGGGCAGACAAGGTTAAGGACTTACCCTTCTTGTCATGGCACTAGGCAGCTTAGAAAAGGCTTTAGATTTCCTCAGAAATCTATCAACAAGAGCACTCCCAATTTTAATAAATAACTGATTAATAAACCCAAACGTTGAGCAGCATTTGGGAAGCTCCTCCACAACAGGATCTCAAACATCCTGGCTGTCATAGCTACAGCAGCCTACTGTTATTCCCTAAGGAAAGGCTGGCTGAAGGCATCACTTCCTGGTTAACAAGAAAGGGATGCCCTTGTTGCACAAGAAGTGTGTATTTTGTCAGGAATGAGCTCCATGGTTCAACTCCTTCCTAACTGACCAAGCCCACAACAGGTACCTGCAAAGAGCAAAGCCCTGAAATCTGCCTTTTCACTCACTTTTACCAGCAAAAAGGCACCTCAGGCAGATAATCACTCGCTTCAATATCTTTAAAATTATCCATGACATTTTAAATGTTGATTCTAGTCTCCAGGGTGTCTACAAAGAGAGCAATTACTTAATAGAGCTGTATGAATATTTTGCCAATGCGTACTAAAAATGTCTAGTATGCCTTTATAGGCTTAAATTGGTCATGGAAAAGTATTATTTAAAAAATTTTGGAGATTTTTGTCACCAAACTATAGCCTGTATTAGCGATGCTGAATAGATTTTATTTCAGCTTGCATTTTCAGGTTTTTAGAAATGATCTTTCAGAACTTTTACAGAAATAATTTCCAGCTGAAGCCATATGACCCCACTCAACAATGAAAAGCAAAATGGAAAAAAACCAAGTGGAAGTGTTCTTTTGCCTTTTCATTTACCCACAATTTAACATTTTTTTGGTATTTATAGGTATATGGTAATTTTTAATTAAAATGGAAAATGTACAATTTTTATATTTTCTAAATAGTAAGAAATTTTAAACACTTCAAGTACCAAACATCTAAAGACAACTTTTAAAAGAAGTTCAGTTTTAGAAGAGTTTCTGGGACACTACTTCTGAATAAACTTATAACCATTTCTGGACAGCTACCATTTAGCATTTAGTGCTACAAATAAGCCTTCAACCCTGCAGTCTGAGACATTATGCTCATTATCCATACTAATAGCTCCAGAAATTTCTGAAAACAAATTCACAGAGTTTGACATTTCTTGCTTTCAACAATCTTTTTGGCAATCTTCAGTCCTTATGTATATTAACACATGCAGTGTTAGTTAACATATTAATACTAGCAAATGTAAATGCATACAAACATTTTTTTTTTTTGTTATAGTTGCTTTCTATAACATTATTGAATTCCTTTCTGCTCTAGGGATTTTTACATCCATCCCTCCCTTTTTTGGAGAGAGAATATTTCAGAGGGTAGAAATAATGACTTCTGAATACCTCCACCACCCTTCTCTCTTGTAGTTATCACTCACTATCAGAAAGGAAGGGGAAGGGATCATACATCTTATAGATGGCTTTGGCCCTCAACTTCAGAAGGATGTGGAGCTGTTGGAGTGAGTCCAGAGGAGGCCTGGGAGCTGCTCTGAGGGCTGGAACCCCTCTGCTCTGGAGCCAGGCTGGGAGAGCTGGGGCTGTTCATCTGGAGAGAAGGCTCCAGGCAGACATTAGAGCCCCTTCCAGTGCCTAAAGGGGCTCCAGGAGAGCTGGAGAGGGACTTGGGACAAGGGATGGAGGGATGCAACAAGGGAGAATGGCTTCCCACTGCCAGAGGGCAGGGTTAGATGGGACACTGGGGACAAGTTGTTCCCTGTGAGGGGGTGAGGCCCTGGCACAGGTTGCCCAGAGAAGCTGTGGCTGCCCCATCCCTGGAACTGCCCAGGGCCAGGTTGGACGGGGCGTGGAGCAACCTGGAATAGTGGAAGGTGTCCCTGCCCATGGCAGGGGGTGGAACTGGATGGTCTTTAAGGTCCCTTCCAACCCAAACTATTCTATGATTCTATGATATGGCTTTTTGGGTAATTTTGCACAGGCGACTTGGCTTTATTTTTCATGTCTGCACATTTACACACACACAAAAGTGAAATACTGACTTCAACAAAATAAGCAAAAATGGGGCTGTTAAACTGGACGGAGTGAAGATGTTAGCCCATCTTCTCCTGCCTCTCTGAGTATAAGCAATCTCTAAGATGGGAGTGATGCAAAGACGAAAGGAAGGAAGGAAAACAGATGGCAAAAACTCCCGCCAGCTGCTCCAGGTCGCAGAGAGCTCGAGGAGGCGCTTTGCACCCACCATGGTGACCCAGGACCTGTCCAGCAGCCTCCAGACTGACATTCTGCAGATAGTTGTGGCAGCGTTCCTTGTGCTCCTCCAGAGAACTGCGCTGCTTGTAGCTCCGGCCGCAGTAGTTGCACTTGTGAGGCTTCCCCACTGCGGAAAGAACGAGAGCATCGGGGTCAGATCCACGGCAACCCGCTCGTGCAGTCACCGAAGCTCACACCTCGGCCACAAACAACTCTTGTGATGGAAAGACACCTCAGAAAGGTTACTCGAGTCGCAGGCCTTTCTCCCAGCCCCGTTTTCCCACCGCGCACGCCTCCTCCCACCCGCCGGGTGCTTCGCCCCGTGCCTTCTTCACGCTAACGCTGTATCAGCAGAAGGAAAAAGAGGCGGCCTCGGTGGCAAAGCAAACAAACAGATGCTGAGAGGGGGAAAAATACCAAGCAGCTGAATCACACCCCAGCACTGCCCGCGCGTCACCGAGTCTCGTGGGAAAGGAACTTGTGAGGCGTTTCGCCCGTGGCACGAACAGTTGCCTTCACAAAAACGAGCTGCCCCAGTGGCCTAATTCCTCTCCCAACTGTGGGGAAATCCATTACGTGGCTCAGAGGAGCTCTTTCATTGAGAAAACTTTGCCAAAATTACGAAGGGAGGGTTGGAAAATAAATAGAAAGTAACTTTGGTAACAGCACTGTTGCATGCCAGAACTGAACAGCCACCAGTAATTCAGAGACCAGACAATAATAAAAAATATATAAATATATATACATACAAATACAAAAGGCCATGTACAATGAAAATCGAGCCAGATGAACGCAAGACATAACTCCAGTTTTTAATGTTTTTCATTTTGCTCAGCAGCATTAAGCACAAACAGCAAATGCTTCTTAATACATGCAAAACCTGGCACCAAATTCTCATAAATTATATCCATTTCATAGTATGTCATTAAGAAACCACAAGAATGGCCTAGCCCAAGGCCAGAAAGCTAGCCAGAAGGTATTTTGCCAAGCGGTGCTAATAAAGGCTTTTAATATAATTTAAACTTGTAGAACATGAGCATTTATCCTCTAATAACTAAAGAGCTATTAAGTCAGTGCTGCAAGTCTAGTAAAACACCATCAGCTGCAAACTTCAGAGCTGGCTGAGGGATGGGGAAGGTCAAACTTCTTCCAGAGTTTTGAAAATCTTAGGTAAGAATTTTAGCTTCTGGCCAAAGAAATTGAGAACATCCTCTGTTGGATAATCTTATATGTTTCTATTGGGTTTGTCCCAATATTGAAAGCTTTTCACAGTCATTTACTTAATGAAATCTGAGCTGTACTAATTGCAGCCAAACTGCACCGTCACCACCAGGATGGGAGAAGGCAGGGAGGCTGCCTGGAACAGGGACAGCCAAGAAGGAGCTGGGCAGAGGGCTCAAACATGAAAAACCTGGGTCAAGGCAACTCTCTAGGCCCTTGGTAGGACCAGCACATGCCACATCACCCTATGATGGAAGATGTAAAAGCCTGAGCCCACGGTATCAGAGCTGGCCCAACAGTTTCAAATGTTTCCATCTCAGAAAAAAGGGATTTGGTGAAATGAACGTGCTCGCAGAAAGCTTCAGTTTTTCCCAAAAAGCTTGTGTGTGCATTTCAGTGGCACAACCAAGTTTTCCACCGAGGGAAAAAAACCCCTGCTTTTAATAAGTATCCAGACTGTGGATTTCTTTCTTTAGAGATAAGGCTTATCCTCAAGAAAGTGTGTCTTAGACCAAAGAGTTGTTGTGGCCTTTATTTTATTTTGCTCACTTGCTCACACTGTTGCCATAACTGATGCTGGTAATGGAAATCTCAGTGGAGGCCCAGCGTGGGACTCATTATCATTCCCAGAATAATTGCCCTTGATGTGAATGATCTGGATCAAGCCTCAGCTCTTAAAGATAAACCAGCCAGCTCATTCTGGAGGCACCTTTAGGAAAACACAGTGGAGGCTCCCCAGGATGGAATGACTTTTATAATCACCATTACAATGCTCCATCATGCATCTAGATGGCATCAATGTCTGTCAGTCTGATGCCTTCATTAGAAGCTAATGCGGTGTCTAATCAAAAAAATCCAGTAAAATGGAAGGGATTATGTTAACTGAGCTGAAGCAGGGCTGATTTAGCCCACCCAGCTTGGCTACACGAGGCTATCAAGCAACTTAGATAAACTGTAAGACACAAGACAAAGGGATGATTGCTTGCAGCTATTTTAGGCAGTTACAATTAATTAAATTATCATTTAACACAGAGAGAAATATTCTGCTACAAGCTCATATAAAAAAAAACATAATTGATTCAACAATCAAGAAAGAGGTTTTATTAGACCTCTTCAAATGGTTGCTCCCTGCATTGCAACCATTTCAGTAACTATTCACATACAACATGGCACAGATTTTCCAATGATATCTAGGATGGTCAGCTACCCAAATTTGAAGGTTAACAGATATGGTAAAAGCTAATGATAAAGACATGATTTCTACAGGCAATATGGGATCTGAGGAACATAATTCCTCAAGGAAAGAAATAGTCCCAGCACACACGCTCCCTTCTCTGGGGAGAATATAAGAGGATAAACAACATGTGGCAAATGTTAGTCCCGTTGCCTAACACACAACTGCAAAGAAGGAAGTTTGTGAGCGCCAGTCGAGTAGGATCAAGTACAACTCCCTTGGGTTCATTTCCCAATTCTGTCCCCCCAGCTCTAGAGATGCAATCACATCGTAGCCCCACAGGCGTAAAATCTGCTTTACACCATAAAATCACACAGAGTGACTGCGACTTGGGCTAATGAGCAATTGATCAGGTCAGACCACAATGGAATCAGTTCTGAGAGCAGGAGTTTGTGTCACCAGCGGTTCTCACAGATCGCTTGGTAAGAGGTTCAGTGAGGCGAGGCAGCGATTGCAGTCTAGATTTTAGAAATCCTATCATTGTGACAAATGTCAAGCCACCGAAATAGCTGCCCTTCTCCGAGATCCTCAGCGAAGACCACGGTACCCGGACCCCGCACTCGGCACCGTACGCAACCGCCGCTGCCGATGGAAGCAGCACCCAAGCAAAGTCAGGCTGGAAATCCCTGGTTTGGGGTAATCATTCTGTTATCACCTTCTCAGGGTCAACAATCAGATAAAAAATTACCGTCTCTTATTCTCACAGAAATGACACAGCACAGTCAATGCAAACAAGCCCAAAAACCTGAGAAATCTTCGATCTGTTGTTGAACTGGGAAAGACCAGAGCGCTGGGCAAAACCCAGTGGCCACACCTATGAAACAGCTCACTTGGAGAACATAAAAACCCCACTTTATATTTCTTACTGAAATGTCAGAATTTCCACGCATTTAAGCTCAGATTTGGACAGATGACAACATGGCACAGAAAACCCACGGTGGAATCTCAGCCTCAAATGGAAAATATTATGACAGTCACAGTGAAAAAGACATTTAAATTTGAAGTACAATTTTTACCCTGGAAACAGGTGAACCACTCGTCGAAATTCACAGCGAAATGGAGTTTGCTTGTGAAATTAAAATGCTCGTGTGGAGGGAGGAGGGGGAAGAGGAGGAGGACATAAAAGCAAGGTGTTTCTGAGTTAGGAATACTTTGAGTCCTGTGGGTGAACTTTGATAGCTGAGAAGTCTGCGTGCAGCGACAACGAGATGGTGTAACTCTAAGGTCAATATTCAAGACAGAAAGCAGACTTGGGCCTAGGGAAACTTCTTTAAAGTCATAAAAAAAGGTCAGTGAAAGAGGAAGAGCCCGCAAGGCATTCACACAGCATTTTGCTCTCAAAAGAGATGGGAGTGCATAGCAGAATATAAAGTAAGTCAAAGGGAAACAACAAGGCATCCCAGGTACCACCTTGCCATAAGCATATAAAGCGAGAAAGGCTTATGGAACAGGTTAAGAGCTACGAGACACTTTACTGAGCTAAAATCCTGCCTCCCTGAGGAGCACTGACACAACACACTCTGTTTTGGGTAGCACCCTGTCCTCTGCAGCGGTGCAGAGCAGAATTCCTCCCAATCCATTCACAAGTCCTAGCCACAGCTCAACCACTCACACCTCCTGCTCGTGCAGGGACAGGCATCGCTGCCTGTGTGATGTGGGCCAGCCCAATCCCAGGACCAGAGGCTTTGCACTGGGCTTTGTCTTGGATTGCCATTACTTTTGCTCTATTGCCCCAGACAGGCCGTGGAAGTGAAGCCAGCCAGGCATTTTGCACTCTGTGCCCTCTGACAGCAGTGCACCAAGTGGGACTTATTCCTGTAAAATCTGAACTCCTGCTCAGCCCCTAATACCCTGGAGCCAGAGCAAACACCAGTACTCTCCAACTGAAGCTTTCTGAAGCAGTGTTGAAGTTAAAATGTTCTTTTGTGCTGATACTTACACCTATCAGTGAGGCTGTAGAGTTCACCATCATAATCATAACCTTTATTAATTCACTAATTGTTCTCTTCCCTAAAACTGGAAAGTGCCTCAGTGAAGGCAACTGCTGAGCAGATGCACAGTGCCTACAAAGCAGCCCTTTGCCTTGAATGGGACTTATCAGAGTACAATCAGCTTTAACACAGAGGTAGGAAATATGATTAAGGCGCTGGGTTGGGACTAGGGAGCGTAGGGTTCAACTCTTGGTTACACTACAAATTTGTGACTGCAGGCAAGTTATTCTGATTTCCCGGGCTTCAATTATTCATACATATGATTAAGGTAATAACTCCCTTCTTCACAGCATGCAAATGAACTCGTGCACTTTGCCAGATGCACAGAGGCTAATTTCGTGGAGCACTCACAAGTAGGGAGACACTGAAAAATAGGGCCGGTACCTCTACTGAGACACTAAGGACTTAATAATACACTGTGATTTTATTAGATATGGGAGTGAACATTAAAGAGCGGGAGGAGATACTGAAGATGGCACAGAGCAGAGGAACAATAAGAAAATCGAATCAGAAATAAAACAACGTGTGGCATGTGAAGCCACGTGCCGCGTGGAGTCCTTTCCAGCCGGGAAACGGAGAGCTCAGGGGGATGTCAAATGCCCCGAGCCTGGTGACATTTACCCCACACGGGACACACAAGAGAGGGTGCAGTAGCCGCAGCAAGGTGGCTATGGCAGCTGCCGTTGTCCTTCCCACCTCCAGCTCCCCGTGCCAAGGAAGCGGTTGTGAGAGCCAGGGAGGGCCCAGGCGGAGCCGAGGTTCCAGCAGGAGGGCCGGGGCTCTGGAGACGCAACACTGTGGCTGTGCCTCGCTACTGTAATTAAACTGCACCTCGGCTTTCCTACAGCTGCCTGCCTCAAAGCCTCACACACAAAAATATTTACATGAGTAACAGACCCCTGAACGAACTAATCACAGAAAAAATTAGAGTGAGACCTAAGCCCATGCTGGCTCTGAGCAGCACGTAGCTTTGCAAAGGGAACTGCCTCCCACTCCGGTGCTGTATCTCACCGCTGTGCTTAATGACTGTAAATGTGTTAATTGAAATTCATGGGGGCTCTTTGATGCGTTGCTTTTTTTTTATTTTGCCTGTGAGATTACACACACACACACACACACACACACAATACCCCGTGTATACTGGAGTTCAGAAATAAGGTCAAGTCCCACAACCAGCCCAAGATTGTCCAAGACAACCTGCATGCAGAAGTCACAACATGTAAACATCTAAAACAAAGCTTCAGGCTGCTCGAGCACACAAACACACAGACTGGAGACACTCAGTGTCAAGTGCATCCTCTTCTGAGGGCCCAACCTGTGGCATCTTAAAGCAGTCTGATTTTCAGACAGAACAAAATCTCTAGTCACATTATGAAAACTTCACATTAATTTTTAATCTTCCCAGCCTAAGAGGAAGCAGCAATACCTGGGGTATGTTTCAAGGGATGCAGATACATTTCTGGACCTCATGGAGTTCTCATGTCTCCATTCTACAAGGACCTTTTAGATGAACATATTTTGGGCCAAGTATTAGAGTTGATGAGGCCATGTGGTAAAGGATAGGGTCACTAGATCATGTGGTAGAGGAGATCACACAAGTAGATTTGTGCTTAAAAAGGTTTCTGGACGCCTCAAAAGGTTCAAACCCCAAATGCAGCAGTACCTACAGGTCTTTAGGCAACTTTCTTGACTTGGACCTTGAAATAGAGCATTTGACTGACTTCACGACCTTGTGGCCCAATGCCTTTTAGTCGACTTTATTATCAATTGCCTATTGAGATATATGTGGCTGTACAACAGCTACGACATTTTGTGAGCTTCCCAGCAAATGAAAAACACCTTGTCCTGACTTTTTGCACGGTGGCAGTCAATGGTAAGTGATTTCTGTCGACAGCTACCACGTCCTATTACAGCTGGCAGTGAAACACCACTGGATACTCGTGGTTCATCCGCACCCAGTAAAACAATGGCAAAACATCACACCTCCAACCCCTGTGTTTTCTAGACACACCTGCCTCTCCTATAAACACCCCCAGGGCACAAACCAGCAGCTTGACACAAACTGCATCTACCTGCCAGTTGTTTACAGCACTGTGAAATAAGCAGCAAGCAGTGAGTACTGTACTGGTGTTCGGTTCTCCCTCGATTTTCCGCGACAAGCAGTGCTAAACACCAGATTATATATAAACCCTGAGGACTCCATCCATGCTACAGCTTGGCTAGAAGTAAATGCACTAGTCAGGAGAAACTTTTCCTGTCTACACCCTGTCTATGTATAAGCACACAGCCAGAATCTAAAGTAAATCAGTAAACATCAATGCTCCTGTACAGCATCTGAGGGGTTGGGTCTTTATTTGTACCTTGAGGAGGTCCTGCCTGCAGCCTGTTATTACTTTCAGAGATGTTTCCATTTATGTTGCAGCTACTGGTGGCTCTGTTATATAATGTGAATCATTAGATTGTATTTATTTATTAACTGATCTGCAGAATTTTACAGATAAAACAATGTTTCCATCTGCCACCAGGGTTATAAATAAATAGGTGGCCTTTTTGTGCCAGAAGTTTAACAAACAAACAAACAAACAAACAAACAAACTCCTGCTTCATTGGCACAGTCACAGAATTACTGAAATCTTCCGAATTGTCCAGATACTTGCAAGGCTCCTGCCGCAATCTTGCAGCACCCGTTCAAACAGAAAAAGCAACAATCTTACACCCCATTTTTTATCTTTGCAGCACAGAAGACCATTCACTTTGCAGGTTTGTATGTTGTATCTGTGTATGTGCAAAAAACAAAGGAAAATGTACCTGTCTGTGTGAAACCATGCAAATAAATTATGCACCAAATCAAGGAAAACACAGATAGGGACATTAATGTTGCATTTAGTTCTGAAAGAGATGAAATTCACGGGCACTTGCTCCAATTCTATGTCTCAAGAAACATATATTGCACTACATAGAAGCTCTCCTCATATATTTCTCGTGGTTTAACTGTTTCCTTCATTCACAGCTGGCAAAAGGAACCTGACACTCCGTTTTCGGTTTACATTAATGACAAGGAAGCATTCAGATTTCCCTCCCCTTCCCATATATATTTGAAAATTTCAAGTGCAAATCTTCTGCACTTACACTGTGAGGTCACTGACCTGAGCAAACTGTCCAAGTCCCATGCAAACAAGTCCCAGAAGGTCCAGAACCCCAGCACTGGTGGGGTTCCTCGGAATTCTACACGGACTCTGAAATGTTTAAATAATATTAGAAGAGGACTCTGTTTAGATTGCACTCGAGTGCTGAGATGAACTAACACAAACCAGGAAGTCTACAAAGTGACTGGTGTTTTATCACCTGGCTGGCTTCAAAGTGCCTTAAAAGCAGCCAGGTTTACCATCACTTACTTTTAAAGGGGGAGAGGCCCTCCATGGATTATGACAGGTGACTTTGGAAAGGAGCCTCCACCCTGCAATGTCTCCATGCTATCTGGATGTGGGTGGGAACAGGCTGAAGAAAGAGGTTAAACCTTAACTCTGTGTCCCAGCTCTGTACTTTCCAGTCCACTTCAGTCCTTTAACATTATATAAAGCTGATTTGATAAGTGCAGTGTTAATTGGTTCACAAGGCAAACCTCCCAAAATGTTCTCTTCTCTTCATTTTAACCCTGCCCCAGCAACAGAGTGAGCAGGAAAAATGCAAACAAGTTTAGGTTGGCCTGTTGTTCTTCTCTGCCCTGTCCTGTCCGCTCCCTGTCAGTGCCACAGCTCAGCAGGAATGTCAGGGGGTGCCTGGAGATCCACACATCATTGAAAGCCAAGCTCCAAGTGCAGGTGGGGAGGAACAGCTCCCAGGGGCAGCGCAGGGTGTGGGTACCTCGGTGCAGATCAGGAATGCTGCTGGACAAACACTCCCTTCACAAGTGCTTTTGTTTGGGGGTTTTTGTTTCCTCTTTGGGTAAAACAAATGTAGATGTTGGGCCAGATTTGTCTATGGAAGCAATACCCTGAAGCCAAACTGTGTGCAGTTTGTATTTATTCCAAGGGCAGCCCCTTTGCATATCCTGCAGAAGCCCTTGAGCATTACAAAGCCAACAGAATCTATGAATTATTTGGAGCAGGCAGTGCCAAACAAAGTGCTACCAGGTATCCTATACTATACAAACAACAGGAGACAGAGAATACACGATGTTTAGCTTTCACTATAACACCAGGTAAGTTTCCTTCTGTGTAAAATCACTGAGCAAGCCCTTAACTCATTTCTTCTCATCCTGTGGCAATGAGTTCCCCTGTTCCACCTACATGCTCCTGCATGAGAAAAACCATCTTTTAGCACCTGACATCTTTCAGTTTTATGTCTCATATTAGTAGGTAGGAAGAACACACTCTCTTCCTGTAAGTTTTCCCTTTTCTTGTCACTGTCAGAAATAAAGTTTTGGAAACAGACTATTAAGACCAAACTGTCATGAAGATAACAGCAACTTGGGAAGAGTAATACTGACAGCTCCTCTTCTTTTCCCAACCACTGATGTTGGGAGTTTTCACTTATTTTGATCAAGGCCAAGAGCGAAGGGAATCTTGCTTCCAAAAGCAGGTCAGGCTGTGAAACTAATGGGCTCCTTTGGGACGTGAGAATTGGTATTCACACTTTTCTAACTGCCCAGGAATCAGTGTGGCCCATGCCTCTGTGTTACCCTGGTCGAGATCTGCTCTTCAGGCATGTGGTTTTGCCACATCTTGCACCAGTGTCAAATGAGGTCAAACAGCAAGAGAGCTGTCTCCTTCTGCCTCTGCAGCCTCCCCATCCCCTCCTCTTGCTCTCTGCCTCCCAACACATGTATTTACCGCCAACGATGCAGAGGAGCCCCAAATAAAGGTGGGACTTTTCTCTCCTACACCGGTGGTCTTCACTGCTCCACGTTCAAAATTAACCACAGAAATTGGCAGGAGGAAGTCAGGGCCCTTTTGTATGAAAATACTTCTCAGCACAACGAAAATCAACAGTAAAGGTATTTTTTAAAGGATGATGGGATCCTTTAAGAGAGGATACCGGACAGCTTCTGTTCTAGCACAAATCTCTACATCAAGTGTCTAGGTCTGATATTGAAGCTACATCAATCTTTTTCTACGTAATAAAATTCTGCAATTCCTGGTAGCCTCAATATTTTTCCTAGTTTTTTTTTTTTTTGTGGTTTTTGTTGGTTTGACTTTTTTTAATACAAAAAAATAAATAACAACCATTTCAGAGCACTTCTTAATACCCAGGATTTTTTAGGTTTGTTTAGTAGAGACAATGAGTAGGAAGGAGGGAGGAAGGAAAGATTTGGGGGTTTAGGATGTTTCCTTTTTGGTGCAATTAGTTTTGCACTACAAGTCCTGGACAGATTCAGAAACTAAACGTGACTGAAAGGGAGGGAGACAAAATGAAAGGAAATTAAATATGGCTGTGAAATTAAACCAAAAGGAAGAAAGAGAAAAGAAGGGAAGAAAAAGCAAGTGCTTGGGCTGAAAGACAGAAAAGCTAGACAACAGAAAACAGCTCTCTAAGCATCCAGAAATACTTTAAAAAGGTTTCCTGTAAAAGCAAGGAATTTAGGAAACTCTGAACACACTTAACTACATTCCCTGATGAAAAAAACCCCAAACACTCAGACTGAAGGCTCCACTAGGCTCTTTGAAATAGGTGATTTCACAAGAAGTCTGAATCAAGAGCGAAAGGATGTAAATTTTCTTGTTTCTCAATAGCTGGGAGAAAAAAAAATATCTTTTTCTCATTTTCTTACATCTATTTTTTTTATTTGTGTGGAGAGTCTTGTAACTGAGTCAGCAGATGGGAATTTAGGACACCTGGGTTCATTCTCATCTGTGACACTGAGGTCTTGCCTCTGTCAAGTCTCTCTTTGTTGGTACCCTGGGTTCCTCCCCTGCACAAGGTGCAGTAAATCTTCCTCTCCTCTTATCTTGGGCTTGAACTGAGAAATCTCACCAAGAGTTCCATATTACCTGGCACACAACGGCCCCTTCTCTTCACCAAAGGTGTGATCCTATCCCAGGGCCTGTACTCCAGCACTTCATGCTGATCAAGGCAGAAATCTTGTGCTTCTCAACCAAAACTGTACTTGCAGCCTCTCGAAGCTGGCTCATTTTTAGCCCTTGGAACAAACTCACTGCTTGTAGAAGACCATATGAACATAATGGATACATTTTTCACAAGATAGCTTACAGGGACATTTTACTATGGCTCGTAGAAGTCCAGCAAAGCACTTTTCCCGGTGGATGATCTATTCCCTGCAGCTGAGCGGCTTCATTCCAACACAAGATGCCAAAAGTCAAGCCTTTGAGGCTGCCTGATGGAAATGTAGCTGTGGATAGTGAGACACACCTGATCCCACAGCATCACCAACACCTGCAGTTTCACCCCAAGTCAGACACGATACCGCGCTTTCTCCTTCAGCTCCCAGATCCTGGAGTCAGCTGACCAAAGAGGAAAAGTTAACTTGCATGTTTGCTCACTCACTCCCTTCCCACTCCTGAAATAAATATTGTAAGGTAAACAAAAAGGCCAATTTATCATCTTGCACTCTCATTTGTAAGTAACTATGATATGGGAATTCGTGATGTTTTAATTCCCAAGGTCAGAAACTCATGGATAGTGTAAACTCTGAGGAATTGTGGCAATATCCATGGAGTTTCTTTAGATTAGTGAAATTACAATTGATACCAAAACTTCAGTCAAAACCAGTTCCGTGAACCACCTATTTTCCTACTGGAAATTTCCCACTCTTCTGTTGTTTCAAAATTCAGTGGAGTTCAGACAGCTTTTCTCCCTACATGTTCTCTAACTTACACCTTAAATCACTTCCCTGTTCCATCCTGATGTTCTATAGGAATAAAACTACTATTATATATGAAATACAGAATAAGGTGTCTCCTATAAAAGACATCACTCTGTCAGGAACACATTCTAAGTGGCACATTCAGTATGCATTTAATTTTCATTTACACTGCAGGCTCCATACCCACTACGCTGCCTGTATCAGTTTTTGTTTTCGTAACCTATTCCTGACACCCAACAAGAACTGGGAGTGCTGCTCCAGGATTTGGCAAGAAGGAACAGGTTGTGGATGAGCAGGTTTCTCTGACTCACCTACACGGATCAACAAGGAAAAAGAAAAGGGAGAGGGTGGAGATTGCAAAGGGAAAAAAAAGGGAGAGAGGAGTGACGTGTTCCTTTGGATGCGGTGTGTAATGCCGCTGGCAGACTGCCTGCTCCGGTGCCACAGAGTTCCAGACATGCCAGTCCAGCTGACTCAGCTCTTTGGAAGAAGGAAAGGGAAGGGGGAAATTTCTCCAACGTTTCTGATACCTGAGGGCCGGGGATCGCTGGGCTCTCCTCGAGGATCTTCCAACGCTTCTCTCACGCCACGGACTTCGGGGGTGTCCCCAGAGAGGTATTAGAGATGCTGACACAATAACCCTGTTCAGAGCTGCTTCTGTTCGTTCCAAATCCTGCCTCTGTGGTCGCTGGAAAATTCATCAGCACAGCTTTATCCCACAAACCAGAAATGTCAGGCCTTTCCTAGCCAAGGCTAACTGCTCTCAGACAAGACACTGTCTCCAAGGAAACGAGCAAAATGCAGGCACATGAAGGGTATCCAAGTGAGAGAGAGAGTCTATGGCCCATGTCACTTTTCTATATAAAAATTTCAACATCAGATTCTCGCAGTGTATTTTCTGCATGTGATTTATTTTTTAGAAAGACCTGAAGCCCTTAAATCCTCTGGGCTCTGTCTACCTGTGAGGCCAGCTCTATCCCACGAGGCAGCACCGTGCTGTCAGGAGCAGCCCCTGTCNGGGACACCTTTCACCAGACCAGGGTGCTCGAAGCCCCGTCCAGTTTGGTCTTGACTCGCACTCCAAATAAATGAGGCGGGAGGGAGAAAGTACCTATTTCCTGGCAAAAGGAACTGAAACACAGGCTAAGGCTTAGGCTGTCAAAGCCCCTAATTCTCATTGGAATCAAGCAGACCTCACTGCTCCTAAAGATAAGAGCCACATTGAACTAGCCCCAAAATGAGCACTGGGATGAGCCTGTCCTAATTCTTCAGTCAGGATTCTCACCGAGAGAGGCCCTTGACTGTCTCAGAGCACAAGAGAACCTTTATGCCTCTTGCTGGAAAAGAAGGAAAGGACATGTGCTTGGGAAGCACATTCCCCAATCCTTAACAGAGCAGCTGGCACCGCTCACTTGCAGCACTTCCCAGAGGAAGAACGACACTTGCACCTTGGATACAAAGAGCCCAAACACCCTGGAAGTAGAGGCTCTTCCACAGGGATAGCTCTGTGTGGCTGGGCAGCGTCCCAGCCAGGTGCTCGTTGTCAAAGGTTCAATAGTCAGGGCCTCACCAGCATTTCTCCAGCTTCAGGAATGAAGATAGAGATCTTGACTCGCTGTTGCAAGGCAGGGAGGGAACTTGGGGCACCCTGTCTGAAATCAACACAGCACAGTTATGCAAAACATGTGTGCAACTGGCATCTCTTGTGTAATCTTGGCTGCAATCAACCTCTCTAACCACTCCAGAAAGGAAGGAGGGGCAGAGGGTGGAGAAAGTTCACACTTAGATCAAACAAAAAATGGGAAAATATCCAGAGCGCTTTAGTCAGGTAAAAACACAGTTCCCTCTCATGGGAAACCTCCAGGACAAGTTTCCTTGAACTTCACACAGGGTTAAAAATAGGAGGAGAGTCACACAGAGTTCAGTACAGGTTCATTGTAAAAAAATCCAGACATTCTCATTTTCCTTCTTGAGTGATATCCATCAATATCTTAGCTGTAAGCCAATTCATAATTACAGGCTGCTGAGAGCTCGGGAGAATACAGCAGTAGCAGCTTTCCGCAACTCTGCTGTGGCGTGGGTTATGGGTTATTTTTGTCCCCCTTTAGTTTCTCTTGACTTCCTTTCCAGATGGCAAAAATACCTCTCTTACACCTTAAAACACTCATATGTTGTCAAAAATGTCAGGGGCGGGTCTCCATTTCACACTGCCCCGTAACACAGCTCCAGATATCAATGAACGAAGGCCTCACACCGCTGGTGGGTTACAAGCTCAAACATTCTCAAGCTGAAAGGTTTCACAAACTCCTTCAAGAACTGACAAAGGCCAGCTCCAAACGCTGGGTCTCCCTTCCCCAGAGGCGATTTGCAGAAGCTTTTTGCCCTTAAAAATCATTTTCTCAGGGGAAAAAGAGAGCCCAACACTTGTTTCCTCCTTAGAGCTGCTGTGATATTTGCTGCTCAGAGTATGTGCAAGAAGTGGTCCTGGTTTTGTTGAGACGAGGCTTGGTCAAGTCAAAACCATGTTTGCATCTCAAGTGCACAAAAAAGTTCTCTGTTACCTCTAGGATGTCTGTCAGCAAACCCAACTGCAGCTGCCCTGGTGGGCTGGCTCCTGGTGGGCTGCACTGTGTCCCTCAAGCTCATCCTAATGCAACGAGACACCCAACTCCCTGCACATGCAGCACCTGCACCTGAAATTCTGGGTTTGTATGGAAACGTGCCAACTTGAGCAGAAAAATACTGGATCTCTGAAACAATTCCTGATGACAAGGAAAACAAGGCTTCTCTAGCTGGAACTGAAAGGAGCAAAGGACTATAGATCTTTAAATACCTGAGCTGCTAAACCCTCACCTGCCAGCCTGTCCATAGCAGTTCTGGTGCAGAAAGACAAGTGATGCACACAAAGCCACCTTCGTGTTTAGGTCCCTCAATTTGCAAATTGGATCTCATGGGGGTTTTCCTGTTTCATTTTCTCATCGCTGAAAAACAGATAACAAGGAGGCAACAGCTCATACCCACTTCACACAGGCTGGGGGCTGATGGAATAGATAGGGGGTTTTAAAAGAAACGATGCAAAAATTGCAGGCTAAGTAGTAAGTCCTTTAGTATTATTAATAATCACCTTACTATTGTGTCTGAGATAATCACGCTGGTATCAGGGTATAATACCTCGGTGGTTATGGTAACAATACCAAGTTATTATTCCTTCCACTTTGTAATTATCTCATTTCACTATTGCACAAAGGCTAAGTAAAACTAAGGAGATCATGTTCAACGCTGTGCAGCAGGGGCACCAGCACCACTGAGCACTCTACGATGTACTTACACGACCTTCATTGCAGCAGTAAGTGTGTGCCTTGCAATGATTCCCGTGCTGCCCTCTCACCAGCTCAACTAGGTGGAGAAGTGCTCTTTATTTCCATTTTACTGACAGGCAACTGAGGCAGAGATAAGGTTAAAGGGTCTACACCTGTACTGGCCCGTGTTTCCAGAGCATCAAATGACTTTGCAATTTAGGTCCCTCATAAATGAGTGAATAAGAGTAGCAAAAACATTCAAAATTAGTAATAAAAAAGAGATGAGAGGATTGAAAGATAAAGACAGTGCCAGACATATGACTACAGTCTATCACAGTGTAAACTGAGCACAGGAATTACTCACAGTCACAAAAGACAGTGTTAGGAAGAGCAATAATCTGCACCAAAAGAAAGAATAGTTAAGGTTAAATATCAGGATGAGAGTCACAGCTATAAAAAGCAGATGGGAAGTGGAATTGTCTCCCTAGGGAGCCAATAGAAACAGTCTCTCTGGATGTTTAAAAAACAGGTTAGGCATGGTGTTTAGAAGGACTGCTGCTCTATATGCAGAAGCCTTACCACATCCATGCTTTTTTCATGCCAGCGAAATCCCACATATAGCACTGTGGCAGAATAAAAGCCCAGAGGAAAAACAAAGTCCCTGTCTCGTTTTCTGCTCCAGAGCAGGATGGCTGGCCTAGGAACTGGCAGCTCCCAGCAGCACTCTTTAAATTGCAGCCCAGTAGAGCAGGACCAGGTGCTTTGTTCTGTTCTATGTGGCCCGAGGCAACACAAAGAGGGACAGAACCTGGGTAATGATGCCAGGATGTGGAGGGGAGACAGGAGACACACAGAAAACTGATGTCACACGACACAAACTTCCATCTCGGCACAGGTATTTCATCAGGAAGGAACCGGTCACAATTAATGAGGGATGGCCCCATATGAATCTTACACCACGATGCTGCTGTCTAAACAAGGACCTTGTTACCTCCACCTCCTCTACAGAGACCTTGCTGGAGACACAGCAAGGCCATTGTCCACCGGGAGAGACAGCAGGAGGGACCAGACCAGTCCCACAGATACCAGGATAAATCTTAGCACCTGCTAATGAGCTGTGAACTGACATTTGGAACGAGAATACTCCCACGGTGTTGGTGTCTCATCTCTCGGAGAATGGGTGAGCCCTTCCCTATCCAGCCCCCAGGCACTAAAGGAACAGGCCACCTCCTGCTTGCACTGGGGCACCACAAGAAACAGGGAGCTGCAGGGCATCTGTTCCTGCTATCTCAATCACACACTCCAGACAGGAGAGGGGGGGAAAAAGAAAAGCTGATCCCCAGTCCTAAGGGAGAGAGGGATTCATGAGGTTGGTACATAGCCCATCTACCTTTGCTTGCCAGGACTACTTCTCCTGCTTCTCTGTTTTATCTGTTGGAAACAGATCTCCTGCATTGAACAGTTAAAGACTGATTCCTAACTACTGCAGATAAGAGGGAATCTTTACGGAATTTCAAGACTTTTAAAAGTCCAAAAATAAAAGTGAACACTCCTTGCTTTGTGTGGAACCATCTCTTTTCACAAGCTCCCCTGAAAACATAGCCAAAATGTACTTTCGCTGGAATGATCAAGATCCTACAGTATCTTTAAATCAAAGACTTCTTTGATTTAAGATTTCTCAGTGGTAATTATGCTCTGTAGAAAAGACCAAGCTTCTATACTGAGTTAATTCTTAGCATAAAAGATAATCTTTCCATATAGCTGATACCAATATTTATCACAGTAGAGCTTCTGGAGCTGAGGAGGACCCCTCTACTCCAAAGATCAGGTGCAGGTGGGGCTTTAGCAGAGCATGGGATACAAGTGGGCTCCAGAGGATTAAATGTTCAACAAGGACCTCAGGGGATAAAGCCCTGGCATAGCAACCTCCTAGCCCTGTACACATTTTGAGCTTTAAAAATGCACACGCAAATAAACGGAGAGCAGAATAGCAGAGATTTTAGACACTCTCCAGCATGGAGGGAAGGCCTCTAGGTACTGGAAGCACTAATGAGAAGCAGAGCTGCTGCAGGATTGCGCACACGCTCACAGCGGTTTGGAACCCGCAGTCCGATAAGAAAAACCCAAAACGATTTTGTGACGAGGGTAATTCAACTGAGTTTAACTGAAACAGCGTAAGAAAACCTGAGAGGAAGAGCAGCTCTGCCTGATTAAATAGAGCTCCAAGTATCAGATCAACAGAATAAATACCCACCAGCTCATCACAACCAAGGGAAGATGCTGTTTGCTAAGCTATTTTGAGAAATGGGATTGGTATGCAAAATACCCCCTTGCCTCCTCACATACACCTTTGATTTTTAACAGATAGTATCCTATGTGTTCGCTTTTCATTTTTTTCCCCATTCACAAAGTGTTTGAGTCAGTCCAGTTCAGAGTGTAATGAGAACTTCAGATCCTTCTAATTATTCAGATTCTTCTAATTATGGCATTCCCATCCTCAAAAACACGTTTGCAGACTAGATACTGGGCTTTTTGTGAGTGGAGATGTTAACAGTGGCAAAAGTTTCCCCAAGATGAAAAAGAGCAGTTTAAAACACTGAGTCTTCGTTATTCTTAATAACCATCCTTGCCACTGTTTCAGTAATTCTCACTGGCTTTTGACAGCCAGGAATCCACGCACAGCATTGTGTATTCCAGCACTTGTTCATCCAATTTTTCAGCCAAACGGAGCCACTCACAAGCGGGACTCTCCCAAACATGAATTGAGGCAGGCATGTCATCAGGATTAGGGAACTGCTTCCTTCTGCCTCCGAGCACAGTGGCACACACAGATATCACCCTCAGTTCTGCCATCCAGCTCCAGGCGTGTGGGCACCCGGGATGGCTCCCTGCCACCCAAGAGGGGCTGAGAGGAAAGTCCTCGTGGATGAGAGGAGATGAAAAAGATGGACTTGCAAACCAACAAACATAGAAAGAGTTTCCACGAACGGGGCATTTTCCTTTTTAATTATACGTGCTTTTTATCCTGCACACCGTACATAGTTTGCTAGGATTGTGCTTTTGGGAGTTTTTGCCTAAGCCTTTCTTTTCAAAACAAATGTTTTCTGCTTTTCTTTAGCCAATAAAGTGGTACCATTAGCTCAGTGCTATTGAAGAGCTGGGCAGAAACAAACAATGTGCAGCAGCAATGCAGGAAGAAGAGGAAGAAAAATAAATATTTATTAAAAGCAAAAAAATTGTTTGGGGGGGGACACTTTCTAAGCAGGAAAGAAGTAGTTTGGAAGCAAATTTTAAAATGTATTGCGAGGAAAAGCTTCTGTGACAGGAAAAAATAATAATCTGACAACCTATTTTTTTAGGAAGAAACAGACAGTAAAACTGCTTTCATATATGAATAACACTTACATACTCCCACAGTAATGAAATATGGCTGAAGCTGCCAAGTAAGAAGAAAAATCAGGAAATTCCAGTATTAAGGTTCATGTGGACAGCTTGTGTGGACACATGACGAGATTTGCACACAGGACCATCTTTAGTGCAATGGATGGATGAGTCTCACTTAGTCAAAACCTACCCCAAGTTTTGTTTTGTCCTTAGCAAGTGATCCCATCCCTTATTTCCAACTTGCTGCCCAAGCCCTGCTCTGAAAGCTGAGGTGCCTGTGTTTGCTATGGGCTCTTCCAGATCGCTCGGCACTGCAGCCTTGACTTTTTCAAGCACTGTCTGAGCATTTATATTTACAACAGCATTATGAGGGGAGGGCTGACTCAGGTCCATTTTAGACACAAGGGAAATCCACACCAAAACATAACTGCTAAGTTTATGTGCCCCTTTGAGGATGCCTGGCTTTTTGGGGTGAAACAGCATCAGGCTGTCAGATTTTTCAAAGTATGGAGGTCAACATCTGGGTGCTTTAACCATCAGATTGACCTGTCAGATCAGCTGCCCTCCTCAAAACTTCTGGAGTTTGTTCATTAACTGCCTACAGCAGGATTTCTCTCATCCAGTTTGTCTTTGCCTTTGTCTTGTGCAATTCCAGAGGGGATGGAAGAGACAGGCACGTCTCAGGGTGAGATAGCAGGTACTCTGTGAATGCCATCAGCAGACTGCCTCTCCCTGGATGTTTTCCTCTTTAAAACAGCAAAAGCCAGGCAAGGTGAAGCCAAACCCTGCTGGTTTGTCCAATGCATCCTGTGGGAGGGGGCTACCAACTTCTGCCCCAGCACTCCACAGCCTGTCCTGACATTCCTGTCCCGGAATCCCTCTCTGGCATCTCTCCTGTATTATCTGGGTTGTGGAACTATGGAGTTAATTCTGAAAACAACACCTGAAAGTCCTGTAAGTACCTTGAGGCTCATGCCCACTCTTAGTGTAATTCTGTGCACGAATCTCTCCCCAGGCATTATCCTACTGAGGTCCTGAAGGCATCATTATATTCCTGAAATCAAAGCAGCTGCATGTGGGAGGAAAATACAGACATAAAGTTCATCAGAACTCCGAATGTCCGCAAAAGGTAAATAATCGCAGGAGTAAATCACTGCAAGATAAGTCCTTAATTATTTAGGGCTAAACAGCAGCAGCATTACAGATGCGAGGCAATATTTAGTTAACCACTCATCCTGGGAACACTTACACAGGAAAATATCATTCTGCACAAGAAGAGGAGGCAAAATGTAGATTATGATGCTTCGAAACATTTTAGAATCAACAGGAAATAATATTAAAAAGCATGAACAAACATCAATGCAAAGGAAAAAAAAGAAGATGTAATTTTTTTAAAGTTACTAGTAGTATCAGCTATTTCAGATATCTCAGAGATGCTTCTTCCAATTTCTGCTTTCATCTACATTTCCTTATTTTTTTACCTTTCCTGTTGTACTCTATGAAAACTGCACTAAGCACAGGAAGAATTGACTAAAAAGCAGCAGTGAGAAGGTGTCACTGACTAAGTGGTGACACAAGCAAAGTGCTCTCAAATCCACAAATCAAAGTAGCTGCCAGAAAAAGAAAGAGATATAACAAAATTCTTCAATTCCTTTATTGCATAATTTGCCTTCCATAGTAGTTTAAAACCTTATTGGGAACGAGAAAAGATTAAGGGGTTTTGCTTTGGTATTTTATTCATTAATAGTGCTCTCTTATTTAAGGAGGAAAAGAATATACATACAACATTTAAAAAAAAATTGGTGTTGCATTTATGAAATCATGCACCAGATTCTCAGCTGGTGCAAAATAGAAATACTTTCCTTGCTTAGGGGATGTAATTCCAATCTCCATCAGCTGAGGATCTGATCTAAAGAGCTTTTCTCTTATAAATATAAAAATATATTCAGACTCACCTCAATTTAGACACTAAGCATACCAGATTGAAACTGGCTTGAAGTGTCATATTCCAAAACAGTTTTCAACCTCTTCTTTCTATATTTTATCCAATATCCTCTTTTCTGGTCAGAAATAGCAGAAGATGTAAACATTGACAGAATCACAGACTCATTTATGTTGGAAAAGACCTTCGCTGCAGTTACCGGATCTGCTGTACCTTCCAGGCCTACTTACAGGCTTTGATGTGTGCTTTATTAAAGCAGAGTGCTTGTATAGTACACTGATGTGAAACTGTTTAAAGTCCCTAGGGAATATCTACCCATCTTTTCCATGATCCGGGTGTGCATAAGCCAACCCAGCACGGCACAGACAGGCAGACACCTTCACTTCCATGCTCACGTCCAGAGGGGCATTTCACCTTTGTGCAGGGGGCTGCCAGGTTTTAGGGCAATAACCCATGCCTTAACTCTTCACCTGGGAGTGCTACTCTAACAATTGCCTTGGTGAGTATCAGAGCACGTGTCTGTTCCTGCTGGCCCTCTGCTGAAAGCTGCTGTAGCTGAGTGCTGAGAGAGGTGGCACCTTCTCCAGCGGAAACAAAGCCTAAAATTACAAACTGAGCAGAGCTGAACACAGCTAAGTCAGTTAGGGAAGGAGCTCCAGGGGAACTCGCGTGCTAAGCAGCTTAGGAGCCTTCTGAAAATCCCACACCTTTCCATTTCATCCTCACGCAAAACGCAGAGCCATCAGCCACGTGCTCTTCACACAGGAAGAACAATCTCTATCAATGGCAGTTTCTAGGTAATAAAATCTATATTCATGTTATGAAAAGGTCTTCAGCCGCAATGTTCGTGCTCTGTAATGTGGGATATTTTTTTGTCACAACTGCCTTTTTGTTTTAATTGTGAACATTTGTATTGTGCTCTGGTTTTTGTTAAATTTCCTGTTGAAACTACAGTTATGGTCAGATGTGTGAAAACCGCACCTCACAGTTGCACGGACATTTTCCCTTCTGACTTTCAGATCAAATCCAACTCAAGCAATTATCTTCCAACCTAGTCCCACTCTTATATTCCCTTGGAAGTTCATGTCTTCTGTCAGCATTTTCCATCAATACAGCCTCCTGCATATTCCCAAGTCTACCCGGAGAAGCTTACTAGCTTATCCTTCTCTATTCTTGGAAATGCCAAGGCAACACTGTATCCTAAGACCAACTCAATGCTCGTAAACCAGAAACTTCTACTGAAGTGAGGATGGCTCTGTGGAAGAAATACATGTAAAGAGTCAGAAAGCTCATGTAGGATTTCTGTCCACCGTTGCACTTCAACCACTGTGTTTCAGTAGTCACACATTTGCTAACACCTCAGAGAAGTTCATCTGTAATGCTGTCACTTGTAACCAGTCCAATTATCTCTGCTCATTCAACAAGGAAACACACAGCCTCTCGTAAATGGCCTGAATGCACAAGCTGAACATTCAGGAGGTACAAACGCAGCAAGTTGAGGTCTTACTCAGGAGTCCTACCCAGATGAGTAAGAGGGCAGAATGCAGCCCCTCGGTGCAGGAACAGGGACTGAAACCACAGCAGACCCCGGTTGCTGGGGCTCCAGCACGACTACCAGCACGCCGCTATGAGATCGGTATTTCTCGACAACTTATCAAGAAACTATATTAAGTAGACTTGGTACAAATGTGATGCTATCACTCAACAAGGCAAGAGACACCCAATCTCTCTCGATCACCTTCGGCTCTAGGGTGAGTGCCACGAGCTAGGACTTTACAGCAAGACTGCAATTTAGAGGGCTTTGAAAGATGAACAAGTTTGAACTCAACCAGCATATGGCATTTATTAGATGAAGAAATGGGTATGAACTGCAAAGCAGGCTTCCAAGAGCCCACAGTTATTCTTTGTGATCTTTGGAATTTCACAGCCACTTTGGGGCCCGGAGTGTCAAAACAATCTGCCAGCGAAGCCGGGATACACCCAAGGAGACATTGAGAGGGAAATGCGATAGCATCAGCAGAGGAGCTCAGTTACACAAAAGGAGAGGTGTGGCTGAACCACAACTTTTCTGATTCACATCAAGGCTTCCCCAAAGCTGAGAGCTGCACTCTCTGAAGAGGATGGTACAGACCCAGAGCTACACTTTATTTTCACCACCTGCTTCACTGGGACGGTAGTGACAAAGGAAGGAAGAAGTGTGAGGAGAAGCCAAGGTGGGCTCACCAGAGTGTGTCCTGAGGTGTCCTGTGAGGGCGTCCCTCCGCCGGCAGGCGTAGCTACAGAAGGGACATTTGAACGGTTTCTCCCCAGAGTGCAACTTGATGTGCCTCAGCAGGTTCCCCTTCTGGGTAAAAGAAGCTCCACATTGGTTACAGTGGAAGGGGCGTTCACCTGGAAGGGAAGGGGAAGGGAGAGAGCTGTCAACACACATCGGAGGATGCACAGAGGCCATTTTCCCACTCTGTACCAGTGCCAGCGCACATGGGTACAGTCCCCACCACCACCATCACACGGCACTTCTAAAGGCAGAGGCCGTTTCTTTTTGCACAATGGGCAAAGCCTCCAATAGTGATTTGAGGCTCTTTCCTTGAGGTGAGCAATGCTTCCTGGTTTTCTTGGAAGTTCTTCATATCAGAGCTTCTATCCTTTATAAAAGATGAGCTCTGCTGAAAATTTAGATCCATAGATGTGGTTTTGTAGTATTTACTTCTATGGTTTTGCTCTTATTTTTAGTATAGGTCCAATCCGTATGGGTATTTAGAGCTGATCATAACAATTGGACCTTAGCAAAGGTGTTTAGGTCTTTGCTTCAAACCAAACCTCTTGCTTGCATTATACTTTAACTGACAGCCCTTTTAAAAGGCTGCTTTGCACTGCTAGAGTGACATGGAGGGAATGGATGCAAGTGAGGATCAGGGCTGCAAGCTCTGGGCAGAACTAAGAGTTGAGAAAAATCTTACACCATTAAACTGTGAAACTGTGAAACAAGCGAATTTGCACTCTACATAAAACAAATTAAAAAGACTGGTTTGATGAAAAAGGAACAGAAACCCTAGACCTTACCCTAACACTTCACCCAACGTGTTCACACACACTCACACACACATCCAAAGCTTATTTTCACATTAAGCCTTCATATTTGCCATAGCCAGTGGGGATTGGGTCCATTAAAAAACCCCCACCTTTTAAAAAAAATTATTTGGAGAAAAACCCCTGACAAACTCACACAGGTTTTGTGGAACATTATCAAAACCATACTCTATATCAACATTTGTTGAGGACAGTCAGACTGTTCCAGCATTCTTGGGCAGGCACTCAGCTCTAATCATCTGCTCATGTCCTGCTGAGCAAATCAATTGGACACAAGCATATACTTGTGGTGGCCACTTGCCCACGTGCTTTACTGCAGCTGGACTTTGGATCACAGAATCAAAGAACAGTTTGGGTTGGAAGGGACCTTAAGAGACCATCTCATTCCACCCCCTGCCATGGACAGGGACACCTTCCACTATCCCAGGTTGCTCCAAGCCACGGCCAACCTGGCCTTGGAGGCCTTGAACACTTGCAGGGATGGGACAGCCACAGCCTCTCTGGGCAACCTGTGCCAGGGCCTCACCAACCTCACAGGGAAGAATTTCTTCCATATACCTAGTCCAAAGTACATCTGGAGATTCAAATGGAAAGAGAGGGAGGAAGACAGCCCTTACAGATGTCCACAAGCAATTCTTGTGTCAGTGGTTCAAATCACTGCCAGGACTGCAGTCCTGCCAGGAGGGCAGCAGAAGGTGTGCCATGTATATGCCATAGCTCTGCAACTTCATTTCACACTGGGAGATGGAAATCACATCTGAGACCACTGCAGAGGCACTCAAGGAGATACTAAGGTTCCTACAATCCCACCAAGAGCATCACAGAGTAATGATTAAAAAAAAAAATCACAGCATAAAGCTCTTCTTCCAATACACTGAACACAAGCTCATTAGAATTGATAAAGAGTTTGTGGTTTCCCTTTCAAACTCCCACACTATACTTAAAGGATCTGATTAGCCATTATCTTCTTTTATATCATTTCAAAATGTCCATAACAGAGATATGTAAAGAGACTGCAGCAGAAAAATACATGGTTGGTTTTTTTTTTTTCTGTTTTGCTTTCGCTGTCTGAGAAAACAGGCAAAACCCTTTCCTTTGACACGTTTCTGAGAGTTCTGGAATGATAGCTTCAGTTTCAGGATGACAACATGAAAGAAGCTAGCACGTTTCTTACCGAGTTTAAAGTCTTTCCTTTTAAACTCCTGCTGTATTTAAAACCACGCAGTTACTGTGTTTTACCCACTACATCACCCACTTATCTCTGACATTTTGGAGGCCACATATGAGCAGGTATTACTTCTCGAAAAACTGGCTGCTGAAGAGATGCTAAAAGCTTTCAGTCAGGAATTCAAATAGTCACTGCACCACAGTTTGATGGCAAAGATGACATGAAAACACTCACCACAAAGTCACCCGTAGTCTGCTCCTCTCTCGCAACAGACAGAATCTGCTCCGATAGCACACTTTACCTTAAATAACCTTTGTATCTATTTAAAGCCAGCATGAATTCATTCTTCCTACCGGCTTCATTCCGGGTAAATAGCTGCTTTGATCTGTTTGTTACACTTCTGTCCAATCATTCGATTCCAGCTCCTTGTTTAAGCTGCAGGCTTGTGGGATGCAATTTTGGTCACACCTTCGTGCTATTGATTAGCAGCTTTTACATTTAGCACAGCTAATCTGAGAGGCCATTATCCAATAGAAGGGTGCACAAAGAGAAGTAAAGGCTGAATAGCAGGAAGATTCTGTTGGTTTTCCAAGAACTGTGCTGTCTGATGCCCGCTCCAGATACTAGCAAACAAGCCTTCTTTATCACTTCAATGCCTTGAGAACGCTGTGTTCCAATTATTTCTCCCGCTGCCTTTTCCTAGTAGTTTGTAAACTGTTCTCCAGAATTATTACTTCCCAGTAACAAAATAACAACCTTGATGTCCTTATTCACCGCCCTTACTCTTCTGCGAAAACGAAGTTTTTATCCATAAGCTGAAATCAATCACACTTCAAACCAAACATCCACTCACAGACAGTCTTTAAACACAGCTTTTCTCTCCATGACGGTTCCTAACTGTGTTTAAAACGTTTTTCTGTCTTTGGGGGTGATGGCAGCACAGACATACCAGAATCTATAGCCTTATGAAAGGTGGCACACACGACTCCAAGAGGGTAATGACAATTATAAGCACGGTGTGCTTCCCACCACTTAGAGCTATATATTTACTGCTTGACTCTATGTACTTATACTGATTTATTAAAATAAGAACTCTGCTGAAAGGTGATCAAGCAAGCTTTGTGCTTTTCAGCACTGGAAACTATGTGATTGCAATGTAACTGCAAAATACTTTTAGTCTACTCTAAGTATTAAACCTTCTCTGTATTTTTGAGCTAAACCAGGGCAGAAAACCCTCCAACTTAGTGACTTTCAGGGTGGCGAGAGGGGGAGGGACAGCTAACCAAACAAAAAAGATGTCTCTTTTCAACTCCAGATTTAGAATCCAAAGCCAGACAAAACCAGGAATGCCTAAAAAGCCTTGCTCTCCAGCACAAGGAATTTAATTATCTAAAGTTACTTCAGGAATGGACAAGGCAAGGTAAGCCAGAGCTGCCAAGTATTATCTTTCCTAAAGGCTTTGTAAGAGGGGCTTGTGCCAGGGAATAATTAGATTAATAAATAAATACATCCACGGGGTTTTATCTCTTTACAGTTAAATAAAATACTAATTAAAAGGCACGAGTTCAGATATTTACCTCTAAATTACAGTAAAATACTGCTGAAACCTTGTAGTTCATTGTTTAACATGCATCCATTACCGTTATGTCTCCTCCAGGGAAAATAATGATGAATAATAATAATAATAATAATGAAATATTCCTGGTTTTGAGTTACACCCATATCTGAAGTACACAGGTTAACCTGCTCTTGTATAAACAAACCCTGAGATGAATGGTGACCCCTGAAGTCACGACAAGCAAGACATGGGCCTTTCTTTCACAGTATCTTTAATATGTGACAGCTGGATGGAGACTTCACTGCACAAGCAGGCTGATACAACCTGAAACCAGGCGAATGAACCCATTACCTTCCTGCTAATAGATTTCACAGATGTCAAATGTTATTTCAAAAAGCAAACCGACTCCTTTTTCTGCTTAATTGGAAGCTTCCCTGCAGCATCGCTCTCCTTTCCCGCCCCGGCACGGAAGTGCTGCGCAGAAGTTTCGCTATGAGTTATCCTTCTTCGAATCTCAGACCAGTGCAAAACAGTGATATTTTCGCTGCAAAGCTCAGATATTCTCTGTATTAAAACAGAAATTTGACTAAGGACGTGGAGCCCACAGACCTGGCAACCAAGGAGACTTAGGTTTTCCCAGCCCTTGGCTGGTAACATTTGTGCCTTTGAAATCAAAGGGAGCCACTCACAAATTAATGCACTAGTTCTCAATAACAAGGCCAGGTTATTCCTACATAAAAACCAGCTCCAGTGGGACTTCAGCATCTGTCCTGGTTAAATGTACATCTGAGAACTCAACCTTTTTTGTGTGGCAGATACTTTTGATATGCAAAGTATAGCTTAAGTACTTCTCAAACGGGATTTTTTCTTTTCAGCCTCTTAACACAAAATTAGTGTGCCCATGCTGCCATCACAACGTATTTGCTCTTACTAATAATACTGATTTTCACCCTTCCACAAGAGGCTTTCTGCTAACGTTCAGTTAAAATGAAACATTTCTCCTGATTTATCAGATGCTGCAATTGCTCTGATCCTGCTGTGCCCCAGGAACAAAAGGGAAATACCAGCGATGCTCCCGACACAGTGACAGCTCCAGCTTGCCTTTATCCAAGTGAGACACAGAGCAGCAGACCTTGCTCCATTTCTCTGTTTGTTATTCCAGGGACCAGAACTGGTCTGCATACCTACTTACTGTTCCATCTGATCCTCTTAACAGCCTGCACATCACTTGAAATCAGTGATTTTAGCAGGGTTTTTTGTTGGGAAAAAACCTGCTTCCAGATAGGGCAATTTATTATAAAGCAGTAGTGACAAATCTCTCATGGAAAATTCCTGGGAAATCCTCGGTGATTTCCAAGTGTCCTCTGAACAAATTTATGACTGCATTCTTAAGACAGAAAAATCTTCTAAGTGAACTGGCAAAAATATCAGAAGAGTTTAGTTACTGAGTACTGCAAGTAAAACACATCCTTCTGCCGAAAGCAATTCCAAAAATCTCCCCTTCCTTATGCTTAAGCAGAAAATGAGGTGACTTTTCAAAAAGTTAGACTCCAGAACCTAAGTAGAAAACCAGACTTACAGAAATTTAGCCCTACAATTTTTGATTCAGTGCCAAATAGATTCACATCGCAAGAGACAGGAAGGCTGCACCAGGTTACAAATTAGAAATTAAACCAAATAAAACCTTTCTGCTGGCAAAATGAGAGAGGCAGTCCAGCGGAGTTCATCACAATGTGTTAATATGACCATTTGTTTGAATTTGCTCCTAGTTAGCTGCTTAGGCATACAAGGCTGTTATATGGAACAGCACAACTGGGTTTTTCCTCATTTATTAGTTGTGTCCTAAAAACTTGAACTCTGCGTGAAAAAAATTAAATTGCATTCAGAGCTCCAGGGTTGCATATGCTCAGTTATAACACTACGGGTGCTAAAGCAGAACTTGAACATTTCCCTCATGGGCACATAACTCATTTCACTGACTTACGGTACTGAAATGCATGTGGAGCCCAAGCAAAGATCTGAGACCATCCTGGAGTTAACACCCCAAAAAAAGCCTAAAAGTAACCTACCAGCAGCCCAAAGTGAGAGTGGGGCAAGGCTGAGATCCCCTCTGCCTGGGGACATGGCTGTGCTCTGCCACTGTCCTGCTGCATCCACACAGGGAAAGCATTTAATCTCTGGGTGTTATAAACAATGAGGATGAGAAGTTGTGGAAGCCCAGTCCCTGGGGGTGTCCAAGGCCAGGTTGGACGGGGTTTGGAGCGACCTGGCCTAGTGAAAGGTGTCCCTGCCCATGGCAGGGGGTGGAATGGGATGAGCTTTAAGGTCCCTTCCAACCCACACCATTCCGTGATTCTATGGTGCCAGCCTTCCCTTAGAAATTAAAAGCATTTCAAAATCTAGCAGTGGACTAGAGAAAGGACTGGACATTACAGCAGAGTAAAAAAAATACATTAAAAAAGGTCACAATTCACAGCAAAAGGGACCTCACAGAGCACAACACGTGGACCTCGCAGAGCACAGAAGCATCAGCATGGCTGCACCAGAGTATGGTTCCTGCTTTATCAAAAACAAAGAGCAAGGGAATTTTAATTCAGGCCCACAGCAGAAAGCATAAAGAGGTGGGAAATCACTGAAATTCCTTTTTGTTATCTCAGAAAACCTGGATTATTGGCCTCATCTTCTTCTCCCCTTTCCTCTACATCCCCAAGCACAAAGCCTGGGAGTATCCAGTGGCAATATTACATGACCAGTCCTCTCCTGCAGTAACAAAAGACTGATAAAGATCCTGCAACTTGAGGAATGTGCTGTGGAATATAAAATTTGGACCAAAAGAACATAGTATGGGAAAGGAAGAAAATAAATCCAGCTTGACACACGCTACTCTTCTGTCACAAGGATGTGGCACGTGAGGGAGGGGGTTACCCTGCTCACTAACACAGGGATTCCATCACAACTAATCAACTAATTCCCACACCGAGCATTTTATTTATTTTCTGTCAGCAAGGACAAATAAATAGAAAGGCCTTCTCCTGATGCCCATGCAGATTGCAAAAACACTTCACCTCGATCACCAGTTTTTCAGAGAAACACTGTGTTTGGCACAATCAGAAGAGCAGTGCCACAGGCCCCGTGACGGAAGTGCCGCAGACCAGAGCATCACTTAGACCACAATCCGAGGGATGAATGGGAAATCCCCAGCTTGGTCTATCACAGGGAGGGGTGACTGCACACCAGGATTAGAGATGGGACACTGAGCTCACCCACTCTGGCCTCATCCACGGCACAGACTATTTTCCCCATCCCTCAATCTGTTTGACTGAACCACCAAAAATGCAGCAGGGAGGACAACTGCTCTTCAGGAACAGAGGAACAATGGCTGGAGAAAAGTGTGCTCCCTTCTGAGCATAGCACAGCCAGAGCCTATGGCACAGCTTCTTGCCAAGCCTGGATTCCCGGTGCAAGGAAAGCCACACTCATCCCAGCACACACACAAATTACAGCCTCTGCCATGGACCACAGCATTCTGTGGATTTACATAAAATGCTGACAGGTTTTCGGGGAAGGGAAAAGGACTTCAGTTTACGCCAATGCAAACAGCTGGCCAGATCATGCTTTGGTTGTGTGCAGATAAAGAGGAGACTAGGGCAGGATTCAGCTCTCAAAACATACTTCAATTGGCTTTCAGAGGTAGGGATGTACATGCCAGTTGGATTAGCTGATAAAGAATGCCATCCGTTTTCACTCACTAAGGACAGCCTCCCTTCTCTCCACCATTCTCCCCTGGGTTGCAAAACCAGACTACCCACAGGTCAGGGCTCATTCCAGAGCTGGGGCCAGCCCATCACACCCCGCTGCTGAGGAAGTGGCAGTATATTTTAAAATACTGCACTTTAAAAGACAGATACCAGCATGTTAAAAATACTCCTTAAAATCCAGGATGTGGAAATCCAAGCAAACTTCTCCTTCTGTTGTGGACAGCGAAGTAGCAGCATGTATTAAAAAACAAATAAACAAAGTGGAGGGAAAAAAAAATCCTCTGCAAAATTACCCAACTGATTTACCGAGAACAGAGCACCGAGCTGCACATTAAAAGAAATGCCATTTCTATATGCTTGAAATCATCTGTATAGAACAGTACATCCCAGCTCCTCCGCTCTGACGGGAAAAGAGTCCGAGCTCTCCGAGGAAGCAGCAGTAGCCCGGAGGACAAAGCTACCAGTTATGCAATTGCTGCCCATGCACCCGCAGACGGCCGTCTCGCCCGCACGCAGACGGGATTTTGTTCCGTTCGCTTTGAATTTACACGTCTTCTCTAACATGAAAAAGGCAGCTTGCCCGTATTTAAGAGATGCACCAGCTCTTCAGTATCTCAGAAATGTAGACCATTTAATGAAGTACCTAAATCTAAATTTAGCACGGCTGGTTTAGCTGCTCGAGTTCAAATACGTGGACTCTGGTGCACCTACAATACATATGCTCAGATACGAGCGAGCACCAGTGAAAACTTTTCGGCAGGTTGAAAGCTGGAGACTCAGTCTGCTACATTCTTGCTTCTCTTTCCCTTTTCTAGTAATAGCACATCAAATTGTTAAGCAAGGTTTTGATTCTCCAGCTCATGCTTTTCCCCTCTCATAATTCCTGTGTAAAATCATGACTGCATCATAAACGATACTGCCGTGCTTGGCATTATACACTTAGGTCAAGTTATTATCAATACAACTTATATACAGGAGATTAACTGTGTAATATATATTTATTATTCCTCTGGACAGAAATTCCATTGATTTCTTGCCCATCAAGAACACACTACTTGACTGCAGACTACCAGGTTTACAAAAGGATTACACAAAGTCTTTCTTACTCTACTCTAAAACCCCATTTCTCTTTTTATATCTTCACAGATCTCAGTCAAGGTGAGTCTCTCACCCCATTAAACAATAGCAAAGATAAAAAGCAAAATATCTTTCACTTTGTCCAAAAAATATGAAGAACAAACACCCGCTGAGGCTCCACCACAAAAACCTGTGCTTAACCTTAATAAGATTTAAGTGTGTATCTAAAGTTAAGCTTATATTGAAGCCCTTCAGGTGACTTACATGTGCTTAAATCTCATAAAAGTTAAGCACAAGCTTAAGTGCTTTTTTGAATCAAAGGTAGACCGCTGCAAGCCAGAGAGCATCATCTTCTGGCAGCACCTGTACTTCTCTTGGAGGTGACTATTGCTCCCACCTGAGGAGTTGGCAGCACAGGGGGGTGAGTAGCAGCTTCCTGGGCACACCATTTTACCATACTAGTCCCCTGAAATACCGCAGTTTAAGCTCAAGGCCTCATTTTTCAATTTGCAAAGACCCACTCAATTGCAAAGGTTCCGTCTGCCTCTTGAATTCCCAAATCCACAAGCCTGGTAAGTTGTTTTGGGCTCCAAACAGTAGTAGCACTGATGGTAATAAAAATACAAGTGCTGGGAGAGAACAAGCATTGAAAGCTGCCTCCAAAATGGTATCGGGATGGTGTGAGGGAGCCAGGTGAGTGGCTCAGCTGAGGTCTCCCTGAGGGGGCTGTCACACAGTGAGCAGCAAGCCCACCCTGGCATCAGGATCACTGGGTAATGAGTGTCCCCTCCAGGGTTTGCTCATCCCAGGCCCAGCCACTTCCAAAAGAAGTGTGAGATCCCCAGGAAGCTGCTGGTCTTGTCCACCTGTGAGCACCTCCAAGAGAAGAACATCTACGACTCCCCTTAAAGGCTCAAAAGCTTTGCACATGCACACACACATGAACAACCTCCACCCCCACCCCCCTCCCACGCCAGGGAATGACTTCCACCATCTTGCCCCAGTCAAGAACAGTAAGAAAAACAATTTCCAGACTTTTGTGCTGTTTTTAAGAACAAAAGGCTGGAAATCAAAGTCAAGGAATTGCCAGCAACAGAGCATCACCAGAATTTGGGAAGCAGGAAGAGAACAAAACGAACAAAGCCCATTTTTCCCCTCCCCAGCCTCCTGCTGCCCCAAGAATGAAAAGAGAAGAGAGAAGAGTTGTCAGGTAACATCAACATCGCCACCGATTTTCATTCAGCTGCTTACCAGTGTGGCTCCTTTTATGTACCATTAGCACATTGGGCCCAATGCAAACCATGCCACAGACGTCACATTTCAGTTTACCATTCGGAAGCCGGATTCCTCCCTCGCTTGATAGCTCCTGGATCTTTCTGTTATCCACCATCTCGTTACTCTCAATGAAGGGCTCTTCCAGGCTGCTTCCTTCATCGTGAGCTCTGATAACATCTTCGTGACTCAGGGGCTTCCTGTCAAATTCCTCATCACTTTGCATTTCTAGCTTTATTGAATTTGCTGAAATAAAAAAAAAAAATTAAAAAATTAAAATTAAATCCATGTATTTTCTAAGTTCCCAGCTACTAATATAATGATAAACTTTCTACTGTTGGCAATATTAAATCACAGCCTTGAAGCTCAAACCATCACGAGAGCCTCATGGTGGTGATGGCACCACAAGTTACAGCCGCTTATTTCTGCAAGCTCTCGGTTTGTGGTTTGTTTGTTTTTTTTTTCAATTCCTAATTTCTATCCCTATTTTAAAGCTTAAGAACTCAGGTACAGCACAATCCAGACACCTGCCAAAAGTTGCAGGGATGCAGCAGGCTTAAGAACTGACCTCCTGCTTCTCAGCAACATGGGTTGCCTTCCTCTCAAGGAGCTGAAGCCACAGGAGCAAAGGAGATAGCCAGAGCTGCTCCTTCCACATCTCTCCTGCCCAGTGCCCCGAGAGTGAGGGTTCCCAAAGGCACAACGCAAGGAGGCGAGGCAGGATTGTTCCAAACGCAAAGATCTAGTGAAGCCAGGCTTGTGGGCTGTGCCAGTAATCTCCAAATCACCCTGCCTGCACAGACAGGTTCCCTGATGGAGGGGAGACCAGTCTCTGGAGGAGCCTCCAGTGCTTCTTTGCTCCCACCTTCTGATTCACGTCGATGGGACACTGCCAAGGCAAACAGGGCTGCAGTGAGACCTACACTGCTGGATTATTTATATTTGGAAGTGAAATACGTGCAGTTGAAGACCTTTCACATCTGCCCGGTGAGATTGACAGGCTCATCGCTGATTTCTGTGATCCTCAGGTGACAGGATAAACCTCATCTAACCATCGAGAGCTTGTGGGATCAGCAAGTCTTTAAAGGAAACAAATGCACCAGGCTTTTTCACACAGGGGTGTCGGTGCAGGGGTGTTTTAATCACCAGACACCCCCATTTCGATGTCTCAAGAGTTGGTCAAAGATGCCGAAAGGCCTATCCCAGCATCACAGCCTCCATCCACAGTGTCAGCCAGAAGGCAAGCCCACGTGTCTGCTTCCCTAAGCCTTGATCCTGCTGAGGGGTTTAACAAGGAGGTGATTCAGCCTTCATATCTAAGCAGTCTTTGACCTCTGTACTAAGGCCATTGGCACGAGCGCCGGTGACAGCAGTGGACCTGGAGCACAAATCTGTGCCCTGGGCCTGCCCGGTGTCACCAAACTCTGGCCAGATGTGCTCCTTGGCAGCTGCCAAGGGGTCCCCGTCCAGGAACCCAATGACAGAGTTATAAGTAAACACTGTGAGGCATCACAGTTTCAAGCAGCCGGCCTGGAAATGTCAGAAGAAAAAACCCTACTACTTAGACTTCCTCCTTCATCCTCCTTTCTTCCCCTTCCCAGAAAACACAGGGTTCAGAGACTGACGTTGACATTGCAACTCTAAATCACTGCTGTTACTCCCAGGAAAAGCATAATGAACGGGGTAAAGGCACCAGAGACCTAGCAACGGTAAGATGTTTCTTTTTAATCATAAAACTGTTGAAACATCTTCCTCTACTCGTCAAGGCACTAATGGGAGCTCAGGAATGAGAAGAAAGTACTATTACGGCAAAGCCCATCCAGAGCAAGGACACTGCCGGATCAGATCACAGCAGACCAGTATCAGCACAGGCACCCCCATCCAAATGGTCTGGAACTACAAAATATTTGAGTGCATCACTTATAGAAGGAAATTAATGGTTTTGTTGCCACAGATGCATTTATTGTTTTTAAAAAAGTCAAAACCAGCCCAGACCGAGAGCTCAACCAGGATGTGGCCCCAGGCAGTGCCCAGGGGCAGAAACAGGTCATGAGGAGGCTGTTGGCACGGGGAGCGGGAGGGAGCTGCCCCATTACAGCAGCAAGAGAAGCCATGGGAAGCCATCCTGCCCTGGTGCTGAGCCCAAGTGGCACAGCCAACAGCCTCCTGACTGGGAGGATCCACCCTTGGTGGAGGGGCTGAGCAGAAGGGAGGAAAAGCAGGAGCTCTGGCAGCTCCTCAGGCTGGCAGGGAGAGAGCTGAGGTCCCAGACCCACCTCCCCACGGAAAGCACACGCTGGTGATTTATGGACAGCCCACTTTCAGAGCTAAGGAATGGCAGTTCCCTCTAATAATAGCAGCCTTTGGGGGTATTCAGCAAGTCTGAGAATGAAGCCCAAAGAAATGGCTTGCTGGCTTCAGGAGCAGGAATTAACACACTCGGCCACACAAGCAGCTATAGCAGAGCCAGAAATAGTGCCCCGTGCTCCTCACCTAAAACCCCAGGCCGCTGCCACGAGCCTGCGTGCTCTCCTGGCACAGCACTGCACAAAATAACCAAAAGCCACGTCCCAACTGCGCATATTTACACGTACTCACAAGAGAGAGAAAGTCTCGGATCTTATGCGTCTTCTTACGTCTATGAATTTTTGTCTCTATTTCTCTGATTTGGAATAATAAACACTTGAGCGCAGTTAGTGCTGAGCACCACAACTTCCCATTCACAGCTGTGGAGCTCTGCCTGCTCAGCACACATGAGAACAAGGCTGCCAGAGCTTACAAACGGGAAGACCACTTACTTTATCTTCCCCTAGCACTTCTTTCTGCTCTATGACGCTTTCATGCAACAGGATAAGCGGCACAACCGTTTGCTGAAGCACAGCCTCCCCTCGCGCACAGCGCTCCGCAACTCCGGCACACGGAGCTCACAAAGCCCCAGGAATTCACGCTGCATCCTTCAAAACATCCCAGCTATTCCGTGGAGCTGTGCAGGCTGTTTGCTCTTCCTCCTTGCCTCACCTTCATGCGCACGCAGCACTGCCACTGCCATTTTCAGAAAGCCTCTGGTAGCTGCGGAAAGCTTTCCTCCAGCTGGGACCAGGCGCAGGTCTCCAAGGAGGGGAGCAGGGATCTCCTCGGCTCGTTGCGAGGGCTTTGCTAATCAGGTCATCTCCAGTGCCTTACATCATAGGGTGTATATATTAGGCTGTGTGGTAGCTTGCATACAAACAGGAGCTTAAATTGCACATAGTTTGTTTTCTCTGTTCTCAGCCAGCCTCGGAAACTGCCATCATTTAGTAGTGGCACTGTCTTTGTTCTCACCTACAGCACGCAGGGAGCACAATGAACTCCGCTACAAAGGAAAAGGAAATATTCAAGGGATGCTGATGCTATCCTGCAACATACACAAGTCTCCACATCAAATTTCACCCTGTGTTCCCTTGCCTTTCTTGTTCACGTGCTTGGGAAAAGTGGCAGGCGTTCTCATTCCTTTGCAAAGGATAAATAAGTAAATGGATTTTATTTTTTTTTTAAGTTTTTGGGACATTCCTAGAAAAAAGAAATAACAGCAAAAGAGATAGGAGGGATAAACTGTAATCCAGCTCACTGCAAAAGTATGAACTTGAAGTCAAACCATTTCCCTTCAGTTAATACAAGTTCCTTCTGCTTTTCCCAGTCCAGCAGAACACCTCGTGGGGAAAAACAAAAGACAAGCACCACAAAAGCTTCTACCTATGAATATGAAGCTAATTGCACATATTCACCAGTCCACATAGCAATGTTGCCTTCTTTTTAATTTTTCCCTTTTTTCTTTTTTTTTTTTGGGGGGGGTGTGTTTGGTATTTTGGTATTTTTTGTTTAGAGCCCCAACCAGCTGATCCTGAATCACAATTTATCCTGAGAGGCCAAATTGAATGCAATTATTGTTAATGTCTCATAAGTGCTAATTCAAGTCCAATTCCCTGTTAAACAGCTGCTTGGGAACTTTTCAGGACAAAAATATTTCCTTCACCCACAAATTAGTGTGGCTACAAACCAGAAGCTGGAAGGTCCACCTAAAAAAAACATTCCTTGTATTTCATCCTCTGTCATGGAAATTTTTCCCTCAAAAGTGAGATCTAGGGGAAAAGAACCTTTCTGTCTTGCCGAGAGATTTGATCCCCAGGTGGAGTGTAAATTAGAGCACTGGACATCTTTTTCTTAAGCAAGCAAACATGAGTGCGATTCCCACTACAGAACAAAATTCCTCCTGTCCAACACACCAGGGAGCAGGCAGCAGGACTGTGCCCCTCTGTCTCCTCCACTGTCTGCTGTCCTAGGTCAGCGCTTATTTTATCTGTGGCCTTGGAAAACCAGGCTGGCCACTGTCACCGAGGGTTTGTGGTCTCCAGCTGGAGGTTGGCCTTTCCTGGCAGCAGCCATGCCCCACCAGCCCCTTCCTGCTGCCCCCGGAGCAGCAGCAAGTCCAGCCAGACCCCTCAAACCCTCCCACGCCTCTTCCCCCATCCCCCTTCTCTGGCCAGCAGGAAACAAAGCTTTGGCCCAGCTTCAGATATTCATCCTTGAGGAGGCAAAATTCAAATCTGCTGCCTCCGAGGAGCCTTGGGTGGCTCCGTGGGCGAGCACAGCCAAGGACATTCATGGAGACAACGTATTCTCTAACCAAACTGGCCTGAGAGCAGGTGCCAGGTGGGGCACCAGCAATCCCAGGGGCTGCTCCACGCCCCCTGCCCAGAACACAACAAAATGCAGCATTCAAAGCCCGGGTGATGTGTCTGTCTTTACACCCGGATGCAAAGAAATTAGGAAATTGTTACTTCCCTCTGGGAAATGAGGCTGAGCCCTAACTAAGCAGCACAGTGACAGGCAGCTACAGCACAGCCTCGTGCATATCGTCCTGTCAGTGGTCAGTGCCACCGTCTATTTTAATCATGCACTTCTCCTAGGCAGTGGATTAATGACATTGCTAATTGGCAGCTACAGACAAATAGAAAATGACCCAGTTTCTCACAGGTTTTGAACCCAGTTCTTACACATCACAAGCCTTGGAGATGGTGTGTTCCTGTACTATTAAAGTCCCTGCTTCTACACTATTAAAAGCACTCAGCAATGGTGAGTGTAATACAGTTAATTTTAAGAACTGGAATGGCAAACTGATGAGTGTTTTGTAAAACGAAAATTAAAGGAGGAGGGGGGAGAACCCTTCTGTCTTGATGGATTTTGAAAGTTCGAGGTAAGGAATGCCAGAAGTTGGAAACAATGATCCCTGGCTCTTGTTCAGTCTAAGAGCACTCTGGTAGCAAAAAGGGTCCTTAAAGAGTGTGTTTACATCACTCCAAAAGCGTAGTGAGACTTTAATGCATGTTCAAACATACTTTCCTCCTGGAATAGTACAAAATAGTCTTCGGTGAAAGAAAACTTAATCTTTGAGTTTCTTGTTGCCGGTAGAATTTGGGTCTTAGTCAAGGACACTTTTCAAGTTCATTTCAGCTTAATTGTGAGCTATTAAATGTGTAAATAAGGGAGAACCAGCAAATCTTCCCTTTTTAAAAGGCACACACACAAGGGGTGAGAATGCCAGCCAAGCAGTGGCAGAACCAGGCACGGAATCAGCTCTGTTGTCACCTCACAGCCACAAAGTACTCAGCTAACGGGTTGACATTAAAAAGCAAATAGCGTTAGCAAATACTGTTTAGTTCCTGAGAAACGAGCAGGTCTCCCCTTCTCCTCAGGAGGGGGTATCGCTCCAAAGCTGTGATGCTGAGGAATAAGGAGAGCGAGGTCTGCTCAAGGCACCGGCACTGCACCTGGGTGATTTTGGGTTGGGAACAGTGATCTCCAGGAGAAAGGAAGGTGCCTCTTCAATGGCACCCGTGGGCAATGCTGCCTTTCCAGCTCTGAAATGGAAGATGTTTCAGCTGAGGGTTGGAAAGGTGTATTTCAAGGGAGCCAGTTTTGCTTTCACAGTAGATTGAAGCTGTCTGGAGGCTTAGAGAGAAGTGAAGCTGTGTCTGGATGGAACAAATGAGGCTGAATGTCAGCTGCAAGAGAGGGGAATTACCCAACTCTTTTCACGACTCAAGTACCAAAAGCCTATCACGGACATTCCCGACGCTGGGTGTCAAATTTGTTTACTGCAAGCTGACAAAGATTTAGCTTTTGGCCACTGAGCTGGGGCGACTCTTGGATGGTGACACCACCTTCTAATGAGTGACCTCCACAGGGTTCTGTCCATTCACAACAGTTAAATCAAACCAAGTAGTTCACGACTAATAAAAAGGAGAAAGGAGTGTTTTAGAAGCTTTGTGCCGAGTCCTTTTCTGCATGCCACGAACGGGATTCTTCAAGCCCACAAGGAGGTGGTTAATGCGCCAGAAATTCAGTGAGAACTGATCGGCTTATTTAGGGATCCTTAGAAATTTTTAGTTTTCACATTGAAGAATCTCAGTTTAAGCCTGCTACCTCTGAAGTCAATTTAAACTATCACTAAATGCAACAGAAGACTTATTTCATATCTTCTGGAGGTGGTGTGTGCAGTAAGTGTAGACTAACAGGTCTGTTACACCCAAGTTTAGTTTAAATTAGGATGCTGTTGCATAGCTAAGCCAAGCTTCAGTCAGGTTTTAGCTGACACAAACTGTGGTTGCCATCCTCCCTCAATCCCCACCGCTTCCATCTTTTAGTGCTTATGGAACTGGGTGCTACACCAACCTGACTGAAAACTGATCTTCCTGAGAGAAATCAGCCATTTGCAGCTGGATCAGGCCCCTGACCAGGCCATCACAACCGCCAGCTTTGGCTGATGTGGAGCAGCACCCCAGATGCCACCGAACACTTTCAGTAGCAATGGTTCTAAATCACCAGGTGGCTTCTCCCAACCCAGCTCTCCAGGGCCAGACACAAGGAATGAAGACTGCAGCACTGAAACCTGTGAAACAACTTTTACACTCAAATGGCCATACAAGCTTATGCAAATACAAAGCTGAAAAGACCAGTTACAGTTGGAAGGGCTCTGATTTAAGGAAACAGCATCCCAGCAAGAGCAGCTTTCAGAGCTAAGATCTCTTTTCTATCACAAGGCCAAATTTTGATGGTTTCAATGACACACACACCAGAAATGTTTTGAGCCAGCAATCCTTCCACGTCTCCCACAAGGTTACATTCACTGAGATCCCCACTGAGGTCCAAAGGCTGGGACATTGAGTAAGGAGTACCTTGGTGTAAGGATGGCAGTACCAAGCCCAGAATCTGCCCCAGATGCCCAGCCTTTAGGCATGACTGTTTGCTCACCACAAGTCACCCATGCTGCATACCTCCATCTGGCAAGAGTACGAACTCCTAATTGAATCTATATGATTGCTCAGTGTCGCAAGATTCCTCTCCAGAAAGTCCTCAGGCCAAATTTCACCCACAAATGCATCCACGCAAGCAGCACTTACACAAGCCAGAGTCATGTATTCATATCCCAGGGTAGGAAAAGTACTCCTGATGACCCAGCCTCCCCCTCCCTTTTTGCCTGTACTTACAAAGTAATTATGGTGCAACAAATATTGTGCTTAACATAACACAAGGTTTCTGCCAATTCCCTATGGGTGCAAGGAGGAGTTTCCCTTTCTCATTCCCCCTATCCTTTTGCAGTGCCAGAACCCGATCCCTATGCAACGTGAGTGAACACAGCAGGACTCTGTTCCTAGCTGCTGTCCCCTCCACGGATGCTTGAGCTAACTCACCTGCTAGGCTTGGACTCATGGATTTTTTCCCTAGGGCCAAACTAGGAGCAATTGTTGGATATATCTTTATTTGTTCTGCTACTTTTTTTTTTTTTTCTGTTTTGATGGGGCGAGAGGCAGTAGGATTTTTCTTTTTCCTCTCCTTTTGCACGCTTTTCTGGACAAATGTCATCTGGCAAACTGTGCCTTTCCACAAGACCTGCCCAGCCCTCGTGCTCTCTCCTCCCGCGCGCTGCAGCCACTGGGATTTTCTGCCTTTGTGTGAATGACTTCGCAATGCTGCAGAGGGGCAGGTGATGCTGGGGGGCTGTGGTGCTCAGTATGTGCTCTCCAGGGCCCCTGCTGGTTGTGAAGTTCCGTTTGACAGTCGCTGTGCAGTGCAGGAGGCAGGTTTGGTGCTGTGGGTGGTCTCCCACAGCCCTTTCCCTTGCCGACCTAGAGCGAGTCTCTTACTGTCTGCAACGTGTACGTTAAATACTGTCAGTCTCCTCTCCTACCACAGCTCTTTTTTACTTCAGTAGAGCTATTTCTGATGCACACTGAAAAGCAGAGAGAGGAGGAAAAATAAAGGCTCAGTCCTGTAGTGAAACACACTGTCTCTCAAAACATTAAACCATGAACACCTCTTTATTTTTAAGACCAGTTCAGATTCTAATAACGAAGCAGAAGAAACATAAACTCATTGAGCAACACTCACCCCTGACTGGATTTGCTAAGAGGCTGCTGAGAGCTCTACATGGTACCACAACTAGAAGTTTGTAATGGAAAATGCTGACAAACTACAGCTATATATGGATCATTCCTTATAAACAAAAATAAAGTGATTGATAACATCCATTTCAAGAGACCAAAACCTTACTGTTCACTCATTGTCATCGCTGCTTCTTAAAAAGTGCAGGACTTTCTAAAATGCTTTCCAGCAGACGCAAAGGGTAATAATTGTAACAGTAATGATTATTTCATTTATAAGGAACTTTCCATTAGGGATCTGCACTATATTTGAAATCGCACCTGAAGAAATTGTTTGAAGCCAATGGAATCACTTCTCTGGGTCTGGACTGGGTACTTTGCTTCCTTTTCTGGCATTTCTACCACTAGAGACATTATCTTAAATCACTGAAAGCCTTTCATTACCAAGTTACATATCATCATTCACAGCTTTCAGAAAAGTTTTATTTATTTCTCATTATATAAACTCTAAATCATCTTAATGCAACCTGACCTAGCCATGTCCTCCTCCTCTAAAGAAGGCACCTCCCCAACTCATCAACCCATGGAAAATTATAGGATAAGCACCTGCCACAAAAATATTTTCTGTCTTTGTCACTGTATTGTAGAAAGGAGATGAACAACAAAACCTGTTTCATTTATTTGTTTGAGCCAAAGCCTTGTCTGCACCCTCGGAGGCAGGTGGCTGCTGCAAAGCAATGGGCAGATCCCCAGGTCCGTTTGCAGCCCTGGATCACTGCAAATGTTTCGGCACAGGGACTGATCCTCATGCACCTCACAGTCACTGCCGGGTTGGACTCCTGTGTGATTAAAAGAAAGAAAAGGGAAAGCAGCTTTGCCCAACTACAGTATGGCTACACAATGTTGAAGGAAGACTCCTAAAAGCCATTGTGTTTGTAAATCCTGAGTTCTGTCAGCACGGTGCTGCTTTGAGACAGTATTTTCACCTAAGGCAGCTCAAAAAATGTATGTCCTGTACTCGGTTTATTTTTTTTTTAATAATTTGAGATGGCAAATGAGGACAAGGCTTTTGGGATCTGGAATGACCTGCTCACAGTTCAGAGACCCCAGCAGGACTGAGTTCAGCCCATGAAGGCAGGACTTAGAGCACAAAAATTCACTCACATCTCAAGATGCACATGAAAGGGCTACTCCAAGAGCCACTGACAGTATGTTATAAGGCAGCAGCATCTGGTTCAGCCCCTTAACTTTTCCAATATTAAAGGACAGTACAGTTTATAATCATTTTCCACTTTCATAAGTCACTTCGAGAATCTAAATCTGTTTAAACCCAAATTTTAATATACTAAAAATGGGGGGAGGGTATCTCTGTTGCCTCCTTCCCACAACTTAAAACACACCAGCTATTAAAGCAGCAAGACATTTAAATGACTATTCATTCTGATTTTTTTTTTAAAGCAGTGCTAGGCTTTCACCTGTATCATTATTATGTAGGCAGTGACAGATGGCAATGGAAAAATATAAAATAACTCTTAGAGTATTAACTTTTTTCAGTACCGTATGTGTCAGATTCTTTAGCATAAATAAATGGCATTACACAGTCTCATTAAATCTATACATCTGTGTAGTAACTTGCAATTTATGGATATTTTCTGACACAATGTTCAAACCAACAGGTTTAGCTCACATGTTTCTTTTCTCACCATGCCATCTCCAAGTCACCAGAAAAGCAAACAAAAGCAAAACCCTACACTAAATATTCCTGAAGAATTCTATGAGAAGATTTGCTATTCATCTTCTACACATATTTAAGCGGATGAGAAGGGAAGAGGGTGGTGGGATCATGGAAGAAAGGGACTGGAGAGAGTTGGCAAGTAAAACAGATAATTAGCCACCTAAAATTTACATCTTTAACGAGTAAGGAATGTCTCCCCAAGTTAGATTAAAACAATAACAACAGGGACACAAACATGCACATTTTCTCCTGTCATGGGCTCTGATGGACAGCAGGACGAGTTCGTGCTTCTGCAGCCCAGGTTCCAGTGGGAGAGCAGGGGCACTGCATCTTCTGGGACACAGGGCGGGATGGGAGGACAGGGCTGGCTTGTACACACAAACCTACTGCTGGGAGCACTCCCAGGCTCAGCTTCACTCATCCTTGAACAGGAGCAGGGCAGCTGTGGGGACCTCACAGCTGCTATAGTCATCCTCAGTTAGTCATTTCCAGCTAAAAACTCCCATTTTAGGCAACAAGTTGTCTTTGGGAGCCCTCCCTTTAACACAAGAACCTGCTGGTCCAGGCTGGTGCAACAGGATGCAGCACCACTTGCTGTTACTGAGCATTCATCAAAGATGTCAAGAAAAGATAAAAATCCATAAATGCAGCCACAGTCCCAGACCAAGGAGTCCAGCAGCCCTGCAACCTCAGTCCCCACGGCTCTGTCTCAATGGGTACCTCCCTTTTCAATCCTGTGACAGTGCCTTTGGAGATGTTCTCCCAGGAGCTGCAACGGACCTGGGGAGCAGTCCATTGAGTAACAACGAACACTCCTGCCTGAGCAGCAAGTCACACCTTAGACAAACTCCAAGCCAGTTAAGTGACACATTCCCATTGGAAAGATGAAATTTGGCATTAGCAGCAATTCCTGCACGTCACCCTTTTGTCTGCTTGGGTAAAGGATCTGTTGAGAGCTATTTACAGACTGGCTCTTTTCCTCTAGGAGGAGCTGGTATTTCTGCCTAAAATTAAGATGGCTTGACACTTCCTACGATGAGGCCCTGTTTTTCACTTGCTTATCACTTTGCCAAAAACAAGTTAGGCTGAAATGTATAGTCAATATTTTAATTTTGTGAGTGTGTGTCAAACTGCAAATCAAAACAGCTGAACTGGCTCTGACAAAGAGGTCAGAGAAACCACCACCCCCGGTTCTTAGTGTTCAGGTCAGATGATCCACAATGAGCCAAAATAACAAAGCCTCCTTTCCTATGGATTTGTACTCACAGCCTCTTCCAAGCCCTCTTTTCCCGCAGGAATTCCAGTTTGGGTACCTGCTGCCAAACAGAATGAGTAGCATTCTAAGTTCCACTCGCCTTTCCCCTCACTAATGAAGATCAGCAATCCCAAGAGATCCTCTGACCATGCAATTTCATCTCATGGGTACACTTCTACTGCATCAGTTCAAGAAAAGTGAGACCCAGAGACAAAACATCACTGACATGCCTTACTTTGGTTTTGAGGACGGGTCATGTGCATCTAAAAATCATTACAAAGCTGCAATGAAAAGAAGGGAAAAAACAAGAAAGAAAAGGGGAAAGAAATTGGCATCCTAAGAGGCTCACTAAAGCTCTTTAAAGTGCATAATTCCATCATCATACTGTACATAGCACACGATCTCTGAGGGGTAATTATCCATGGATTGGAAGCCAGTGTGAATATACACACAGTCAGTCAATATGATGTGCTTGCTGCTGCTTCTCTTTTTTTCTTTCTTTTTTTTTTTTTTTAAATCAATTTTAATTGTTGTGGATCTATTTCTGCTAATAAAAGAGAGTGAACTGATTCTGGTCGGATAGATTTCTGGATACGGAAAATGAGTGAGCAAAACATGTGAGAGTACTTACTGTATTACCAGAAATATTTATAAATGGCTCTTCCCTCCCTCAGCTGGCAGAATATCAAAGCACTGAGGAAGCAGCACGGATGGCTTCTGAAGGGATGGAGAAAGCAAAGGTCCACTCCTCCATCACCAGCCTGGGAAAGCAATGCCACAGAGCTCTGGCGGAAGCCCAGACTGGAACTGCTCTAACAGCAACATCTCCCCTCTTGTGAAAGAGTGAGCACTCCTGGGAGTGTAAACTGCATCAGAAAGGATCACAAACGAGCCCTTACAGGGAATATATTATGTGTCTGCTGGGTTGGAACAACATATGAACTGGAGATCCAAGCTTTTTTGTAAGTAAGATGTGATTCCCAGGAATGTCAGTCATTCCAGCTGAGGAAAATCATGTTCTCTGAAGGTTTGATGCCTCCATATACCAAGCTTGACCCAGACTTTCCAGGCTTGACAGTACTGAAACCTTCCCTGTAAAACACAGCACTACCACAATGCATTCATTAGCTGCACTTATATCAGCAAAATAAAAGCATGGAGACAAGCATATTTACAAGGGGCACATCCAAATCACCCCTACCCTTGTGTGAGACCTTGGGGAGGAAAGGAAGAAAGGAAGGACTCTGCCCCCCGAGCTGCTGCAAAGGGGGTTTCTGCAGAGGTACCACTACACACAGTGGTACCAGGATGCCGATTCCCTGCACAGACACGTGCCTTTGTGTAACTCACACCTGCACACAGACCAGCTTTCTAGAGCTGGATTAACCAGATGCACACTCTCAACCTCGTCTAACATCACGGTTTGTTTCCATGTATCCCACTTGTGTGAGCTGCAGGTTTACCTGGGGGCAGAGCACCCTGTGGGGTGCTGTGCTCTCGACTGTCCCCCGGTGCCGTGGGAGTGTCCCCAGTCTGCTCTCCATTCCCATCAGGGGAGGACTACCCCAAGTTAGCCCGTGCATGTGAAAATGCCTGGGGGTCCTGATTCAGTGCAATACTTAAGCAATCACTGATCTTTAATGTTAATGTCAACAGGACTTCGGTACATCCATAGGTAATTACATGAATTCATCACTGAGCTGAGCAAGCATGTTCCAGCTCACAAAAGCAACGAAAGGACAACGTGCAGGAAGAACGAAAAGCCTTCAGGAAAGGATTAGCAGTGTCACAAGTTAAACATCTCCTCCCTGATGACATACAGGATCGGGTCAACTGCGCAGGCAAGCGAGAACGCTGTAGCATGAAGTCACAAATGGTAACAGCCTGCTCAAACTACTGCTTGTAGTAGCTCTGCAGGTAACAAATGCAGAATACTAATGTACAATAAGCAATACTTTAATAGCTCTACTCTATAGAAGAGGTAGGGATTTTTCAGAGTTTAACTGCACATCATTGCTATTCCAGAACTCCTACTTGGCTGTTTTAACTTAGCTAGCAGATTTAAGTGTAAGAAATAACAATAAACCTCTCCGTAATCAACCTCTGAAACCCTGCAACTCTTGCTTTACGGTTCTAAAACCCATAACCTAGGAGGGCTATAACCTAATAGCGATATGCTGTCATTAACTGGCTACTAAATTACAACAAATAATGTGGAAGGACCTGAGCGGCAACTCCACCCTACAATTTTAAAAATAGATTGTTACCTATTTGGTGACAATATGAACACATTTCAGTTATATAGCGCTAAGCAACCTCACACTAGTTATGACCAATCTTGGGCTTAAAAAAAAAAAAAAGCATTATTTAAAAAATCATCTTAATCCACACTAAATATACAAGTTCTTCAGATGATTATGTCTTCTCATAAGTACAGGAAATATCAAGAATTTACAGTAGGTCGTTTGAGTCCCCTCGTTTACAGCAGGCAGAAAGTAGTTCAGCACCTGCTGAAATAATTGCCGAGCAAGGAAAAGATAAAGATATAAAGCAAATTTATTGGCTGTCTAGCAGACTTTACATTCAATTTTCCCTTGTCACATTCTCATCAAGTGTATGTACCTGCACAATTCTAGTTGTGAAGGTTACAGTCAGAGCCATGTTGGATTCAACTACCCCTGTGCCAAATTTGATCCGAGGGGTTCAGGGAGGCGCTGTGTCTACTCCCGGGTGGGACATATAATTTTATACATCCCATGCCACACTTCATTTATCTGCTTGCATGTGCACAGTGAGTCCACTGACTTCCTTTAAAGTTCTGGAACATTCATAACCACTTTTATTCTTGCATATATGCTAAAGACTCCTTGCAGAAAGCAACTTGCTCATATAGCAGTGCCTTGTTACTACTCTGTTGCCAAGTTTCTGGCCTGGGGCTTTGGGATCAGCAGCTTCCTTAAAGATACCATCAACAAGGGATTCTCACTCTAGGGTAAGAATAAAGCATCTACCATGAGGCAGAGCCTGAGATGTTTAAAGCTTGGAGATTTATTTCAGGCAGCTGCACCCCGCACACACGGAGGTGGAATATTCCAGTCTCCGACTTTCAGTTGGAGATACAAGGAAAATAGAGTTTTTGCAGTGACTACCAAAGACAAAGAAATAATCATTTGGGTCTAACAAACAGAAAGGTTTCATCTGCTATGAAAATCATTTGAGTTGACTCAAGACATTTATTCGGGCAAAATTAAAATTAAACCTTTCTGAAATTGTAGAACCTTCCCCTTTCAAGTGCTGGCCCTTTTGAGCTGAAATACATAATTTTGAAACAAACATGGAAATGTTTTCTACTTTCAAACATCAAAAGCCATTTCAGTGTTGCTGAAGTGTTTTTTCCCCCAACGTTTTCATCTAACTTGACTCAAATTTCATTCTGGTCCTGCTTACAAGCTGCCTTTTCCAACAAATTTATTACTTGTCATTTCCACCTAGTGGTTTCCACAACAAGCTCATTCCCAGCAGGCTGTAAGGATGCAAACAAGTCTCGGGTCAGTCTTTTGCATCAGGAGCTAAGGAAGCCTTGAACTCGTTTAAATGAAAGAATTTCTGAAACAGGCATTGTTTAAAACTAAATAAATAATTTTTTAAAAATTAAAAAAAAAAAAAAAGGCAAACATTTGAGACCTCTGTATGTCCTTAACTATACCATGCCAACTAGATAATATTTTGGAGAGTGATACAGCTAAGCCTCCTATCCCCTTCTTCAGCACAGATGGTTAATTCAGAAGCCTTCCCTGTGTTTTAGCTGCCCAGGCACAACAGGGACAAAGGAGCTCTGCAGCCACTACACCTCCATGGTCCTGGAGCTGTACCCTCTGCTGTGTCTGGAAACCATCCATCTGAAAATTAACCTGGGGAGGGAAAGGGGCTGCCCATGGAATGACAAGGCTGGGAATAAGCAGAAAGGCTGCATATGAGCAGTGCTGTCCCCAAGCCCAGGGCACAGCTCCTCAAGGACCCAGCTTTCCTCTCCTACTGCACTTCCTGCCGAGCAGGTACAAGCCCGGGTTCAGCTCTAGCTCTGCTCCCAGATACAGGTGAGACCAGGGAAGTCAGCATGAGGCTGCTATAGATACTCCACTGCCTTACTGAATTTATAAATCCCTTCACTTCTCTGGGCCCTAAACTTCCACTCAAGATCAGTTAAGGTACTTCCATAAATCTTACTTGGCATCTAGTTGCATCCTTAGGTGCCTAAACACATGTTTAAACAGGAATCTAAATCTCTTTGCAACTCAGTTCATCTACAAAATAGAGGTTGTAATTCTTTATCTTATGGGGGTTCAGCAACAATAAATTGATTAACGTTGGAGATTAATGTTCATGTGCTGAAGTCAATGGAAGCAGAAACAAATCCTAATTCAGGGTGACAGAGTGCTTACAGGAGCCCCAGCATTTGTAAAGCCAGTGCCTTCTCTATCACGGACAAGATACATCTGCTTGCAAAGAAACTTGCACACTCTTCACTCCATATATTTTGGCTCAAGCTAGAAGTAGCAGTCTGCCTCTTTTATGAGCCCTTCAGAAAAAATATCTCTGTACAGCCTTTAAATTATCTACTGTTGGGTTCAATGAATTTGATGCAGAAAAGCTTGGAACGTAAATCCAAGCGACAACTGAAGTTTAACACAGGCTGCAAGGAAGAGAAAGGCAGGCAGGACTTTGCATATGTTTGCACAAAAGAGAAATTGTTCAAGCGAGTGGGAAGAAATTTCTAAGGCCGATGTCTTATAATATGACCCCATGCCAGTTGAGATGTCTTTCACAAAGACCACATCACATGCTGTTGGTTCCATGACTCGTTATTTCCAATGTTAAACTATGGCTGGATACTATGCTAAGAAGGGAGATTATTTTGTGTCATTACAGTAATTTTTTTTCTTATATTGCAAACAGAATACATTGATTAAAACACACAGAATCTGGATGTTGATTTAAGGCAAAATGGGTAATTAATAGTCATTTGGAAAGAAGAAGAAACAACATCTGCTAAAGTAGCACCTACTTGAAGAGACGGGGAACAAAACTCTCTCTAATATTCAATACATTTTATCCTCTCCCTCTACAAACGACACGACAGGCACCTGTTTAAAGAGGGGGTGCATTGCACAGAAAACAGCAAGGCTGACATTGTGAAAGTCATGAAGATGGGGCAGACCCTGATTCAGGTGGAAGGAGGAACCTCTATCTCCCTTTGGGGTCTGCCAGACACTTCGAGCACTTACTCAGCCTGACGGAGCCCAAGCTCTCCGTGGCACTGCTGCAGCCTCTGCCTTCTAAGCTGGCAAGGGTGTTGCTCATGCATCTGTTTTCATCACAAATTCCATCTGGATTTTAGAATTCTCAATTTAGATCTCATCAAGACTCACACACATCTGCAGAGAGCTTTGATTTCTAGACACCAAAGGCTTCCAGTGGGAAAAAGCTGCTCTGAATAGTTTCCCACCCACTCTCGCAGCAAGACTGATAACAGTGCATTTATGCCAGCGCTTTTGGATAGAAGAGGTACACACACACACACATAGATATAAATGCAGACACATGTGCTTCTGCTGGTGAAGCTCTGCTCTTTTCTTAGCTTGGGTTTGGATGTCCTTGATTGAAAAACATCACAGCAGCCTGAACTCCTCAGTCTGCCCTGAGCCCAGCAGCACAGGTTTTAATGAGGAAATATCTGCTGATAGCTTTTGTTTCTACTGTACCTTTAACTGCTGCTGGGAGAATTTAGGTGTAGGGAAGAACACGGATGTCAGCTGGATTCCAAACATCACTGGCCACTGGTCAATCATCAAGCAAACAGCAGGGCTGAATGGAATGGATTTGACCCAGGGGTTACCAATTTTTCAAAATATTACGTGACCATTCCTTAAACAGATTAGATGACACATTCTCAGCCAAACACACACCAGAAAATGGGACTGTTATCCTCCTATTTGTTCTCTTTTTGGAAAAAAGGGAGGGCAAACTTTCAAAACTTTCAACCTTCTTAAAAAGGCAGCGAGCTTTCTGCATTCCTGACCTTTCACTTGCAGAGGGAATGCTGATTTCTTGCTGAGCTACGGCTCTGATCATCCCTGCCAAAGCTAAGATGTACACGAGCTGGCTTACCCTTGTTTCCACTGGCTGCCGGAGCACGCCAAAGAGACTGTGTGCCCTCCTGCCTCCAGCACCCAGCCAAGCAACGTGATACTTTTCAGAACCTTATATAGCACTTTAAGAGCTGTATAGAGGAGCTCGAAACGGGATGACACAGAGGGCAGCGGTGCAGGGAAGTTGAGAAATGTCTTCTACTTTTGCTCTCGAGCAGATCAAATGGTCAGTTCCAAAGTGGGGCATGATCAACTCCCTAACTTTTTGGAGGCAAAAGTTAGCTGAAAGACTAGAATAACACAGAGTAGGAGGGGAAGTGGATGTGCTCACCCACAGACAAAAAAAGAAGGTTTATTCAAGCATTGCAGTATGACAATCATGCAATGCAAATGCCCCAGTGAAGTGAAAATGTGCAGTCAGTACCAGAGACCCGAAGTTTCAGCATTCCCAAGGCAGGGCAGCAAACTGCCACACTCTGGGAGCGGCCTCTGGCCGTGTCACTTCTCCCAGTAAGCCCAACGGGAAACACTTGTGCTGAACAACTCCTTCTAAATACCCAAGCTACTGCTAGAACATCAAAGCTTGTGCCTACAGATCCTGAACAGTGCCAGGGTCCCTTCCTGCCCAGTGCTGTTTTACCCAGCGTAAGGAAAAGGCGAGACAGAGAAAGTCGGGAGGTCTGTACCTGCACTGCCCACTCATCTCTCCTGTTACTTACTGTAGTGCCTAAGACGTGCCATAGTCCTATGACACTACTTCTGAATGAAGGAAAAGGGATCAGAGTTTCATTTTACAACCACTGCAGCGTAGATCTGGGGTGCTCCCTACCAATATCAGCACAGACAGGCTGCATCTTCAGGCCCGAGGAGAAGAGAATTTGGCCCAAGATGTTAAAGGGTTATTTTGAGGAATGCTTTTCTCTCTCTCTCTCTCTCCATTTGTTTGTTTTGGAATTGATACCAGGAAAAAAAATGTAACTAGGAAACAGAATACATAACCGCCTGAGGTGATGTACAAGAAGTTTCTTCGCATTCTCTGACTTTTTCCTGGTTAAAACCAGTTTGCCTGGGGATGGGCCAGCTCGGTTTCGGCTTCTCCTGCTTTCCCAGCATTCCACAGAATAGCATGACCTTCATTAACTCTACACAGCAACTGGATCCAGCTAACAAAATCCAACACATGTAGGCACTTGTCCCCCTCGTCCTCAAGGGTAGAGAAACACGGACACAGTTGTTCCAAAACTGGCCTTGCCATTTCCAGTCCTTATCCTCGCACAACAGATGCTATCAGGACTGCTCCTTGCTGGTCAAAGGCTGCAGCAGCTTCTCTGCACCCTTTCTGCTCACTGGATTAACACCCAGTTGCTCTCTTAAGGAACTGTGGATCTAAGTGAGGGAACTTCACAAAAAAATAGTTTACAAGAACTGATAAATAGCTAGTAACCAGGGCTCTATACTTGTGTTGGCTGGGTGTCAGGGCATTTGTTACTGAGAATATGGACTTCTCCTGATTTAAAAAAAAACCAACAAATCCAACAAACCAAGCAACAAAGAAAACTTCAGAACTGTAGCAATCTGGACATGGTTTGGTGGATTAGGGGGCATGGAGGAAGGAAAGGTCTAGTCAGCCTGCAATATTATGTATCTGGAGATGCAACACAGATAGAGGGGAATGCACCGAAGATAACAGGCTGGCCTCATATTTCAGTATTTATTCAAACTTTTCATGTCTTCAGCAGAAATTCCACTTAAAAAAAACCCTGTAGCTATGGGCAGCAGAAAGCAGGACACTATTATGAGCTAAAGTAAAGCAAGCTCTCTACCATTGACACTCAGGACCAGCACTCACAAGCCCAGACTCGGCAGTGGCAGGTCTTACATCTCACCTACATCCTGCTACTTTCAGTTTTTCTGTATTGACAGGTGAGTGATCAAGAGAAGCTTCAGACCTAGTAACTTCAAAATCGGATTCTGCACCTCACCCAGGGCAGAGAACTGAAGTAGAGGGACTTCATCATCTTACTCACTATGCTGTTTGTCAGGCTGTACTATCACTTGTGACAACCTCGCAAATGCGAAATTGGATCTTAATCCACAAAGGCTCCCTCAGTGAAACCAGCTCTTTGAAAAGCAGCTGTGCTGTCTAAGTACAGGTCCAGAGGCAGTGGCTGAAGCCTCCAAGCCCGAAGCCACTGTGACTCAGTTCAGCTGTAGATGAGTATCTGCTTTAACCAAAGGCAGCGGGGTGTGATACTGGCCCAGGCACTTCCGCAAGGGGAGGAAAGCTGGCACACCTCCTACTCAGGGAGGTGTTCTTCCACCCAAGAACAGGGAAGGCCCTTGACATAATTCTGACCATGATGTAAGTCTAAGTACTTTTCAGACTGGGACCCTTTTCCCCATTCCGTAAAAGTCACACAAAACTCCACAGACCAAACAACCAGAATGGAGCTGGGCAACGGGAGACAGAGGAGGAATAAGCCCGAGTGAAGTGTTGCATAAGCAGTGTTAATGTTTCAGTGGGGTTGGTTAGTTTAGTTTGTCACATCAGCAAATTAAGCATAGGAAAGTGAAAGTGTGTCATATTTATAAAGTTCAATAAATAGGTCTCAGGACTTTGCTCCTCAATAAGGACTCAAGGTACCACAATAATACCAGAAGGAATAAAAAGTACTATCAAGCTTGTACAGCAGTCACTATATCTCTGTTATTTGAGCAAACGGAGAGAAGTCTGTCATTTTTATCCCCAGTTTAATCTCAGACATAATCATCTGGTGGTGTGTATATTTAACCAAACTCCTCACTCTAGAGCACGAGAGTTCCACTAGCAGACAGCACCCTGGATGATGCCACGAAGATCCTTACTGTTATAAGCATATATATCAAAACAACCACTGCATTTAAAGTAACCACCGTGAGAGGTGTCCTCAGCATACCCAAATTCCAGAACGGTTTTGGGCATACATTCCCACCTGTCTTGGTCCTTCCCCAAGCTGAGTTTAACCATCACTTCACCATTTATACTGCCGCAAGGGCAAATTTATGCCACCTAGTTTTACAGATCTAACAGCTAGTTATCCAAGTCCCTGCTAGCACTGTCTAGGTTCCTTGTGAAGTCAATCCAAAGAAAGAAGCGTCTCCAGAGGGCAAATAACTTCATCCCACCTGTTCCGTGAGATGATGTTTTCTGGAGGAGCCTACAGTACAAGATAAAATTACTAGTTTGGACTAGATACCTCGCCTCTGCAAGGCTGAAGTTCCTCAAAATGAACTCCACGTGGACAGCACTACTCAGTGCAGAACTTCACAGATCCTTCCACAGAAGCTGCAAAATCTTTTATCAGCCACTTCAGCTGAAACCATGTATTACCAAGACAACGGTCCTTAATCATTTTCAAAGGAAGTCATCCTTGCTAGATGACAAGCAAAGCAGGACCATATTGCTATGCCTTCCCAGCTCTGGGGGTGATGCTCAGATGGCCCACCACCACCTCTGTCCTATTTTCCTGCTTATTTTGGCCATTCAAAAATCCTAAAATTACATGGTTTACCTGTGCCTCCATTTCCATGTTTTACACATGACGTTTAAGTCATGTTCTTAAAATATGATAGGCCCCGTCTGGCTTTGAGAAAGTTTTAGTCAAAAGTGTTTTATGTTACTGGAATTGCTTATACAAAATTCCCTTTTACAGATTAATTTATGAGAGAAGAAAATCCTGTACTTATCTTAATTACTTTATTGATTCTTGGAAAAAGAAATAGAAACTCAAGCTGGGAAGAAGGAAAGATAACATGCACTTTTCTTCCACACACAGTCAAAATCCTTCCATTGACGCTATTTTATAATGCCCAATATCTACTCCTCTGCTCCAGAGTGGTAAAAAACCGACCCTCTTTTCTCCCTTATTCCCATGAGAGAAACAACTACAGAGAAACAGCAGGAGGGAAAAGACATGGAAATACACAGTAACCTCTAAAAGCTTTCATCTACTACAACTTTACGATTACAGGCATTCCCACAGAGCATCATATGGCAAGGCAGACCCTACTGGCAAGTCCCTGTGAAACAGCAAAAGGAAAACCACCAATACCAAAGGGAGTAGGATGGTTTGAGCAGTCCAGAAAATGGCTGAATTCAGACACATTAGGATAGGAAGAGATTGTCAGGATCTCCTGGTCTGACCTCTCTACCCACAGAGCTTCTCCTGTCCATGCCTGCACAGAAGCCACAGCTTGTTGGCTGTTACCTGTCCCCAAAGCACTGACACTCTCTCCACGGAGGGCAGGGGCAGGGAGCTCAAAGGTTTCTGATCAGCTTGTTTCATTGCCTTGTAAACCACAGGCACATCACATACACAGCTCTTCTGGGGACAGTCCTGAGCTCTCATGGTGTGACCACTGTAATTAACTCAGGACTCATCACAGGCACGTTGCGATCTGCCCTGAAAATACCAGGACACATGGCTGCACTCGCTCATCCATCATGCAAAGCGTTCCTTCCCATCAAGCTTCCAGCCAGGACACCGAGCAAGGCCAGGTTTAATCCCAGGTTATGAGAGCACACTGCTGGAAAAGAGCGGATTAACACAAGCTGGAGTTCCTTCTCACTCCACAAGTATTGCTAGGGCTGAAGTCCTGCAGGCTGACTCACACAGTTCCCCACCCTCCCTGAAAGAAGCAATCTTGTCGAAGACCTATAAACTGAAAAGGAAAAGAAACCTTACAAGTTTGCTGAAAGGGAAAAAAAAAAAACAGACAAAAGAAAAGATCCTAAAGAAACACATGCTTGGATATTTTCTAGGACTTCTTCTAAAAAAAGAAGTAATGGAGAAAAATCACTTTCTTAAATTTAAAAGATTCTTACTAAGTAATTTTTATAAAAGCTAGTCACTGCTCAAGAGAGATGTATTGGCTGTGTTCTAAACCAGATCAGCAACATAAAAATTAGAAAATCTAAAAAATCCTCTTGCAGAAAACACAGTTTTAGTTTTTGAACTCTGGCTTTTCACAGCTCCAGGTTTCCATCTGATTTTTGAAGCCCAGCCTGGTTACACACAACTCAACCAGAAGAAGAGGCAATGCACAGCCTGTGGTAGCAAGGACACGAGAACAAGCAGGCAAGGGATGAGGGTCCTACCCTTTCCCTGTTGCCAGGAATGGAGCAACAGTACAGCAACACCATACAAACCCGGGTCCTGATCTGAGGGATGGAAAAATAATCACTTCTTCCTACAGCAAAACTGTGAAGGATCAACAGGTTTTCTGTCCTATTTAAGGGAATAATAATAAAATATTTGGTTTTTATTAAGAACGGCTGCTCTCAGGTTAGAGGTTACTCTAACAGGCATTATCACCAATTGGTTTGAGTTCTTTGGTTGCTGCCTGAGCAGAGCTGGAAAACAGATTTGCACTGCCTGCAATAAATTATTGACTGCTATGACTCTCAGGAAGGCCAAGGTGTGGTCCTTGCTGGCAGGTGAGAGAGTGTTTGTTTGCCAGCCTTTCCCCCAACTGGAGGAAAGGTTCTCATAAAGTAAAACTGCAGAAGAAAAGCCAAAAGCGAGAGCCAGGATTCCCCTAAGTGACTTTTTGGTGTCCAGTGGGCACCCAGCTTTTGACCACGTTGAACCAGGGAAGCTGACTAGACTTACAGCAACAACCCCGGGGTTGTCAAGGTCTGTGTGAAAATGCAGAGCTGGCTGACCTTTGCTACATCTCCTTCTCCAGAGCCACAGGTAAACAGGATCAGGAACGCAGAAAGCACCGATCACACACGCACCACACACAGCAACCACACGGCAAACACGGACGTACTGCGGCTGTACCGGGCCACTGCTGACAGCCTCTCAAGGGCATTCCTGTCCTGGATTCAGGTGGGATTCAATCACCTATCTGCCCAGCACCCATTCTGGAAGCAGGCAGGGAAAGTCTTACCCCTTTACTACCTTGGGCAGTAAAATGAAACAGAAAGGTGAAGTAGCTTGCTTAAATCTGCCCTATGAGCCAGAACTAGGTTTCACCACCTCCTGCCTTCCAACCCAGTTCTCATTCCTGCACACCGCAGCACCTCTCAGGTCTGCTCCGGGTGGGCAGATAACACCCATGTACTTCATACCACAGAGGAGGAAAAGTCATAGAGGAAAGGGACTCAAGGATACAAAGGTTTGGTGCGATTTATAACTAGCACCCGGGGAATACTGGAGGCTGATAGTATTTGAAAGCAAGCAAAGTAAGCATAAAATTAGAACGGGAGCTAAGGTGCTGTGCTAAGTGCGATGACCTGACTGCAAACAGCAACTCCTTTCACACTTCTCCAGTGCCCTCAGAAGCCTTCAGACACAAGGCAATTGGGATTTCATTCATGAATCCCTGGTACTACACCAGTTAACAGCTCGACACCCTTTCCCCATATTTTTCCTGCTTGTGCAGCAAAAGATTAGTTATAAGTTTCATGAAAAAACCCCAGCTTTATCAATGGTATCATTCCTTAGGGCATTGCCAATACAAAACCTCAAGGGATGTAAAATTAAATGCCTGGTGTCCTTAAATCTTGTAAAGTGTATTTTCTAGGGGTTTTGGTTGCTGAAAGCTTCAATGACATCAGGCTGTTCAGAGTTATCCTTCGTGGGTGTTTTCATCCTTCTGACCTCCTATTCTAAAACACAACTGCTAATTCCTCCTAGTTAGAAATAGAAAATTTTAATAAACCTGACAGCTCTACCTCATATCATTATAAGTAATGGCCCTTGCTAAGTCCTGGTTGTAAAAACTTGGACTTGAAAATAAATCGTAGGCTCTGGAAACAAAAAGATACCATGACTAGACTTACAGCAGTTAGCACAAAAATTCCCAGGCGAAACACTCCATGGTCAGAGGCTCTGAAAAAGAGCAGACTTAACTTCAGAGCCCTGAAGTTACAGGCTAATTTCAGTACTTGGTGAATCTTAAAATAAAGCCTCCATGTGAGCCTTTTTAGGATTGTGGCCCTCACTTGTTTCTAACTGAAGAAATGAAAACTATCATTACATAGCTCTGGAAAAGGCTTATTCCCAAATAGATCCTCACAGGTCACATTCTACCCTCTCCTGTTTACATGCAACTCCCATAAAAAAAATTAAATACCATCCCCTGAAGATCATGGGATTGTGCAAATGCCAGGCAGCATGTTCAGCCTGGCCAGAGCAACTCTACGGTGGTTCCTCTGAGCAGCATCTGTTGCTCCCTTGCCCTCGTGGGTACCGGGGCTGTCCTGGGCTGGGAGGGTCGATACCCCAAACCTGTGCACACCAGCTCATTTCCAGCCAGCCCAGAAGCTGCATTCACATCTCTGACCACACTGTAGATGTACTCTGAGGGGAGCAGAACAACCCTAAATTCTTTTGAAAAACTAGCCCCTAAAGTCTAATTTCAAAATGAAACCTTTTTGCCTACTGCAGGCCTGACAAATTAGCGGTTACAGAAAAATGAGTTTCCACAGACATCAGAAAGGTGCTGCACTTTAGTTAAGAGTTACGGCTTTCGAGATCACTGACATTTTTCCTGTTTCCTTAAAAGCACCACCTCAGCCATACCTTGGTGGGCCAACAGAGGTGAAACCAAAATGTCAAATTTTGAAATCAAAATCACCTTTTGGGATAATGGAGCGCAGCATTTCTTGCTGAAAATCATTTTCCATTTCTTTTGATTAAAAAAATACTCTTTTTGTTTGTTTGTTTTAATGCTCCTTGTGAGAGAGCCAATCTGCCTGGCAGCCCCCTCCCTCTCCAGGCTGCTGCTGAATTTTGATTGCGTGGGGAAGACGGGATGGCTGTTAACCTCTGTATCATCGGGTCAGCATCACAACAACATGCTCCTCCAGCAATCCTACACCTCCTGTCACAGCATTCCTCTACCTCCGCTTGTTTTTCCAAGTTTAATTAAAATCCACTGCAATTTTTTTCCCATCTGCTCTGAGGGGTTGAGCGGCTCGGCCTCGTTTCTGCTTCTGGAAAGCAGCAGGAACAGAGGGGTTAATGCTCTGTATTCAGAACAAAAACCACAGTGCTGAGGCAGATCTGCACTCATCCAATCCATTCCCTGACAAAACTTGTTGCTAGTCCTGTCTGCACCATCCTAGATCTCCCAGGTTTCACTGGCTTCTAGCCAAAAGTGTCGTTTTACTCTCATAATGAAGGGGGCCAGAAGGATTTATCTTTCCCAACCTCTCCCTACATTATGTCCATCCCTGCAGAGCAATCTTCTTGTTTTTCCACATTTTCTTGCAGTCTGAAACCCTCCCAAGGGCATATCCCCAAGGATCTGCTGAGATGGAGGGCTTCTCAGCTTACAGCTTCTGCCTACAGTGCTGTATTTAGCCCATTAAAAATCCCAATAAGGTTACACATAAAAGCTCCTTCAAAGTTTTGGCCCTGACACTTTACTCCTCACCTTCCAAATCAAGTTATACCTTATTTGAAAATCTTCAGAAATTGTTTGGAGGAGTGAACGACCTATTCTGAGGCTTTAAAATTAGATCAAAAGTATAAAGTTGCTTCCTCCCAAGCCACTGTATTACTAAACAAGGAAACGGTCACACAATAAAATTCCCACAAGAAGAATGGAGTCTGTAAACTGAAGCTGTCACAGGTGAAGTAGTAAAAAAAAAAAAAAGGCAAAGGCTGATGCTGTAGTATTTATTAAGATCCTGCAAGCTAATTCAGCAATATACAAATTACAGTTCCCACTTTTCAATGTGCATCAGGAACTGCCTCCCCCAAAACAAGCGCCCCTCCCAAAAAACCAAACCTGCAGGGTTGAACATTTTCCCCGGGCACTAAGTGCAGGCTGAGACATTCAGGTTAAGGGGGGAGATGCCAGTTTTGCCTTGATCTGCTCGAGTTGTCTGCTACTCTGCTGGAGCCAAGGGATTAGAGACAAGTACAAAGTCTGCCCACTGGATCTCTCCTTTCCCTCTCCAGCCTCTTTTCTCTCTACAACTCATCATGACCGAGTTAGTCACAATATTCCCACTGACTCATGAAAGTCCTCACAAAGCACGGAAAGCACACCTGAAAAGCAATCAAAAAAATCCAGCCCTGTACAATGATGTGTTAGGTTTCTCTGAAAGGTTTTTTTTCCCTGGGCCTGGAAGACTAATCCAACATTAAATTGTTCTCCTCCTGGCCTGTGAAGAAAACTCAACAGTAAAAGATCTGCAGCTGGAACTTAACAAATAATCCCACTGACAAGGAACAAATACCTGTTCTAATGTGGCTGCTGTGACTCCACTGGCTCAGTCACTACTAGAGTTGGAGTAGAAACCTCTCTTATTTTTAGGTTAAGTGAGCAAATACAAATTTGAAAATGGGGGGAAGGATCCTGAAGCCAGTAAGCTTTATTTTCACGCACTAATTGCTGATAAAACCACACTTGAGGAAAGAATGAACTTCAGCAGCACATCCATTGTTTCCCATTGCCATGGTCTACTGAAGGGAATCTCAACTAGATCAAGCCTGCCTTGAGTTTTACTTTGTGTTTTGATTCCAGCTTTGATAAGGTCACACCTTAGAAGAGCCATGCATAGTGTAACAGATGGGGATAAAGCTTTCAGCTACTCCCAGACTCCGCTAATAGCATTTCTAAGAGAAGAAAAATCAAATTTTTTTTGTATCTATATAAATAGGTACGGGTTTTCAAGTTACTTTGGCTCCCACCTCATCCCACCAACCCACACAGGGATGATTCTGCTGCAGTGGAGGCTGCGACAGCTGAGAGCGCAGGGGCAAATACCCACTCAGGCAGGAGGAGCACCCACAACTGCCTCCCCAAGGACCAGGATCATGCCTGGCCTCGCTGCTGAGCCACAGTCCTCAGGGAAGCAACTCCAACCACAAGCTCTGCAAACCTCCCAGATCCCCAGACCCAACCTACTCCTGCAGTGTCAAAGCCCAGTGTGTGCTCAGACCCTGCCTCACAAAGGAAGCCATCCCCCACTGCTCTCGTTTCCTGGCAGCAACTTCACACTGAATTCACCCCTCTGAAGCCTCAGACTCTGCCTTCGGGCCCCTTCCTGCTGCCAGCTTGGGAGCCCATCCATCCTGGGTGTCACTGGTAAGACACCAGCGGTGGCAACTACAGGATATACTACAGAATTAAAAAAAAATATATAATGAAAACATAGAATAGTGAGGTAATGGTGACCTAATTTCCTAGACTGGCTGTCTGCTAACCACAACTTTAAGGTTTCAGAGACTTTGGCTCACTATCAGCTTGCGCTAAAAATGCCTTCTCTGCAGACCAGAAATAAGCCTATTACGTTGTTTTCAGATAATACCATCAAAAAAAAAAAGGAATGCCACAAACTTGCATCCCAACAAGCCAAAAGCCCTTTTTTATTCATGTCAAACTTTTACAGGGAATATGACCTATTGTATAGAAAGGAGCTTAACTCTCATCTATCACAAGAATGATGCTGTCACAAAAAAGACCCCGTACCAAAATTTCTACAACACAGACTTAATTTCCAGCGAATTATGTCAAAGGCCTTCAGTTTAGTATCACTTTATATCCAGTAAAGAGATAAGAGGTAACATTATTAGCCCTAATGCAGAAAATGAACTGTGGTGGGAAAGTTTTGGAAACTGCATGCCACAGGAATGAAACGCCAGGAAAATGTGGACAGCAATGTGCTTAAGACTGCGGCAGCTGGACCGAGGCAGGAGAGGTCATGCTTAGCAAAGCCTCTGGAATTCCCAGGGATGGTACTGCAGTGACATGAAGGAATTTCACGGGGTGTTGTATACTCAGAGAGCTAAAAAGCACAAAATTCTGCACCAGACAGCAGCGGCCAAGGTGAAAAGTTTTGGAAGAAGATCTAAGGAAGAGCCTATACAGTAAATAGAGATAAGGGCAGGAGCCAAACAGTACCAGAAGTGAAAATATTTCAGGTTGGAATGAAATCAAAAGATGACTCCAGAGGTCAGTTTGAACGTCTTTTTAAAAATATATAGGTACTTTTTTACTTATAAATGCTCTTCTTGGCTATTTATGTGTTTGACAGAAGTATAGCAAGACCAAAACATGGTTGTGGTCCACTCTCCCCTCGCCATGTTTCAGTGTAGAACATTTGCACATCACTTTACAGTAGCTAAAAAGCAAAGTAATGAAATTAAATTGAAAGAGGACTAGATCAGTGAAGGAACAGAGCCATCATATGTCAAGGGATGTTTGATAGATGTAAGCCTGAAATAGCTTCATCATTTTACAGCCATGAGTGCCTACACTGTTCATGCTTGGGGGTTAGTGTGCACGAGGGCTCAAAACCACAACTCAGCACATCAGACAAAGCAAAAAACCCAGATGAGGCTGTATTTACATGGGTCACAAAGACTTTTGCTCTCGAAACCAAAACAGTTACAGAAAAGCTGCAGAGGACAGGAGGACAAAATTCTAGCCAAGTTTAAGATGGGGCTTAAGAAAACTGAGACAGTTGCCTCCTCCACGACTAAGGGCAGTGAGGCTGCTCCATTCTTAACTGGAATCATGGCAAAAACGCGGCTGAGGAATGCAAGTACCATACATGGGAGCCAGTAAAGAAGCAAAGTATCGGGTTAATCCTTCTGGCAAGCTTCATTCAACAAGGTTCCTAGGTGCACACTCGAGTCTGGTACCAGCCCAAGGGGCTTGCTAGCATCTTCAGACCCCTGGGGAGTGGGGAGAGCATTACTCAAAGGTAAACAAGCACATAAACGTTCATATAATCAAAGAATAGCTTGGGTTGGAAGGGACCTTAACGACCATATCGTTCCAATACCCTGCCATGGGCAGGGACACCTTCCACTAGACCGGGTTGCTCCGACCCTGACCTTGGACACTTCCAGGGATGGGGCAGCCACAGCTCCTCTAGGCAACCTGTGCCAGGGCCTCACCACCCTCACAGGGGAGAATTTCTTCCCAATATCCCATTTACCCTTCCCTCTGTCAGTGTGAAGCCACTCCCCCTTCTCCTGTCACTCCAATTCCTTGTAAATAGTCTCCCTCAATCTTCCTTGTGATCTCCCTTTGAGTACTGGAAGGCTGCAAATAGGTCACCTTGAAGCTTCTCCTTTCCAGGCTGCACAATCCCACTTCTCCCAGCCCTTCTTCATAGCAGAGGGGTTTCACCCCTCTGATCATCTCAGTGACCTCCTCTGGACTGGCTCCAATAGGTCCATGGCCTTCCTGTGCTGGGCCCCGGGGCTGGAGGCAGCTTTGCAGGTGGTGTCTCACCTGAGGGGGGCAGACGGGCAGAATGTCCCCTCCCCTCCTGCCCACGCTGCTTTTAGTGTGCTTCCAAAACCAGATCCAAGACATTTGCTAAATATCCATATTGATTAACTTGTATAAATCCCAATTTGTTTTCTCAAGGGCATATTATTACTATTTCAGAAACAGTCCAACGAAAAACAATCAGGGAAATGCCAAATATCAAACCCTGTACATGAACAAGAACAACTGAAGGAGGCAGGTTGATTCCCAGCAGAAGAGACAATTTCGAGGAGACCTTTTAGAATGTTTTTATCAGTACAGGAGGGACAGACATCATTCACACGCCAACTGTTTCACAGTGGTAAAAGGTCCAGAAATGAAGCAGCAGTGTAAAAAGAAGAACAGAAGTACACAGATTTGTTTCAATGCTTGGTAAACTCAGGCAAATGTAACTTGGAGAAGAAACCTGAAGTTTTAAACTGAGCGTAGAGCGGACTTACTAAATGGCAGTTCTGGATGAATCCACCTAAGCCTCCCGGATCTAGTGGTTTGTGTTGGACCAGTCTCTGCTGAAAAGCCAGCCAGCAGCAAAAAATCCGGATCCAGGAGCTCAGAAGGAATAAAAGACAGTGAGCATAGGCCACCTAATACTTTCTTCAGGAAAGAAAAGTGAAAAACAAATTATATCAAAGGCTGCCTCCTTTCCCTTAAATGTCCTCAATTTTGCCAATTCTACCCCATCATGCAGACAAAAACATCAACTTTGCTCATTTGCACTGAGCTAAGAGCCTCAAATGCTCCAGATCACCGAGAGGGTTTAAGGAAAAGAGGAAATTTACCATTCTTATCACACAGCATGCCCTATATCCAGCAAAATATTAGGAAAGCCCGTGGTCTCTCAAAATATCCCATATCTAAACGGCAATCGTGGAGCTCCTCTAATGTGTCCCAGCTGCTTGCCAAGTGATTATTCAGCAGAACTACTGAGAGAACAAAGGAAGACACTTCTCTACTTCCTGGCTTTTAAATACATCTTTCTTAACTCAACTGTTCTACTTTTCTCCAGCTTTATTGCAGGCTAGGGGCACAGAAAAATCCTGAACCCATGAGGTCTTCCTAGTATTGTTAATGGGATATTTACAGGATGCTTCCTTACACTGAGGTCTGTTTGCACACACGGATCCCAGGTGCCATTTTTCAGATTGCCTCCAGGAAACAAATTCCTTGATAAAAAGAAACAAGATACATGATGTTCAGTCTTCCATTTCAAGGAAAGAGGTAGAAAGTCAGCAATAGCTTTCAACCAAACTGTGCTTTTCTTTCCTCTTGCCAAGCAGCCCTTGCAGTGGTAGTAACCCAGCAGCCAAAACAGGTGTAGGCACAGAAATGAATTTGCCAAGACTGATCCCCATTTGTCACACTATCCATGAGATAATGAATTATCACATCCCAAGAACCCATCTCGGGGTGAGCATGTCCTAATCTGTGGTGAATCTTACCCCCTCAAAAACCCACCAAACCACCGAATTATATTCAATGCATATACATGAACAAGTTCGTATTGTTCGGGTCTGACAGACAAGATATCTTGAGGCAAGGGTGGTTGGAATGGCCTTTCTCCTGAACAGCACTATAGATAGATGTTCCCACAGAAATACATCTCCTAGAAAAACCCAGCTTTTCTAGGCCATATATACCAAAAAAGATAGTCACTTTTGTAGTAGTTCCTTCCAGTACATACCTCAGATGTGATCAAAGCATTGGCAAATTCCTACTCTTAGTGCTTAAAGAAGTCAGTAAGTTTTAAATGTGCATCCAGAAAACTTTTGACACTTCAAGGTATGTTTTCAAAGGAGCTCATGGGAGGTACATGCACAAATCCCATTATTTGTTAACAGGATTAGTGAACAGTGCTTTGAAAATATATCCCAGACTGTTTGGGCATTAACAGGCACATTTACAGGTCTCAAAGACATTATAACTTATTCTTTGTAAGCAAATACTGTTCTACTAACTACTGTCCAAAAATTCCAGGTAGCCAGCTCCAATTAATCCCTTGTCTCATCTTCTACCTGGGCAGCATTCCTTGTTTGTCGGACAGAAGTGACATTATACCACCCTATTTCATAGTGGAGGAATGATCAAATTGAATTTTGACCATTGGAGTGAATTTGTGATTTCAACCATACTACAGAAGTATGGCATTCCTTTTCTTCTTATGATAAACACATGGCAAAGGAAACAAAACCCATTATAGAGCTTTACATTAAATAAAAATGATTGCACATTTAAAAAATCTAAAACCAATAGTTAGTAACCTAGAATATCAGACGCTCTAAATCAGAAGCCCTTATTAGATCTATACTTACGGCACTTTACACCAAACAAAAACTTGGCACCAGCTGAGGATTTTTGTTCTGTACAAACATCTTCCATAAAAATCAAAGCAGATTTGCCAGCATACTTATACAAGACTTGCAGTAGGTTTTATAAAAAAATAGTACGTGTTTCAGCCAAAATTTTCACAGCCATGACAATTTCAGCAAGCCAAGGGAGAAGTCAGTCTCCAGTGGTCCACACATGGGTCTGAGCACTGATTTCTGCTGCTACTCATTCACCTGAAACGCAGATGTCCGAAGACTTTCATTTTTGTGCTGCTTTGTGGCACAGCAAATGAAAAGAGAAACAAACTTTTAGTCCTCACTAACTCCAAGCTACTCCAGCTCTATGGTAAAATATGGAACAACTCATCCAGCCAAAGGGAGTTCATAATCATGCCTTCATGTATCCCAGGGCTTGCTGTAGGCAACTGCTTCCTTACTATAGACCTGGCACATGTCTTGCCATGGAAAAATCTTGGTTTTCCTATTGAAGCTCGTGCCAATCAACAGGGTAGCAAACTCAGGAAAAGAACATGGAAAAGACATTTCTGCTGCTGCACAACTGCACCATGGCCCATGAAAAGTGAGCGCCTGTGCATGTGCACAGCCTTTGCGGGCCTCGGCTTGGACTTCAGAGTAGAGAGGGGCTGCCACCAGCCTTGGAGTGAGAATTTGAGAAGAGGAGGAAGGCGTTGCTTAAGGCTCACACAGGCACACAATTGGTGACCCCTACAAAGGTAAAAGGTGCCTCGTTGCCCTACGTGACTCTGAGCCCTCCGCCGTCAGGCCATCGTGCCATATGATCCCATTCAGAAATGTGTCAGACTCCTGCCCACATTCTGGCAGAAGCAAAAGGGTAACTGCTTCATTCCTAGTCTGCTGCTTCTCGTGACAATTTTGTAAGTTTAAATAACTTGCCACCCTGCCTGGTATTTACCCCTTCCTGTACTTCTCAATGGGCCCGATCCCATGCCCTTTCGAAAGGTTTAATTTACCGTGTGGACTAGACGTGGCAGAATCCCCCTTCATTTCCTGACAGAGAGGAGAGATTCCCAGACTAGTTTGAAAAGGGAGTTCATGAAACAGAAGATATCTGGTCACAGAGCTCTGCGTGGGCCAAGCTACCCTGCTTCTCAGGCTGGTAAAACAGCGTCAACATTTCCCTTCTCCACTGGAAACACTTTACCTGCAACATCACATCATGGCACATGTCTTTTTCATCACGCTACTGCCCGAGAGACACCTCATGTCACCCAAACCCAGCTTTTTCCTCCTGTCATTTGCAGGCATGCAGGTTACAAAGAAATTCTGGTTAGTCCCCTGCATCCAACCCTGCACCGCGCACCACCACGTTTCATCTCATTTTCCTTGTTCCTGCCCAAACGTGTCAACTATTTCTGTACAATTTTCTGATTCTTTTTCACGTTCATAGTGCCTTTTGATGTGACTTGGAAGAGACATCAGTACCTCCCCATTTTTAATGGCGATTCCTTAATAAAGATTTGAAACAAATCTGGTTTGAGACTGAAGGAGCTCGCCACCTTCTCGTAGCCTGATAATTCCCATATTTTATAGCCTTCCGCAATCTTCCATTTAGACATTTTCTCATGCACTTTATAAAAGCTGTACCCATTTCTATCTTCTTCGCTTAACTAACAACTTTCTCAGGAAAGCATGCCAGCTGCAATACCAAGGACTCTGTTCCTTGTTTCCAAGATAAATATATTTTATTAAAGAGAAAGACATGGTGAATCAATTCATAATCAAGCGATTTAATCATCTTTTAAAGTTGGAGTTTAATAAAGCAACCGGGAAACTTCAGTTTAAATACTGTCGCTAATCTTGTATTTGGACTTCTCAGCTATTTTCTAAACAAAAACTATTAGCCACAGCGACCAGTGATTTTGCAAGTAAATGGAAGCTTTAGAGTAGATTAGGAACTTTTTATTACCTCAGGGGATATACTGTGCACTTATTTAAAAAGCTTAACATTCATTTATTCACACATTTGTTTTACATGTTAATACATTAAAGATAATTAACAGCTTCATTTTCTAAACGATTTTTAAATTCATTACTCATGTCAACCTTATCCTGAATGCAAATTGGAATCGGCCTCAACCTCTCAAACCAGTTTTTATTCACCAGCTTGCAGAAGAGAACAAATCTTTCAGCTTTTCCACCTACTAGCCATCTTACCCACTTTGACTGAACTCTGAATAAATTGAAGAAAATATCCCCGTACCAACAGAAAAAGCAACAACTACAGCAATAAAGCACTTTCAGCAACAAGCTCTGCTTTTAGGTGCTGATTTTGTGACATCCCCAATTTTAGCAGCTAGACACACTAACATTTCAGCAGCAAATATTTAAGCAGCACTTTTGCTGTTATTTAAGTGATTTTTCTGTTACTGTTGATTTATGTTTTAAAATAGACCCTCTCAATTTCAAACTTAAGCAGGGTTTTAAGAAGTTATCGAATCGAACCTGAAAATCTACTTGACATTTTAAAACTTCCTTTTTAAACTAACGGATATTTATGCACTCTGGTATTCAGCTTGCTCAGCCTGCCTTCGGACAACTTTAGTTGCACAGCTTCCTGAAGGCATCTTAAGGCATTTTCCCTCTCATCCTCTCTCTTTTCTTTCCTCAGTTCTCTGTACTATTGAGGTCACACTAATCCAGCTACAGTTGCTCACATGACTTTTGTTCTGAGAGATGCCAGTGGCTACTGTGCCATCCCTGTGAGTGGTACTTATTAAATTATGCCTCTGTAGACATTGATTTACTAAAAAAAAAAAACCCCAGGCTTGTGCAAAATAAGTGTTAGCTAAGAGGAAGTACAGAGAGTTTAATGGACAGGGATGGGCATGTTTTGCTAACTAGCTAATCAGACTCAGAAAAGCATAAACCCATTTAAAACTTCCTGGTAAAACCTGGTGCTGTCACAACCAGCCAGTCACCGGAGTAGAGAGGAGCCTCTCTCCACGTTGTCCTGCTCCCTTCAGCTGCTGCTCCGTGCTCTCAGTGGGCTCCTGCTTGGAGCCAGTATTTAAGGCAGCGTGAGCTGCACTCGGCTGCCCAGGTCAAACAGCTTCGCAGGGACACGCACCGGCTCCAGGCGCTATAGGATAATCCTGGAGCCCTGCCCAGCATTCCTGCTCTTGCTTTCATAATCACACATAAATTAAGTGGCTCTAATGAAACGTTCATAACTGTGTGTGGAATACTGTTGCGTGCCTAATGCCTATCTTCAGGTGCATAATTAATTGCTCTGCGAGGCATTTTAAGGCAGGGGGAATAAAAGCTCAGCGCAAATGCTGATCCAACAGTCTGTAAAGCCAGTGGACTAGAACAGAAAGGCCTCCGAGAGCAGTAGCTTTCAGCTAAGGCCCCTGCTATCGTTATGCAGAGGACTAATTAGGATATTATTTGTTACCATTTGGAGGAGCAGCTTCTCAGTTTGGTTAGAGGTGAGCACTAATCAGCTGCTGAAATCTAAACTGATTATGTCTGAAGTGTCGACAGATGCAGAACTCCCTGAGTGAAGAACGAACATGTGTCAGCTTTTTGAGACAAGCTAGGGGAATACTTGTTTAACAGTAAAAAAAGGCACATTATTTAATACTGTGCAACAGTCATGCACAAATAGAATGAATCATATGGAGAACAGTGGGATACAATGTACCAGTCTAACACATAAAAATAATTATATCAAATGTCCTTTTTCTTCTCAATGTAACTGAACTCTTTTCCCACCGATGCTATTCTCTTAATTGAATTGTCAGCGGTAAGAGGGGGGCCAAAAAAAGGCAAAACCTCCCAGATTTGTCAGCAAAGCATCCTGGTTCACTGCTCTCTAGAATGCACATTAACACTGTTGTTTAAACAAGCATTATAAACCAGTTCTCCATTCCTCAAACACCAAGCTCAAATCCTTTCCCTAATCCTAAAATGATCCAAGCACATTTTCACATGGTAACCTACTGCCACCCAATATATCTGCTCACAACAAGACAGCAATCTTTGCCCTAAGGAACTGAGAAGGGAATTTCATAGTAATACTCCCATTCCTGCTCCAAGGCAGTTCAGAAGTAGCAGAAAGATCCTAGTTTTAACCAGGACAGACATGTTGGCAGCCAGTAACAACTGCCTAATTTGGAAGGCCCTAAAAATTTTTTCGATTTTGCCAGAGGGACCCTCCATCCTGCTTTCAAAATGTCGTGGGACTGAAAGGGAATAAAACCCAATCAGTTTCCTTTGATCTTCTCCCCAGAGCAGTGGGGTCTCATTCAATGTACTTAGTAGAGTCAGGACTGAACAGTTCAACCTCTACCAGGAGCAAGCATCAACACTGCACGGAATACAAACACATTAGTATTTACAGGACTGAGGCTTCAAAGACAAGACTTGAGAAGTGAACAGAGGGATATAGCATCAAAAGTGGCACATTTCAGCATAATCGCCTGCTCCCACGATTACCAGATCCGAGACAAAGCAGTCGTAGTCGTCACGCTCATTGCATTAAACAACGTGCACGCTTCTCCTTGTCTGCAAATTGCTGGACCACATGGCTAAAAATGTGCAACAGGTCCAATTGCTCTGTAATAAGTAATATGAATTATTGAGACACTGTAAAAGCATCTAAACTACATAAGGTGCTGAGCATATATATGGAAAGAGACAGCCCATATCCCAAAAAGCTTTAATCCTCCTGAAAATTAAAATCCAAACAAACGTGTGGGTTTGAAATGTCATTGTTCAGCACCAGCCAATGAGATATTCCAGTCTGAGTTTCTGAACCATCTGGTAAAGCATCACAACAGCTTTAAGCATCCAAAGATCTGTCAGGGGCTTTAGTTTAGAAATACTAATAATCCCATCATGTGCAGCTCCTGCTGAATGGAAGATATACCTACTCAATGATTTACTCCCCACTCCTTTACCCAACCCAACCAGGGAGAATCAGCCTGAACAAGACCTGTTAACATTTCCACATTTGAATGCAGCATTGCTCAAATTATTGGAGAACTATTACCCAGAATCACAGTCCTTCAGCTTACAAGTCACAGCAAGGATCTTTGGTGGGTCAAAAAGGAAGAACAATTTCCAGGAAAAGCAGTAAGAAAGTATTTTGCTTTGAACTAATCAGTTCTACAGATTTTATGCTAGGGATTTCTTCCTTTCTTACAGTTTACCTTGACTTATACGGGTGACATTTGGGTGGAGGGGGGAAAAAAAATCTAGAGGGAGCTTCATTAAACACATTTAACAGTTCTACAGAATCCCCAAAGCAAGGAACACTGGTCTGGTGCAATGAACTCGTAGCTGGAAGACAGGCATTTCAGCACATTTGTGGCTTTGTTGTGTCTCACCATGCGTCATTGACCGAGTCACTTGGACTAACTCTTCAAATGTCCAACCGCAAGTATTCCTGATCCACTTGGAAATGGTCTAGCAATCTTTGTCATCTCTAAAAGTCAGGCCTGCAGCATCCCAGGGGAGGCATTCCAAAGAGACAGGTGGTTCCTGCTAAGAGAGAGAGAGCAAGCTCTTCTCCCAGCTCCTGTCTCTGAAAGGTCAGAGAACGCTGCTTGTCCATCATTAAAGAAGGCTTTGAAGGTTTTGGATGAAATACCCTTTTGGAAACGTATCCACAGCCTGATAGCACTAACAAGGGGGATTGGAGTTCTTTTTCCCTTTTAATTTCAACAGGGTTTATGACACTCCTACCAGCACGAAGGTGAACTATCAGCTTAGGACCGTTGGCCCCAACACGTGGCTTGTGGTCAATGTGTTGCACTTGGGAGACTTTGATAAAGCTAACAGAAACAGAAGAATGAGGTGACACAGAGACCTGCATACAGCATGTTTGCAGCGCTGTTACTGCCCACAGCCTGAGAGCAGCTGCTGACTGATTTTTAGACCAGCAGCTTGCAGCCAATAGACTCCTAGGGGGGCACACACACAAAAAGGAAGACATGAAAAGCTGTTATTATATCTTAAACTCACTCAGTGAGACCCATAGCTACAATGCAAGATGGCATTCAGCCTGGAAATTAAAAAAAAAATATTGAAAATGAGCACTTTTCAGAAGGAACCAGCCTTTGAAAATAGCCTCACTAGAAAGGCACTCTAAGCTCAATACACAGACTCTTCAGGGAAGTTGTTTAAAAGTGCTTTGTACACAGCCAATTAACTCTAACTTATTGATTGAGATGGCATCTCTTAATTGTTCAGTTTGTTAAATATTTCTCTTTGAAGAATTTTCTTTCCAAAGAGCCACTTACACCAATTTCTGTAACTTGCCACTCAAGCTATCAGTGGACACATAAGAGTTATATACACGGTGATGAGCTTTTAGTAGTTAAAAAAAACCAGCGGCAACAACAATAAGAAAAAAAATGGTTTGTCTTTGAAAACCACACTGGAAAATAACCACTTACAGGTAATTCTAAATAGAGACTTGTGAAGGAAAGACAAATGCAACCGAGAGCTAATAAAGCCCTATCTGTTAAACTCAGCATCCTGTGAGCTGATACTGGGCTTTTAGTACTCACTGCTCTGCAAACCACTGGAAAAAAAAGGTAATGGGTAAAACAAAAAGATGTGATAAAGTCTTCCTATTTCGCTGAAAAGCCACATGTCATTTGCATGAACTCTTCAGCAAATGATTGCAGAAAAATCAGCTGTCAATCAGCTGCTGCTTCTATATCACAAGTTGACCGGAGAGGGGGAAAAAAGGTGAGTTTCAAAATTAAGAGTTGGTGATGTATAAAAGCCATTAATCAGTATGTAGGCCAAAGAAGTGAAGCCAGTTACAAGGTATTGAATTAAGAAGAGTCAAAACTCACAAGGTGTCAGCCCTTGCTAAACTCATAGGCTGCCAGCATCTGAGGGACAGTTTTAGGTAAATGAAGAACTATTCCTTATTGATGGGAAAGCATCCAGTTCATGGGGTTCCTGGCCTTACAGAAAAAAAACCAAATTCACCAGACAAGAAGCCAATGCTGAATGAAAACCTAGGGAACACAATTGACAAGATCTTTCCTTTGCTGGCATCTGGTCTTTCCCTATTAGCATCCGACTTTGCACTTTCCAGTGAGAACCAGTGAAAGGCAATTTGCCCCACAGTCAAGCCATGTGTGAGAGCTCTCTCCACACAGGATCACAGTGAGGGAATTTACCATAACAATAGCCCTGGCTTATTCTAGAGCAACTACAGAGGTGAGAACCAGTGCTTGGCTTCTCAGTGTCATTTTGTTCATCACCAGCTCCTCCACACTCCCTGTCTACAAACACTAAAATACAGGTATGATTCTGCCCATGTGGGTATTCCCATGGCCTGTTCTGACAAGCCAAGGCATACACATGCCAAATCACACCCAAAACTCACACTTCACACTTGTTAGACCTCTGGATATAATCTGAGATTCTCAAATCTCAAAAGCAAAGATGTGATGAAGACACTGTTTTCTCTCCCTCTCAAAGCTGAAGAGGCTGATGACTGTCCATGCATTGGATGACAATGTTCTCAGAGGAGGAAAGGGCATGTCTGAGTTATCACACCCATACCAAGCCAAGCATGCTTTTTATTGAGCCAGATGAGAAAGAGGGAAATCAGGCCTGAACAACTATCATGGGTGTAAGACACAACTCTGTCATTAACAAATGCCCCTTTTTTTGACCAACAGCAGAGCTGGCTAAAAATAATAGTAACTTAAACCGAAATGGAGAAAGGAGATATTTTTTATTAAAAATTATTTTTCAACCAGCTCTAACAAAAAGAAAGCAGAGGGAGAATGAAAACAAAAGACATGGAAATGTAATTTAGAAGTAGTCCATGTTTTGTGGTTCTTGCTACAGCAATAGCATCTCCCTGCTCCCTCCACAATTTTCCTTGCAAGATCAAAACCAGGCTGACCCAGCACCTTACTCCATATAATTTAGCCTTCCACAAAGAAACAAATAATACTCTCACTCTTCCTCCCTCAGCTACTATTTATCAGCTATAAACACCTTCACTCTAAGAAAAAGTAGGTTTCCAGCTCTCTGGATCAGGGGATAACTTATAGCAGCATTTCGAAAATGTGTTTGCCCAGCTGGGGAGAATTCAGAGCAAAAAGGGAAGTCCTGCAGGACGTGCTGGTCTCTGATAGCCAGACCTCTGAACTGTTACATGAAGCACCAAGTCTGAACGAGGAGGAGTGAGGAAAAGGAAATGTACACATACCACGACTTCACACTTCTACAACGCTTCCTCTCCACAGCTCTCTACAGAGGAACAAGGCATGAGTCTTCATCATCCCCATCTACCAGGGAAGAAACCCTGGCAGAGGAGAGGGGGAATTTCCCCAAGCTAAAAAGGGTACTTTTGGTGGGAAAGCAAAGTTCAGACTAAAACCCGTTACTTTTAGTAACAGTCAGGATCAAGCTAATGCTACTCCCCTTGTTTTTCCCGACAGAAGAGTCCTACCACGGAATCGCTTCTCCAACACAACACAGGGCATTGAACTTGGAGTTCAGGGAAGCAGGAGGAGGGGGGTGGAGAAGGGGAAACAGGCAGAGTTTCAAACCTTTGGTGTGTATTTATAATGTTGCAGAGAAACTGCATTTCAGGATGGAATGATTATTGATTTCTTAATGGATTACTGCTGCACAAATTTACACTCCCCCCCAAAAACATCAATCTTAGGATAATAATTATAAACCTATCACAGTGTGTAGAGCATTCTGACTGAGCAGAAACTTATTGCTATCTGCCGGGAAATGGCCAGTTTTCTAATTTCTCCCACTCCAACCACATTACAGCATGGCAAGGAGCTACTGAAAAATACATGCTATTATAAAACAAAGTTTGCAATAGCCACAGGACACATCTCCAGTCAACTTTCATTAAACGGACTCTCTTAAACTACTGCCCTTAAGACAATGCCCAAACCATTAGTGAACAAGTTAATTAGTTATTAGAATCCTTTTATGTTATTTTTCTCATTGTAATGAAGCACCCAGCATTGAGTGAGACTCCTTAATGGGCAACATACATTCATAAACCCACACACCCTCACTTTTTCTGCTTACCAGCCTACAGTCAAATGTTTCTGTAGCTAAGTAATTTTTTAGCAAAGGCATCCATAGAACAGCTTTGCTACAAGCAGCATCATGTTGCAAAAATGACTGAAATACCACCAAGACTCCCCTTGACTCCAGGAAGCGTCAGACCAAATCACTGGAGACGGGGCACTACAGAAGTTTAAAAATCATTCTAAACCAAAAAGCTGAATCCCCCAGAGTTTGTGCCAGGTGCAGGAATGCGGAAGATTCAAGTCTGTCTCTGTTCAGTGGTTCCCACTCATACCACCACCGCTGTTTAACTAGAGATGTTATATGAGGTTATAGTCCAAATGTGAGCCATGAGCTAAAGGCAACTTGCAAAAGGGCTGGTTGTGAACCCAGCACCTCTGAGCTGCTGGCCCCATCCCTCTGCAAGAGGCACCCACCCTTTGCACTGGGTCAGAGGCAGCAGAAATGCCAACTGGCTGCCCTGTTGACCACACAGTTGACTGACCTGTGCCAGGCATCAGCACAGCTCAGCGTACCCTTACCTCTGCAGAGACAGCGCTAGGAGCTCCCATGCCTGCTCAGACACCACCCTCCCACTGTGGGAGACCGTGCACTAAACTGGATCAACGAATCGATCCAAGCTAAAAATACCCCATTTTGTTATCTGGTTTTTCTTTTTCAGAAAAAAAACTGCTGGCACTGCCACAGAGAACAAGGAACGCTGAGCTCTGCTTTGAGTGCTTGCCTTAGGAATAGTCATCTCGGCTAGAAGGGCATCTGGGGCACCCGCCAGTTATAACACCTTGAAACAGTCCTAACTAACGACAGCCCACACACCCAGTGCCATCAAAACACGTGCAGGTTAAAACCCTGCACACAACAGATTCCCAAGCTCCTGCAGCACTGTTGGGCTGCAGTTTGCTCCAGAGCAGAGCTGCAGTTACACCCTGCTCAACACCAATCCCGCCGCTCCCAGTGCTGAGCCTCGCTGTAAGCAGTGGGTAATGGAATAGCTTGTACAAGCCACGGGCTGGAATTCAAATGGAAAGCTGAGGTGCAGCTCTCTTGTAATCTGGCTGTTGCCTTCCATGTCTAAAACGATTTCATCTACAAATGCAGCCAGACTGAGCTTGTCACTGCCTACAATTTGCCCCCGTGATAGGGGTCTGCTCCACAAGTGTGCGGAATTAGAGAATCTCCCACAAAGCACAGTGGGCTTTGGATAGGTCCTAAATTACTCGTGAGAAAGCTCTCCAGCTACAGAGCACAGGATCAGCACCTTAACTCTCATTTCTCTAAGAGGCTCCAATTCAATTAGTGCAGCAACTTCTCTCCTTTTTCATAACCTACAATTCCTCCTCCATCCCAGGAACTAGTCATAGCTCCTGTAGGACAGCAAGAGCATCTCCAAAAATCCTTGACTCAAAAGGTGGTTAACAAAAAAGGAAACAGCCCAAGAAAGCAGCATTCTCCAAGGTACACAGGCCACATAAAACAAAAGCAAAGGACCCAAAATTCAACACTTGCCATCAGCTTCAATTAGCAGCAAAGTGGGGTTTGGGAAAACAAGGGCCTCTTCAGAGCTGCTATAGGGCAAAGATGAAATCCCAGAATTAAAAACAAAATCCCCACATGCACATTAATATTCAGAGGCAATTACCTTTCAGCTTAAAGTCAGCCAACATGCATCTTACTACTGCAGCTCTTAAAGCAATCTTGTTTACAACTGGAAATGGATTACATTATCTCAGCTCCACCTATCCACATAATGCAGAGCAAACTGTCAAACATAAAATTACAAAATGGTTATTGTAAGGTATCCCCTTCAGCATAAGAATTAATTTGACCTATTTTATTACTAAATTATTACTCCCACACAAATTTTCTATCATAGATATCTATCAGCACTGACATTTATATTCCAGTGAGGCACTCTCCAATGCCTATTTTCTTCTTCTCCATCTCAAAGGTGTATTGAACAGATTTGATGTAAACAGCCTGCCAAGCTAGTTAAAATCTTTAAACTTTACACATACAATTAGATTGTGACAATAACCATTTGCTTAAAGAGAGAGAGAGAGAGAAAAAGGTACCTACACAGACTTCTGAAACAAAATGCTTCACAAATTAAAGAAATGATTAATCTAAATTTAAGAAGGACCTACAGATATTTTTACTACGGCTCTGGCAGGTTGTTCTGATTGTCACCAAGAGACATGATTTGACACAATGGCCCTGATTAAGAATGTGCTTAAGTCCTATTAAAGCCAATGGAAGTTAATCATCTGTTTAAGAGCTTTGCTAAATCAGGACCAGAACAGGAGACATTTCCAAAAAATCTGGGCCTAAATTGAACACACACTAATTAGCTGCACACACCAATTACATGATTATGGATGAAACACAGTTGTTTAGCATTTACAACAGCACACTTTGTGTGGAATCATTTAGAAATAAGGTCTAATTATCATTCCATAACAGGTCCCACAATGCATTATAACCCACATATACCATATTAATTTTACTTGAAGGAATAGCTTAAAAAGGAAAAAGAAAAAGAAAAAAGCAGAAATTCTTCCAGTAATATTTGTCCAAATTCTCAAGTGAATCAAGATCTGACCCTTTTGGAACTTCACTGTGTTCACAGGGAGAATGTCTGAGCACTCCTGCTTGGCCCCATTTCCTTATTGCTACGTTTTGCTTACAGAAAATATTCATTCTTGCATTTCAAAATGTACCATTTGTATTCGATGCTGCCTAATGACATAAGCCCTGCACTCAGGAAACAAACAAATTGGCACAGATTTGCATATCCAGGATAACAAATATCAGCAAATGATTCCTGAAAAATATTTGTGCATACAACCCAAAAGTTGTTTTAAGTCTAATTGTGAATTATCTCAACCATTTGAACTCTTTGACATTAGCCAGAATTGACAAGTCTCACTTTTATGTTCCTTACTACCGACATTTATTAGTTTTTCTTTGCAGCAAGATTTTCAAGTGAGTGACTAAAAAAGTCTCCACTTGCATTAAATTAATAAAAAAAGGCATTCCCAAACCCTGAGATTGCTGAAAAGCCATGCTTCAGTGCAAACACAGCTCAGGAATGAGAAGATCCATCGAGAATTACATTTATTAAACAAACACACGTAATAAAAAAAAAAAGTCATGGTATGTAAGGCAATCTTGCGATTTAAAACTTGACTCATGATTGTGAAAGTTTGGAGTTGGCATGCCAACTTGGTGAGCCATCTGCTCACCAACAATTTATAAACGAGACTGCTGCCAAAGCCACCCGATTACTCAGTTCTAATATTAGTGATGTAACTAAAACATGCTCGGAGGGTTTTTCTCCCCATGGACCAGGAAGCACAAGAGAAAAAAAGCTCACAGAAAAAAAGTTATAAATAAAATAGGTAAAATGTATTTATGCTATATTCCCTTCAAGTCTGATAAGTAGGAACATTAAAGATTAAGTCAATGCTTCAGTTCTGTAATTCCCTCTAAACCAAGTCAGAAGGAAAAAAAAAAAAATCAGTAGAGTGATTACAAACGATGGGACAAGAAGAATCACAGAACCATAGAATTGTTGGGTTGGAAGGGACCTTAGAGGCCATCCCATCCTACCCCCTGCCGTGGGCAGGAACACCTTCCACTAGCCCAGGTTGCTCCAAGACCTGTTCAACCCGGCCTTGGACACTTCCAGGGGTGGGGCAGCCACAACTCTGGGCAACCTGTACCAGGGCTTCACCACCCTCAGAGTCAGGAATTTCTTCCTAATATTCAATCTAATCCTACTCTCTCGCAATGGGAAGCCATTCCCCCCTGTCCTGTCACTCCAGGCCCTTGTAAATAGTCTCTCTCCATCTTTCTTGCCACAATTAGGTCACCCCAAAGTCTTCTCTTCTCCAGGCTGAACAATCCCAATTCTTTCAGCTTTTCCTCATAGCAGAGGTGCTCCATCCCTCTGATCGACTTGGTGGCCCTGCTGAATCATATATTCTGTACCCAATATCCATTTATTTGTTAATGTTTGAGATGGTAGTTGGCTAAAATCAAACATTCTGTGCTCATCTCATAATAGCATTTAATACATTTTGAAAACAGATTAAAAAATAAGGAAGAAATTATGCATACAGGTACAACAGCTGATTTTACTCCTGATGCTAATTTTACCATTAGAACTGGGCAATTTGGGATAAAAACATTATCCTATTTAAACAATTCCTCTCTTATTAAAATTCAATGTTACAAAGAGCAGAGAAAAAGTGCTGGAAGTTATTCTACAGTAAATAATTCTTGGGGCAAAAGATACTGTCATGAAACTGCATGGAAAATTACTCACTCAATCATTTTTAAAACGTTGAGTCACAATTCAGTTTTGTTGGCCTGAAACTCCAGATCTATCTCCATGGCAAGCCAGTAGCAAATCCCAAAGTACAGCCACTATTCCCAGAGCTCAGACACGGGGATGTGCTGCTGCAGGAGGAAACCCAGGAGTGTGCAATGTCCTACACCACCAGCACCTCCTCCACAGGGGGAACAAAACAGTTTAAGCACTGGCTTCAGTGGGAGCAGAACCAGGACATTTCCAAGTGCTCTACAGAGGACACTAATTAGACTCAAAATATAGGCAGTGATGGTGGCATTAATTAAGAGGACAATGACAGTGATAAGCACTCTGCTTCATTTTAGAACACCTTGCTCTATCACTGCCTAAAGGAGTAGCGTTTAAATCTGAATTTTGAAGTTAAATGCATCATCATTACCCAATTACCGTTCTAACTGGTTTCCTCAACAACAGATCGGCTTTATTTACAATTAATTTCGGTTAATGAGTTAGTTGTAGTTTTATTTAACGGATAATGGGAGAGAATTAATAATTGCTTAATCCACACAAAATTTTGTTGTTCACATAGTGCACAAAATTTTGACAAATGTTTCTGAATCCCAGCCAACAACCACCAGCACATTTTCACCATCTGAAAGCAGCCAAAGCTCAGCAAATGTTACCATTTTACATTATAGTAGGTTAAACTGTTTATATATATATATATATATATAAAATTAGAATTATTATTATAAACTACAATCATAATTATAAATTGAAATTTCATCACTGACTTGTACGGAATCTTTCCCCCTTCCAAAACACCTGGCCAGAACAATTAAGGTAATCTCTTTGATGGTCTACAAAGATCTATTCCATCTATAGTTGCACAAGAAAATGATGCAGAGACTCAAACTGGAGAACAAACTGCCTTGTGCACATTGGGTGTGCTGTCTATCTCATCCCTTTGTCCATTCCCTTCCAATGAACTTTAGCGTGGTTTTAGTTTAAGGCCACAGTCCTAGGGGATCTTTTATTAGCCATTGCTTTTAAATGGTTTTAAACCACCATCTTCCATCACCACCTGCTCTCAAAAATACTTTCCCTCTACCGAATGCTGGGAAGGGCTGGGTTTGCCTCCAGCCAGTGCCATTCTCTTCTTCTAGCACAGCAGTCTCTGGCTGGGGTGCTGTCTATCAGACACAACATCAAACCTAAGGATCTCCCTGAATGCAGTCATTAAGGAACCTTGGATAATTATACTGCAATTATCATTCACATTTCTACAGTGAAAACACTACTTCTACTCTTTTCCTAAGGCTCTGTTGTTCTAGGCTGTTAAAAAGAACAGCCGGGGTTCCAGGGCAGGAATGGCTGCAGCTGGGACACAGATAAAACATCCTGACATGAAGATGAGGAAGAACATTACAGAGCAGCACTATAGATTATTTCCTGGAATGCACTGCAGTTTGCTTTGGGTTTGAGTACATATGTGATATATATTTACTAGAGCAAAAATCTCACTACTATCGATTTCTCTATAAATATTTAATGGTTACCAGTCAGAAGGTAAATTTAAGTAACAATAGTGCTAATGACGTTAAATGAATGAAGCACTTTAAAAGTGAGAAAAAAAGCAAACATTTCTTTACAGCATTTTAGCACAAGAGCAGTAAGACAGCAACCTGAAACCATGTTACGTGCTGATAGCCTGAGTCATGTCTGGTCTCACAGGCGGACCAGAGAGGTGATTTTGCACAAACATCTAACAAAAAAAGTAGGTTCTGCAAGCAGCAAACTTAGCAGAGACTGGCTTCCAACAGCTTTTTCCCATGCATTTGACATTTGAAAAGGGTGGCGCTTAATAGTTTTTCCTTCAGCTAAGGCACAATTCACATACCTCTCCTCTTTCTGGCTTCCTCATTTTACAAGAATTGCACTTTTCTAGTATTTCTCAAGCCTGTACTTCTCCATCGTATGTGACCGAAACCCTCTCCAAGTGCCTTCCATTTGTCTTATTGCACTGCACATGTACAGGCTTGTCAGAAACCTGGGCTGGACACATTTTCCTATCTTTTTCTTTGGCTGCCAACCTTCCCTACTTGATATGAGGTAATTTGGGGGCAGCTGACGGGTCATAGCATTTAGACTATGAGAACACTCCGGGATTCACATGTAAGTACACGGGATTTTGGCAAAATAAATTGTGCAATTCATAGAATACAAATTTAAAAGAGGGCCAAGAATAAACTCACAGAGCTCTCATACCCTGCTAACGTCATATACTACTTGACCCTTAAATACACAACTAGCACATCATTCTTCTGAACTCTTGAGAGCTGCCCATACTCTGACAATTTGTAGTCACATACACAAATGATGAAGCTCACTGCCTCCCACCTATAGGAGCTGAATTCTTACTAATTCTTACATTAATTTCCCTACTTTTTCTTCACCTCTTCAGCCTATAATTTTATCCACTCATTTGTATCTCTTCAACTGGTATCCTTTGTGAAGCTCTTAAAATTGAAAAGCATGATATAACAAGGAGATACTGTAATATTACTCTCCAGAAGAATAGATTATCCAAAGGATAATACCCTACAGTGATGGAGAGAGAGGCCTGTGTATTTAAGCTAGGGGGAAAATTTCAAACAGGGGGTTTCAAGTAAAGCTGATACCCCAGATTGCTCCACACAGCTGCTTGGAGATGTATAAGACTCACCCAGGAACCACCTGTGCTGGTAACAAGGTCAAAACAATTGGTAAGGTTGACCCAATTTTGGGAGATTAAACTGTAAAACTATTACTCACAACTACATTTAGGACATGCCTAAATCTGAAAGGCGATGAGGATTAAGGCACTGAGTAAATTTAAGGCCCAATGGTGTATTCTAAAATATGTCTATACTTAGGCAGACTCTGCACAGGTGCCAGATCCCTGCAGACTCTCCAGGGATGCAGGAGAGAGGCCTCTCACCACGACAGTGCACTGCAATACAAAGCCTGTACCTAGGAGCAGACAATTAAAAGCAGTATGCAAAACTGGTAATTAATAAGATTTATTCTCCTTCGGGGGCCATTGTCTCGACAAGGCAAACCCTGCAGGATATCAGTTTCTCAAGAAATAAGATTGAAAACCAAACTTCATTTTATTCTTTTGCCTGAGCTGTCTCCCTCTATCACGGACCTGGCTGCTAACCAGAACAAGGTCTTCACTCTACAGCAACTCTTTCCTGGAAACTTTTAAGCTATCCACAACTTTAAGAGAACAGCCACTCTTCCTCAAATGAATAGACCTCACACCTCTTCTGTGTAAAAAGACTTGCTGCTTTCATACAGAAAGAAGCAACTTCTTTCATTTTCAAAAGAAGGGAATTCACCCCATCCTGTTTGCTGCTCCTTGGACTAAAGCGGGTGTTTAATTCATGCAGCTGAAGTTTAAACAATGCACAGATAGACTTACCAAAAATTCTCTCAGTTTGTGTTTTATGGCTAGATCGTTACCTAAGAGAGCAACTTTGCTTGCAAAGGGAATCATAAAATGTCTGAAAAGGAAAGACCAGGTGTGAATTCTCTCAGAACTGCACACAGACATTCCCAAATCAAAGAGTAATTATGAGAAAAATTACCATGGACTTGAGCATATCACAGGGTTCTCCAGCCAGCTTTCTGTGCCACTCATCAACACAATTTTCATGGACTGAGGGAACACATGCCCCTTGAAAAAAAATAGGACAACATCACTTTCTTCCGATGGAATTGGGAGATTTTAGAGGCTGGGGGGAAATGCAAGGAAAACATCACTAAAAAGAATCTGAGAAAACTCCAGCCTAACGCTGAAGGTCACAGCACTGATACCTTTATTCTAACACTTGTTTTCTTCAAGTGGAGGAGCAGAGGGGATAAACAAGAAAATCCCCCTCATCGGAATGTGCAGCTTCGTCACGAATGCGGTTTAACTGCCAACGGAGCATCTCTCTCGTCAGCCCTGCCCAGATCTTCCATTAGCTGGAGAGGAAACACACACAGTCTCACCTCCTCACATGAGAAGAAGCTTCATAAGAGAAAAGGTGATAGGTGGGAGAGGCAGACAAGGTGAATGGATTTTCTGTACTTCAGTATGTCCTGTATTTGAGACTTCCAACTCCCAGGACAAAGGGTCTCACAAAAGCAGCACCAAGATGTGGCTGGGTCTAATAACCCCACTGCATGAAGTTTCAGGGTAGACAGTAGCACCGAGTCCTCCAAAGGCCTTCTCCAGGCCAGAGACAGGGCAGGGACTTGAATACTCCCACTAATCTTCCCCTTCTCTCTCCCCTGCTGCAGTGACTACACCTGTGCCCAGAGCAGCCTCACAGGTGGTACCAGTACCACAGCAGGAAAAGAGGCTGGAAAAAAACAGTCGGTGCAGCTTCTCCAAGTAACACAAAACCACGGTGGGGAGAGCAGACACAGGTCTGGGGTGAATCAGATTCCTTGGCTCGTGCCTTGTGTAAAACACACAGTCTGCTAAGAAGAGGGACTCCTACCTATGTAGGAGAATGATGCACTTAAACTCTGCTGTCTTTTTCCTTCTCCACCAGCTGGTAAACGCAGATATTCACACCCTCCACACTGGGGGTGGCAGCGTGGTTTGGTCCTATGGCTGACCTCCCCTCGCCCTGAGAGGGATCTGACCACCACCACAGGGAAAACCAAGAGCCCTGTGACCTCTCTGGACAGGACAAACACAGAGCAACCATGAGCTAAAGGAGGTCATACAATGCACACAGAGCCCACCACCTCTGTGGTGCTATGCCTTGGCTACACAGCGTTACAGAAATAAACCCCAAAGCTGGAAAGCAAAAATAAGAGGCAGGGAGAAAGCAAAAGTCAGTTAATAAAACCCAAAAAATATATTCTAATTCACAGAAGCTGACACGACCTATCAGCACAGAAATGAGGGGATCAATCAAGCCCGTGCTTTTCCAGGAACAGTGTCTGCTGTTTTACGGTACTTTCCAAGGTAACACCTGTAACAGCACTTGCAGGTGACCCTGCCAGCCAGGGCCATGCTCAGAGCAGGAGCTTCTGCCAGCATCGCTCTGCCTGTGAGGGATTACAGTTCTTCAAAGCCACAGGCTGACACAGCAGTGCCAGCAGAAGCCGGTAATGTAGACCTGGCTCCAGATCAAGGGCACATTTTGCTGGGCAGTGTGAATAGGGGCTTGTCCACACACAGACCTGGTAGTGCTCAGCTTTCAGGTATGGCAAGAGTTAAAATCCCATAGTTGCTTTAATGCAATCACACCACAACAGGGTACTTTGGGACCACCACAATTATTCCCGTGCAGGACGGGAAATAAGCAGCACTGGTATTAAGGTACTTCTGAATGCGTCTCATTGTGGGGCTGCAAAAATTAAATGCGAAATAACCTCTAAGCAAAGAAGATATTGTAAAAAAATCCTACTTTTGACAAAGGCTGACATGTACCATCCAAGCCTCCATTCTAACTGATCTACAGCTTCTGTGACTCAGAAAATAAAAGGCAAGAGGGGCGGAAAAAAGTGGCATAGAAACATGAAGGAACTCCGCTACAATGACCAGAGCTGGGAGAAACACTGGGCCTCTGGTCAGCTAGCCCAAAGCCATTCCTGTCATGTTCATTGCTTCTCAGTGACAATCACAGCTCTGCTTCCTTCCAGGGGATGCAGCAGTCAGCTGCCTGGACTCCAAACAAGCATCCACCACTTAGGCAAGGGACAACATGCTGTGCCACAGGCTCCTCACCCGGGCTGGCAAGGGGCTTGGTTACTACAGAGAGCAGTGGCTCAGCCTTCTCTTAAATTTTCTACAGACCTGTTTCAAGGTGGGTTCCCCAAGGAGTTTCATTCACCAGGATTACTGAGGAAAAAAGCAGAAGAGGAGGTTCTGGCTGTGCCTTTTCCTCCCAGATAGAATAGCATCACTCCTTCAAGGTGCCCTTCTGGCACTGGAAGGACGAGCACTGCTCACCCTCAGTACTGCACAAAGGTAAAACAGGTAGCTTCATTTCTACCTGTAAAACTCAGTCCTGCCAACCTGCAAACTGTCACTTAGCTGAAGGACTAGACAGAGTCTGTGGCCCACAGGAACTGGAAGCAAGCCTTTGATCCAATTTCCTAGGAGGAAATACCCATCGATTTCAACGGGAGTAGCACCTTTCCCCAGATCCATGGATGGGAAAGACAGAACACTCTCCAACGGGTATCTTGTCATCCAGCTGCTATCCAAGTGTCACATTTCATGGAAGATGAGGATTGCTCTTTTCATTGGCATGTCTGAAAAGGAACTGAAATTCCAGAAGCAAATACTGCAAACTTGCTGACTACAAAGCTAGCAAGAGCACAGTGTTGTAACAGGGTGTGTACCAGGGAAAGTTAACTGAACCTGACAGTCCAAGAGAATAACAGAAGCTCCCTAAGAAAGGTGTGTGCTGCAACAAAGCCCTGGCAGTTGACCTCTCAAGAGACTTCCATCAGAATGAATAAAAACCTATTTAATGAGATTAACTGATCATTTCACTCCACCCTCGTTATAACACTCACTGAGAGGGAGGAATGTTTTTGCAGCCGAGTATCTGACTCCATAGGGAATGCCAGGACTGTGACAGAAGATAGGAAAAATACACAGTGGAGCTCTTCAGCATTCCAGTGTGAGCTACAGACAGTAGTTACTCAAACACCAACTAGTTTCAGTGGCTACTCTGTGTTGGTTTACATACAGAGTTTGTATCAGAGGAATTATTCCATGATTTAACCACACCAGTGTGAAATATCTGAGCTGATGTGGATGAAACTACAACAATTCAAGGAAGTGCTTAATTTCCAGGTAACCCTTTTTCCTGTTTGGTTTTTTTTTTTCCCTCCCAAGAAACACACAGTGTAGCACTACTTAGCAGAGCTTTGGTTTCCCAGGTGTGGACAAAATCCCTCTATTTCTGTTAAAATCCTGATCATCACCTTTCCATTGAATATGTTTTCTTCTCAAGCTTTGAGAAAGCTAAATCGATTGGCTAAAACTTTGATAACTACTATTGCCCTGGCAATTCTCAGGAAGTCTGAGGATAAAGGACTGAAGCAGCACTGTGCTCTTGTGAGTGTCAAAGGAGCTCACTTCTTACAGTTCCCTGCCACACTTTATTGAGCTCATCCCTCCTGTCTGAGCTCATCTTGGCAAAGTCCATCTTCACTGTCCTTCAACCTGCAAAACCACAGGTACATCTGTATTGGGCATCATCGTGCAATCCCACAGCTGAGTTCTAAAAAATCAAAGTGTCAAGATTGCAAAGTCAGACACAAAAGACCAGAGGACATCTCAAGTGGCTGTCGAAAGTCCACCTCCCTGCACTGAGGCGGGAGATAACCAGACTAGTGCCTACTGTACTCCTCAGCATCTCGAGGTGACCGTGTCCAAGTTTTTAGCACTTTCCAAGATATTTGGAAGAACTGAATCCCCAGTTCAGAGCACAGCAGTTTGGCTGCCAGAAATCTTCATGCCTCAGTGCACATGTCAGGGGAGTGACTGTCTCAAAGCACTAATTCAGTCCCCTTCTGCAGCCCAGCCCAGTCCATCCAGCTTCAACCACCCTCCCTAAAGGAAAGCCTCCTGCAGAGGTTCAGCCTCCATCACCTCATCCTACTAAAAAACCCACAACACATACTGAGCCAGAAAAGAATCCCAGTGCAAGGTTCAGCCTCACGTGCCTGGGCAGTAAACTCTGGTGATGGCAAGGCTCGTTTGCCGCGGAGCTGAGGCATGGAGCAACTTCTAACTTTACGTGGTTTCATGCCAACAGTCAGGCTCCACAGTTACATTTCTTTATCCCTACAGATGTGCTGATACAGCTGTGATACATGTAACTTTCTGCTCAGGACCACACAACTGTGACAAAATAGGAGTCGTATGACAATTCAGGGTTGAAAAATGAAAGTGATCAAGAAAGATTTGGGACTTTGATGCTACAAAAAAAAGAGCACAACCGATAGTCCACCTTGGTCACTGGGAGTATAGTATTGGCTACATTGTAATAAAACCTTGCCCAAGTTCTCTTTAAATCCCGCTGCTGAAATCATTCCCCCTTAGTGCTGCTGTCCCAATTAGCGATCTCGTCAGACGGCACGGTCGTTCCCCACCACGGGGAAACGCAATCGCCTCGTTATTGTCAGCAGCAGAGTCAGCCAACAGGGCTTATTTTCTTAATAAATTAATTCTAATCACTTACTAACACTTCGAGCTACTATAAACACCTCTTGAAAGCGTACCACAATTTTAATCAGTTTCAAACATCAGATGTTGGGTTTGATATTTATGATTGTTCTGACTCTGTTTCATTTAAGGGCTCCTTTTGTCTATAAAAGCAAAGATAAGAAAGTTAACTGGGACACCCACTGTCAAGTCTCTAATTTAAGGGGAAATTGCCTTTGTCGCTGACTGTCAGATGCTAATAGCTGCTGCTACTGTTTTCTGTATGATACCAGGCCAGTGATCTTAGAGAAGTGTCCTTCATCCCATACAAAGCAATGATTGAGGCAACTAATTGAACAACTGTGCCCCTGCAGTTTCTAAAGCAGACATTCCTCTAAGTCCATTTCAACCCACAGGGAAAAAAATATCTCTAATAACTGTAGTAAGAACTCAGTGTGGTATTATGAGGAGGTGACTGGGAATTATTTCTTTTTCAAGCCTCTTTTATAAGGATTCTCCATTAGCCTTTAATTAGCATGCCAGTTCCTATTCGGAGGTTTCTGATCACTTATAGCCCTGTTCAACATTCACTGAAAGGAACAAGACAGACTCCCTTGAACTCGGTGGGGTCTACGGGAGGGCTTAGGGCCATGCAGGGAACTCTGTAGTACCAACACAAAGTTAATTGAGTAAGCCTTTGACATCCAGCTCTGGGTGTCAGCCTTTGTAAGAGTTTTCCTATGGAAGATCAAAAGAAAATCTGGACTTCCAGATTTGGGGCTATGTAAATATATCATCTGTACTCAGCAGGTGCAACACTAATTCATCTTTCGCTGTAGAGAAAAGTGAGATGATCTATCCACCTATTTAGTTTGACTATTTACATGTATTTTTAATCTTTGCTTACATAAAGCTACAATGAAGTATTTTGGAACAGAGCATCTGCCAACACACATGCAGTGTTCTGCTAAAGGCAGGTATATGTAACATCATCAGTTAGCTATGACAGGTGATTTAGTGTGATTCATCTTTGAGGAGCATCTCATTCACAAGGAAAATTGAGTGTCATCCCCATCCATAACCTACAAATACCATCTAGGTAGTTGAAAATGATAACAGGTTAAAGAATGCAGTAGCCAAAATATTTAACTCAACCCCTTTTGGAATAGAACCTGAGAACATCAGTAATCCAGACAGAACTACTAACACAGATTGCCAGGGGCTAATGAACATAGAAAACTCTTTACCCAGCACATAATTTTGCTGTTGCTGGGAGAGCACTGCTCAGTCATTTACAGCACAGATCCAAGAAATTTCCTTCTTTTGGTGTTTCTCCTTTTGAGCCAGACACAAATTCCAATCAAATTAAGAGCTGTGGTTCAAAACAATTCAATGGAACGCAAGAATGAAGATCAAAACTTAGATCCCCACCTTGCAGGTGCACATCCAGAGCTCACAGCCAAATGGGGCCATGCACTTCTGGCAATGACTGGCAGCCAAGGCAGGAGCGAAATATTTGGGGTCTGCTCCCTGTATCACCTCCTTCATTCACAAATCCTGCCCAGCCAGAATGACACACCCTGGGCTTCGCTATAATGGCAGCGAACATCACTTAATGTCCAGCAACCCACTGGAAATCAAACCATACTGAAACAGAACACAGCCACTTCCTCTGCTTAAAATAACAGATAATGGATCAATCCATTGGGAGCTACTAAATTCATACAAAATATTTCAAACAGCTATTCCACCTCCATCTCTCCTTTTAAAATACCAAAAAAAACCCAAAAGAGATACAAAAAGAGGTCGCAGGCTCCTGGCTTACCAAACCTTTAAAAGGATTTCCTGTGCCCCACAAAACAGGTGGAAAGCTCTAAAGCACAGCCTGGCGATTTAGCCTACACATGCCAGATTCAAGATTTGGCCAAAAACCTTAAATGAACCAATGGAACAGCTGCCACAAAAGCCGACAACCTCTGATCAATATCTTCCATGTTTAAGGCAGCACAAGCCGCCTCTCTGCAAAACATTCCTAAGTCTGCAAAGAGTAAACAAATTACAATAAATTCAAGAAGCTTGAGTGTTGCTTGGCTTGGGAAACTCAGGCAGAACCCTTAATTTTTCAACAGCAGCACATCTTTAACACAGAGCAGCAGTGATAAAAGCATTTGAGACACCTGTGAGAGACCAAAAAACACCTCTAAAAAAATAAGATATTCATCAAGGCTGCAGATACATGTGTGCTGCAAGAACTAACCAAGCTTAAAAACCATTGAAAATGTTAACACAATGAACATGAAAATACTGAGTGTGTTAAAGCCTTTTGCATGACTTCATTCTAGATCTTTTTATTCCTAATTTGACTTTGGGTTTTAGTCTAGATTATAAAGAAGATTTAAAACATAGGGATTTTTTTTCCCTTCCAATGAAGCCTTCCCATTAATAAAAAGGAAACAAAGAAAATGAAGAAAGTGAGTAGTAAAACTTTAACAGCATAATAAAGTATATCAGAATCCCAGTGCAGCACAATTGGAATTGTCTAAAGATGCTGAATTACGGGTGGTTGTCATATAAAGTTCAGTCCACAGTATTAGAAATCATATTCTCCAGCAACATGTATATAATTGAGAGATCTTCATAATAACCCTCAGTTTAAAGGCTCATAAAACTGCGCTTTACTTGTAATTTGCAAGAGGAAAGAATTCTTAAAGGAAAGTAACATCTTTTTCTCAGAAAGCCTCTGAAGGCAATGCACTGTGTATTTTTAAGCAAGCAACCCTAAAAAGCTCTTTCTTTCACAGTTTTCAGTGGGGCATTAAACTAACACTCGGTTTAAATAGATAAATATGTATCTATAGCACACACAAACCAGAAACAAAATTAGTATCACAGGGAGAGGAACACTCTGTAAGTATGTTGGAAGCAAAGCATGTTACATTTTTCCTGGAATATAAGTACAGAGGCTACATTAAGGTAAATATCTTGATGTAACACTGTAACCAACATTTAAACAATGTAGGACACACACACACAGAGAGAAAATGAAGGTTGTTGAAATTGTGTAAACTACATTTATCCACCTCCCACAGATAGCAGGAGAGTAATTCTATAAACATTATCAGCACTCGACACTCAGTAGACTCCCCAAACTCTCAGTTTGTCCCCAACATTCTAAACCGAACTCCTTTCAGTTTGTTAGAGTCAACTATGATTTTGTAAATAAAATGTGTTTGTTTTCAAATAAAGCTACTTCAAGCTGTTTCAGGAAGCAAAGTAAGTAATAGTAATAATAACAATAACAACAACAATTTCCACTTGGATTTCAAAACCTGAGGAAACAAAACCAGCATGTCAAGCCTAGTGTTTTCCTACCTGGAGCAGGTAAGGACCAGCTCTCAAATGCCACCTTGGGATAGTTCAGACTAGTAATCCCGTTCATGTTTAGATGAGACACCAGCACGAACAAGAACAAAAAAAGAAGAAAATCTCCCCTGTCCTGCTGTTACTAGCAATGCCAACAGCAGTGGCTCAGACCCGGTAAGCAAACCGAGGAGCAGACCAACCCAACCCTCAGCTAGAGGGAAACAGGCTTAAGAGGAGACTTACTGCTTGCCATGTGACAGGGGGAGGTGTGCTGCCCATTGGGAGTGCTGGAGGTGAGGTCGATGGCCATGCCGCAGTGCTCCCTTCCTGGCAAATAGTCATTGTCACCTGCCAGCACAGAACAAGGCCCTCTGAGTGCTCGTCCCCTTCTTCAGCACAGCTACACAAAGATTAAGAACCACAACCCGCTCGCTCCCTTCGCCCCTGACCCTCCCTCCTTCACTGCTGGGGTCTTCCAGAGCCTGTAAAATCTGGACTCCCAGTGGCCACAAGGAAACATTTGGCTTTTTTTAAGAGCCCCCTCAAGCCTACTATCACCAGTTTTTTACACACACTCCTCTGACAAACCTTGTCCCAGCTGCTCGGTTTCCAGTAAGTTAGGATTACTTTCCCATTAGCAGACACTGAGAATCCAGGCTGGGCAGGGGAAAACTGGAACAGTACCTCACCATACAGACCTTCCCCCCCAAAGCTCTGGCTTAACTGACACTCAAATCAAGCACTTACACAAACACCCTCACAGAAAACAAGAGAAATACATAGGGAAAGGCATAAAAAGTTTTTGGCTGCAGTTTGAATTTCTGGAGACAAACCCTCTCTCTTTTGCAAAGTTCATTTACTCTCAGCCAATATTTAAACCTAGAGATACTCACCCATGCACCCATCCCCATGCATTTCTCAGTCATGCAGAGAGTTTATATTTAAATGCCACTAATTCAGTGTCAATGCAAACACTATACACAAGGAAGCCAAACTTTCAGGTGTCTGCATGATACAAAGGATAGTAGGAAAAGAAAAGTAATTCAGAATAATCAAACAAAATGACTACTTACATGTTATATATCCATCAACAGTCTCTGCTTCCATAGTCAAAGTGCAGTGCTGCAAGGCAGAAAAGTACACCCTCAGAGACGCCTGTCAGTATCAACCATTAAATGATTAAACTTACTTAAAGCCCTAAGTAGTTGCCCATTTTATTGCTGTTGCAACCACTGCCTAGAGAAACACACAAGTGCACTGCATGTGCTCGTTTGCAAATCACTGAACTCCTCCTGTAAATTATGTGAGTAAAGACATGCAGTGCCTCCTGGGCAGCTGGCACTGGGATCATCCTGCTCTGACCATACCTCTCAGTGCCCCACTCACATTTTTGCCCGATCTGAGTTTTTCCCTGACTTTCCACTTGTTTTGTTCAAGCTGGGATGGTAATGCTTTATCAATTATCCACTCTCTCTGCAGCCAGAACGGACTTTGAGGATATGGATACTATTAACAATTGCTCTTTTCACACGCACTACAAGAGACTCCCTCCTGCTCTAAACAAAATAAACCCTCCCGTGTCCATTCCCCCCGGACAGAGTTGTTACAGCTTTGTCTCACACCTCTGAGTGCACACATACACACCTGTACACACACCTGTTCACTCTGACCCTATTTATCTGCCACAGCACAGGGCCAAACATCACATTTTATACTCCCAGATCATGCATTTTGTGGTGTGAAGCAATCTTAAAGTTTCTGGAAGCACTTTGCTGACACAGAACAAGCTATTACTTTCCCGAAACCCAAGTAACTGTATAGAATGACACCCCCTAGCTATCATTTGATATATATTGTGGGGGTGGGGGGGAAACGAGATCAATAATCATAACTATGTTCTTTTAAGTGGAAAAGTTAAGAATCTGACATGACCGGAGGAGAATTTTATTTCCTCTCTCCCTCCATGGCCTCTTTTTTGCCTTTAGTTTCAAAACTCTCACTGCACCAGGCAGCTAAATTATTCACAATGAGCCATTTCTGTATTGATCGCCAAGTATATTTAGCCCTGGCTCCTGGAATTTCTCCATTACTTACTGGAAAACAGGCAGCTTCACTTCTTGTCTCCAAAACCACTTCCCTCCCCCTCCCTTAACCCTCTTTCCTTCCCTTCCCTTCCCNAGTTTTCTCTGTGCTCTTCTTTGGTATAAAGCAGATCAAATTCCCCAGGCATTCAGCACATAACACTTAAATTTCAACCTGCCCAGCTCCTACCAAACTCTCTTCAATTACTGATTTTCACAACTCCTAAAAAGAAATCTCAAAAAAAAACCCAAAAAAGTTTTCACAACAGGTAAGCCACTTCCTCAAGCCCTTCAAAATTACCTTATCTTCCCCCTAGTCCAGGTAGGCAGGCACACACTGAGAAAAAGAAAGAAACATCAGAAGCAACAGGGAAAAGATCAT